>OY998243.1:19457515-19830051 GCA_963922005.1 Cornus suecica
TTTTCCAGCCACTTTTGAAACTGAAAGCGTAGGCACAAGCGTAGATATTTTATGGAAAACCATTTTCTCCGTGCATGCACCAAAAACGACCGCCTTGAACCCATTATATTTTTTGCTGAAGATGACGACTTTTGAAAATGTTTTTTTTGCCCTCCGAAAGCCATTTTTTTATCGAACTGCCTCTTTGACTCTCCTCTTTGAATAAAAAGAACACACTCTTCAGTTAATTAACCGAAGTTAGCTCAATTTCTTCTTTAAGCTCTTGAAACATGCTTTAACATGTAAATAACATAAGATACCAAATAATGGAATGAAAGAACGTAACAATAGTGAGTTAAGGGGTCAAAATGTCTAATATTTGACACCTATCAGATGTCATGTAGTAATTTTATCAGGTCTACCTTTTCAACGGTTGTTAGGGCAGACCCAATGAATGTAGTTCTGCCATCCCCAGTGGGACTGATATCCACCTGTTGGAGCGGCTCTGTCGTGACCTGACTCTCTTGATCCTCCTCAAAAGGGTCAATCTATAATTGTTATTTTACCTTCTGCTTGGAGTTCTCCCGAACCTCCTTGTCTGGTTGGTCCACGTGTTGAGGTTCTTTATTGACACAACATAGCATTCCTTCGCGACTACCTAATACCCTGGGATATCTATCATGTCCACCCAGTTGGGGTCCATTACCTGATGAAGGGTTGAAGGTACTCCCTACATCCTATGAATCCAACCTCTGCCCATAAAGAGGTTATATGAGGGCTTGGCATTTACCACTACGAAATTTTCCCTAAGTGTCCTTCTGGTGGCTGATACAAACAACTGGATGACCTCGATTAGCTCCACACATTGCCCATCGAATCCGGCAAGGGGGACTCTGGCATGTTGCATCTGGTTGGTGTCAACTCCGAGTTTCTCAAAGGTCCATTTGGTCATAATGTTCGTGCTACTTCCAGGGTCTACCATGAATGTTTTAACCAAGAAGTTCGATACTAAGAGTGATATGATCAGAGGATCTTCGTGGGGCATCTGCATATTCCTGAGGTCGGTTTCGGAGAAGCTAATCCGAGGCTCCTCATTTCTATTAGAGGTTTGACATATTTCACCAATCCTTATGAGCTTGTGCGTCTGATGCATCTGGAATCTCCTGACCCCCTCTGTCTCATCAGCTGTATATCCACCCTAAACCATATGAATCACCCATACTGGTTGTCCCGCCCAGGTATTGTTCTGAGGGGCCTTTGGCTGATGCTCTATCCGTGTATGTTCCTTTGTCATGTACTCAGATAGTTCTCCTTTCACAATCATTGCTTTTACCTGTCTGCGTAAATTTTTGCAGTTATTAGTATGGTGGCCATACTCACTATGGAAGGTGCAATGCTTTGTCGTATCTCTCTGCTCCATGGGCTGTCTCATGGGTAAAGGGGGTCTAAAAATCCCTTTTTTTTTTTTCTATATAAAGCTTATCCAGACTCACTTTAAGGGGAATCACCTTGTCTTCCACCCTTTATTTCTAGTTGGTGTGTTTGTTCGATGAAGAGCTTAGAGCCTGGCGGTCTGGCTTCTGCTCTTTGATGTGATCCTTGGTTCGGGCTTCAACAGTAACCATGACGGCCCTTTTGCGCCTGACCGCCTCTTCTTCTTCAATCCAGAGGTAACCCTGGGCTCTGGAATTTAACTCCCCTATGTTACTTGGGGGCCTTTTTACCAGAGAGGCATGGAACTTTGTACCTAGGATTAGGGCCATCCTGCATGCTTCTACCGCCAAAATTTGGTCGCACTGATCTATGGAGGACATCTCTCTAATGAATCTATACAAGAAACTCTGGATAATTTCATCCTTCTCTTGGGTCATAGTGAATAGGATATAAATAGTTTTCTCCAGTCTGATTTCCATAGTATTGTGCTATAAAAATTTTGCACAGCTTATTCCAACTATCAATGGATCCAAGGGGTTGCTTCCTAAACCATAAAAGTGGTGTTTCTGTCAAACTAGTGGGGAATACGTTGCACATCAAGGCCTCATCTTTCTTCCAAGCAGTAATCTTAGCTTGGTACTGGTAGATGTAATCTGTTGGATCATTCGTCCCATCGTAAAGGGTGAAGCTTGGCAACCTAAACTTCTTTGGATACTTAGCCTGATCTATTTCAATGGTGAACGGCGATTTGATCATGTCAACAGCTGGGTGGGCCGCCAAATCTTTCATTTAGGGAGCTTGGGCTTTCATGCTCTCCCACAATTGCCTCTAGATCTTGGCAGCCATGTCTTCCAGGTCCTTTATCGTGGGCAAATTTTGGACTGGGGGATCCCTATGCCTTTGGCCAGTGACCTCCTCTTGACCATCAGCCACTCTGCTCCCCGTGTCCTCCCGTCCGTTGTTCTAATTCCCATCGTTCTGGGGTGGATCTGGGAGCACGCCCTTGTTGGCGGCGGCATTGGCTTGGCCTTCTGGATTGTCAGGGTTCGGAACCTGACCCTGTCTCTGGAGGAGTCATGCGTTCTGTCGTTCCAACTCTTCATTCCTTCTTTTTACCGTCACCAACCTCTCTGTGATTGCCTGAATCTGGGCGGCTTGAGCTTTACTTTCCTCTGCTAACGCCCCTGAGGACCTTGTGTCTAACACCATAATTATCCTAAAAGGTTTGAAAAAGAAAAACATAATAAAGAAAAAGAAAGGGATAAAGTCGGATCTATGAGGTGAGAAAAAAGATTGATAATAACCTTCGTTCCCACAGACGGTGCCAATGTGTAGATGCTTATTTTTGCATAAACACTCCAATACCTTTATTGAGGCTCTAAGGCCATATTTATACAGAATTGGTGGATCTTAGCTCATCATGATTAGGATCAAATCCCTTCATTTAAGGGATTTGATTAACATCAATTTCCTATCTAATCAAACCTTTAACTTTACCCCTAAGTTTAAATTCCTTGTGGGCTTAAACTAATAAGGCCTTATATCCCGGTTGGTTAATAGGCCACTAAGATGGGATTGCTTGTCTATTGGGCATTTATCATTGGGCCTTATATTTGATGGGCCAAGAATTTTATTATTTACAATTACCTACAAGAGGGCAACTCTGATTCATCTGCATCCCATTTCGATAACTCTTGCTTGTTGTTTGAAGGCTTGGTGTTTTTTTATCTTTTTTTGTGTACGAAAAAAAAAAATAATAACATGAGTAAAATTGGTTTTTTTTAAAACAAAATTAACTAATACATACTCTTCCCTTTACATGCAAATTTTTTTTTTTAATGATGTAACTACAAATTTTTGTATAATATATGTGCTCATTAATTACCAATTTTTTTCCCTAACCATATAATATGTAAATCTTACTAGCTTGCAAATTATATCCATACCTAATTGCTGCAGATTTTACCCACCTGTATCCTATATCCTAAAAGGCCATATAATAATTAAATCCTCACTTTTTTAAAAATAACACAAATATCTTAGTTCTTCTACTATTTAAAAAAATACTGCTAATATCTTTCTTACTTTACTCTTTAAAAAATAACGTTAGTATCTTTGTTAGTGTTAATTTTGACACAAAAATTTTGAATGACTAAAATAATCTATATAACTCTGTTAATGTAAAATATAAGATTCATCAAGACTTATAAATTTCTCTTTCTATACAGAGGTAGAGAGAGAAAAAGGGAAAAAAAAGAGGTACAATTCTCTGTTGTAGTCGGGTCATGTTGTACCCATGTTGTACAAGGAACAACATCGTTTAATTTTTAATACAACTAACGTTGTTAACCCACAATTAATTCTATTTCATCAACAACTTAAAACTAAAGATTCTATATTTTTCAACAAAATAAAATTAATCTTCAACAGTAATAAACTATACATTCGAAACAAAATAAAATTACTTGTAATAAAAAATTAAAAGCGATAAAATTTATTCAGTATCTTAAATCTAATTTCATCTCAATTCAAACTCTGCTTCAATGCCTATAAACCTTAATTATCAACAATATTCATACTGGAAAAAAGACTTGGCCGGTGAAGATAAATTACAAACATTAAATGGTGGTTGATGAGTGCCAAATGTTGTCCATTTTAGGCATCTAACTCACTATTGTTACGTTTTATTATTACATTATTTGATATTTTTATGCGGTTTGTATGTTAAAGCGTGTTTCAGGAGCTTAACGAAGAAGTGAGCTAACTTTAGTGAATTAACTAAAGGCATGCTTGTATCTATCCACAAAGAGAGCAAAAGATGAGTTTTCAAGCAAAAAGTGTCTCCCGGAGGGCAAAAATGATATTTTTCGGAGCAGTAACTTCGGGAAATATACTAAAGGAGTCGATGAGGTTCTAACGGAGCAATAGTCAAGAAAAGTGGTTTCCAAGTATTTTGTTATGCTTGAGCTACGCTTATAGTAACTAAAAGTGGCTAGAAAGTGCTAAAACTACGGTTGACATTTTTTGCCCAAAGTAAGCTATGCTTAAGCGTAGGTCTCAGTTACGCTTAAGCGTAGCAAGCGTAGGAAAGCTGCAGAAGATGAGTTTTGATCCAATTTGAACTCTTTTGACATATCTTCGACTCTAACACCTCTAAGCACGTGTATATGATATATTATATATCAGATTAAAGGGTTTCACTCAGATTTGAGGAGAAACACATCAAAGAGGAATCCTACTCAAGTGAGACAAGTTGGAAACAAACAGAACTCTTCTTAACCTCTTCTATAAATACCAAGGTCTGCTACAGATCTTAGGAGCTTCATATTTACATAATTTGAAAAGCACTTTCTATGGAGATTCATATTATTCAAAGGAGGGAGTCATTCAAGACCTAGAGATCCGAAGAAGAAGGTTATGGAGGGCGTTTATACATTAACGATGCAGTCACCCATTACCATGAGAAACTAATTCGGTATCTAGGGTTTTCTAACAAACCCCTAGCCATGTAATGTAGTTTATTTATTTATTTCAATTGTAACGAGGGAAAACTGTGATCACACTATGATGATTGTGTAGATCTGTGACCGTACTTATTATTGACACGGGATTTTATATTTATTCTAATTCTTGTTTTAGATCGAATGAATATATTGTTTCAACCAATCATGTTATATTAAATATATCGTGATTTTCTACATAATGGTGCTTAAAATACTTGAAACCCTAGGTTTACACAGGCCATGCCTCGGTGAGGTGATATAGATATACTTTAGTTTAATTTTATGTTGTAGGAGTATATTAAAGTAAAGTAGATGACATGTACTAGTCACACTCTGTCCGGAGATTAGTTGTAGCGAATCAGGTGGATAGTATCCTTTTTGGGTCGTATTCGACTATTTGCGGTACGATCTGATTCGTGGTGATGGATCGCCTTCTTGCAATTGAGCAAGTAGATAAGCTATATTATGCGGTTAATGGTGGAGCATGAAAACCCTAGTTTTTCTCTACCTTGAATCACAAACTCATTTAAATACTATTTTTAGTTAATTAGTTATAAATCTCAAAACAAATCAAAACCTTTTTCAAACATAATTCAATACTTTTAGATTGCTAGAATGAATAATTCTAGTCTCTGTGGGATCGATATTTCCTTTCTCAAGCCAATTTATACTACAATACGATTTGTGCACTTGCGATAGGTAAAACTTTGTCTTCATAAGGGGTCATTTTTAACCATTATTTTTATCACCCCTAGACGCACATCAAGTTTTTGGCGCCGTTGTCGGGGACTTGGCATTATTCTTAGCTTTAGTAGTTTAGTAGCATTGAGTTATTGTAGTATCTTTCAAGTTGGATTTTTTGTGTGGTTTATAGGTACAGTGAAAAACATAAAGGGATTTAGCGGAGTAGTGAAAATTGCATCATTGGACCTCTTGTGAGTTTTAGTTTAGCTTAATTTCGTGCATAATTTTAGCTTTATTTCTGTTAATAGTTAGATTAATTTAATTTAAAAGTAGTTAGTTTATTTTCATAAAAAAAAAAAAACTTCACCTAGTGCATGAGTGATCGACAATCACTTTTTGATCCCAATTCTGAATTGATACCTTTTGATCCGGAAATCGAGAGAACGTTTTGAAGTAATCGTCGAGCTAGATTGGAAGAGCTTCGAAGGAAGTTGGATTGTGAAGAAATGGCGAACTGCAATGTAGTTGCGCGACGAGCCCCACCTATGTCTTTGAAGGGGTACTATGCACCCTTCGCTCATGAATCATATGCCGAATTTCCAGAAGATGAGGGGGTCAAACACTATGAGATCAAATCTAGTGTTATCAACATGTTGCCCAAGTTCTATGGACTCAGGAATAAGGATCCATATCAGCATGTTGACATATTCATAGAGATGGCTTCGACTGCGAAGATTGAGAATCTGAGCACTCATGCGCTGCGTGCGCGGTTATTGCCCTTTTCCTTTAAAGAAAAAGCTAAAAGATTATATATCAATTTGGATAGGAATATAAAAATCAATTGGGAAACCCTAAAAACTGAATTTTTAGAAAAATACTTTCCGATAGGGAGAACCCATGGAGCGCAACACGCAATTACCCACTTTAGAGAGTTGCCCGGTGAGTAATTTTATGATGCATGTGATAGATTTAATGAGATTATGGGGAAGTGTCCCCATCACAAATTTGTTGAGCTGGATATAGTGCGTAACTTCTATCTTGGACTAGGTGAGACTCACAAAAATTTGATAGATGCAGCAATGGGAGGTCAGTTTACACTGAAGCCGGCCAGTAGACGAAGTCTTAACGCTGTTTGATAATGTGAGCGATAACTTGCTTCAACATGAGTCTGAAATGCAAGCTAGAGAGGAGTCAGTAGGAAATCTGAAGGTATTTTCGAAGTGGAAAGAGGTGATGACATGAGGTCACAAGTAGCCGCATTAGGACAGAAGCTCGATAAATTCATTAATCTGAGTTAGTCAGCCCCTAGAAAAGTCTTAGCAATAGGAACTGACATTTCCCAATATGAATATAAGGGCAATGGGATAGTTGTCGCTGATGCAAACTGAACCAACCTGAACAATAATCATTTTTTAAATTCATACAATTCGGGTTGGCATAATCGTCCACACATGTCATATCAATCTCGGAACACTGAAAATCCTCAGTCAAGTTTCTATAGAACCCAACAACAATCATTCAATACTCAGATTTTTCGGTCAAATAATACCCAATCAGTCCGACCCTTCAACCAAAATCAACCCCAGTTTCAAAATCAAAATCCATCACCTAGACCACCTGGTTTTGAGGATGAGATAATGAGCGTGGTTTTGAGGACGAGATGATGAGCGCCTTGAGAGAGTTCAGAAATCAATCTAATGACTTTAAAAATCAATTTAATAGTCTTCAGGCATCCATCCAATTGCTGAACTCTCATGTTCAAATTCTGAACTCTCATTCCCAATCCATTGCTGAGGTAGAAATCCAAATAGGACAATTAGCTAATGCGGTGAATAGGCTTGAAGAGAGAATATTACCTTAATCCAAAGGGGCATTAACTGTTATAATTAAAGTATTATTGGACTTTTATGTTAGAAAGCGGTGCATAGGGCATCATGACTTTTAGCAACTCCATTTATGCATGTTATGGAATGAGTAGAACTTTGTAATATTTGAATTTCACAAATCTCCGAAAGAAGTTACCAATTTTTGGTTCTTTCAATCTATGATGCATATGAATAACTTAAAATGTGAATTTTGATGTTTAATAATCAATACTTAGTGATAAAGAGAAGTTTCAAAGATTTCCTTACCAAGAGGGAGGCATCATGCAAAACATTTCATCATTATTGATCTTAATAAAACATAAACAAAGCCTGTTATATAAGAGACATTTAGAGCATGTTTGGTATTTATGTTTGTGGTTTATTGTTTATGAAAAACATAATTAATGTTAATGTTTTATATTTGTTTATGGACAAAAATGTCTATTGTTTGATAACCATTTATGTTTTTGACGATTTTATAAATATTAAACACAAAATCATGTTTGTTACAAACTTTTGTTTGTGTTAATAATGTGGTCGACGATGGCCAGTGGTAGTGGGAGGTGGAAGCAGTGACCAATAGTGGTGGTTGACAGTAGTGGTGCTGGTGGTCGGTGGCCGGTGGTGGTGGTGGCGGTAGTGGTTGATGGTGATGGAAGAGATGACCGGTGGTGGAGGCGGTGGCCGATAGTGGTCCATGGTGGTGGGCGGTGGAGGAGATGATCGGTAATGGTGGCTGGTGCTTGTTCACAATAATAATAATAATAATAATTGTGGCCGGTGGATGAGATGATCGATAATGGTTGTGGTAATCGATGGTGGTGGGTGGTGAAGGTGATTACGGTTATGGTGAAAGATTGTAATTGATATAATATAGAGTGATACTATTTCATAAAGATAAACAGAAAATGATAAAATATCGTTTTTGTGTTTATAAAATCATATCTTAGTTATAGTGTTATTTTAAAAATATTCAAGTTTTTTATAAATAAAACAGAATTTCACAAATGCATTATAAATATAAATAATTATCAAACAGACCCTTAATGTTAACTATTTTCCCTACAAAAATAAAAAGAAAAAACTACCAAACTCAAATAAAAAAAAGAGTCTTTTCGCCCACCGTGGGGCTCGAACCCACGACCACAAGGTTAAGAGCCTTGCGCTCTACCAACTGAGCTAGACGGGCTCCATGTAGCACCGGTAAATATGTCCGAAAATCTCTTATCTCGATATTCTTACAAGTTCAACCTCCACTTTACGGTTTTCAGATTGGACCAATTACCAAATCAGATTTGTTATAGAAAAATATTATTTGTTTGTAAAGGTATTTATATATCAGATTTGATTGTTTAAGAAATAAAAATTAAAAATTTGCATCACAAACAACAACCAAAACATACAATTACATTTGGCTGCTTATCACTACTTGTATAAGCTGCTGGCTTTTGATCAAAAGTGTGTGCTTCCCTTTTTCAGCAGGTTTATCTTAATAGTTAATTTATACAAATATATGACAAAATTGCAAAATACTCCCCTGAATTATTTAAAAGTGAGCAAAATATTCCCTTGAATTTTTTGAAAGTTAGCAAAATACTCCTCTTTAATATTTTAAAGTGAGCAAGTCACACCCCTAAACTTTCTACTTGGGTAACTTATCCCCTTCAGTTTGATCGCACCATTTATGCATTTGCTCATTTATCCTTAGTAATAATTGAATTAAAAAGATAAAAGAATTAAAATAATCTATTAATTACCTGCGGCTTACGTTTGGGTTGGTATTTCCAATGTTTTTTTATTTTTTTATTTTTTTTTGAAATGTAAGAATTTCCCCCACACAGGCACACTATATCTCCTAAGAGACTCGACCCCTTACCTACCATTATGCCATTTGGTCTGCATATGTTATGCAAAAGTATAACATAAAATTTAATAATCAAATAAAACATAAAAGCTTATATACTGATTCACACTAAAATATATATACATAATTTAGTGCATATTAATAGTTACATCACTCATATAACAAACAATAATCATTGAGAAAATAAAATATAACTATAAACAAATATTACTTCGGAAAACTAAATAAAAGAAAATATAACTACATACATAATTAGTGTGTGAAAGTTAATAGAGAGATAGAGAGAAATTTTGATAGGGAATTTGTGAATTGGTCACTTTAATAAAGTTTAGGAATTACTTTACAATTTTGCCTCAATATATTAGTATATTTACAGACACATGTTAAGTGTGAAACTTATTACACAATATTATTTTGCATTCTTACCTCTTACTATTTTTATTTTAGTATTATAAGAAATTACAAATAATAAAAAAGAATAGAATGTTGTAGAGAAGTATAGAAAAAAAAAAAAAGTAATGTGAAAAGTAGATATATTAAAGAAAGTTTTATAAAATAATAGTTTATAAATATGTAACCCCAAATTTAAGCATATATATATATATATATATGTATGGTAGTGCAAGAGATTAAGGAATGAAAACATCAAATTTTGTCTTCAACCATTTCCGTAATGATTAGTTATTTACCTCATATTCTTATACAACCAAGAATAGTCTGAGCAATAAATTATTTTTTAATATATTTCGATAACTATTTATTTTTCACACCTATTCCATACTAGAGGCAACTCTGATTCATCACTAACACGTACACATAAGTCTACTTGCTTGTTTGTGTTTGGTTGGACCTCCTTCCAAGTTGTGAGGTGGTTGTGTTTGTGTACGAAATTATTTTTTATAATAACATGAGTAAAATTTGTTTTTATTAAAACAAAATTAACTAATACATACGAATGTTTTTTTAAGGAAAAATTACAGATTTAACGATGATAAAATGGGATATAATTACAAATATAACTAGAGATAAATATTATTTGCAACAAATAACGAAAGTGTAAATTTATTTACAAATTACACAAGTTGATTCTAATTAATTACAAACATCACAAATAACTTTTTAATAATGACTAAAATACCCTTAAACTACTTTTAATACCTATAAAATCATATTTGATTTTTTCCTAAATTAACCTATATATTAATTTACTAAATAGTCTTAATATGTATAATTATCACAATACTCTTATTGGAATCTATTACAATCACCCAAATATCCTTCGTCTTTCAGTATATCTCATTGTTCTTTCCATATCCTCCCGATCACCTTCAACTTCAGTTATTACCTATCCCCACCAAGAAGAGAGCCAAGTTTCTTGGAATGATGAGCCCATCTTGACTATCACGAACTTTCATGTGATTGTCACGGATCTCACAGCCCACCTCTTGTAGGAATTATGACTCAAGTAAAGGCCATGCATGTGATGATGCATGTAATAATGCAAGTGAAGAAGATGATGCATGGAATGACACTGCAAGAAGCTTCCTCAACTTGCCAGCACCAAGCTCTAGCTCTATCTACCAGCTCCATGAATGAGTCATGCACCAAGCAAAGATGTTCACGCAAGTATTAAAACTGCAAAGATATGTGGTGATCATCTTGAGTTTCTCCTATCTCAGACCCTATATATAGGGGTGTATACATGTGTATAATGTAGGCTCAATGAAGCTCAAGTGAGAGCTCTATAAGAGTAGTGTGAGGGTGGAGAGAAACTCCCGTGAATATATTGAGCTACCCCTCTGTGGACATACCCGGTTTTGGGAAACCATGTATAAATCATTATCTATGAGTGTATGTGTATGCTTGGTTTGAGTCGATTCAAGTCGTAGGGCACAACAATTGGTATCAGAGCCTATTTGGTTCAAAACAGAGTCGTTCCTTTCGACTCTATTTCGAACCCATACAGTCACCAAAACATTAAAGTAAACATTCCAGCGGTTTGCCCATCACCAGAGGGAGCCAACCCCGTTGAAAACAAGTTCAACGACCACCGCACGTGCCTTCACGCCCGGCTGAAGCTCGGCGCGTGAGAGGTCTCGGCGTCACGCGCCCTAGTCATCTTCAACCTCCAGCGCGCGTGAATCCCACGTGCAGTACACACCACACGCATTGACACGTCAAAAGTGACGTGGCCCAGTCAAATTTTGACACTTGGGCCAACCAGAAGATGCCACGTGGCATGACCAGGGGCAACCATGTGGCAAGGGGAGATGCTGTCACTTGGCACGACCAGGGGCAGCCACATGGCATGGCCAAAGAAGACCACGTGGCATGGCCAAGGGCTGCCACATGGTACCAGTGAGAGATTGTCACGTGTCAAGGCCTAGCACTAACACGTGGCACTACCATATGTTTACATGTGCCACGGCCTAGCGCTGACACGTGGACTGACTAGATGCTGACATGTGGCACGACCAGGGGCTGCCACGTAGACCAACCAGAGACTGTCATGTCATCAATTTTGAAAGAAATTACTATTTTGCCATTCATCACTGTTTTGGATGTTCCAAGCCCGTTTTAAGTCCGATTTGAGCGAACGAAATATCGATCCTAGCTAATTCAACCGTTCTGGATCCAACAATGAGCTCTATTTTTCCATATTAGTAAAGGAAAATTGGAAACGCCGAGTTTTGATTTCTATTGCTCCTGTTTAATGAGTACAATCATCAATTTATTGTTCTAGTGTTTCATACAACTGAAGCAATGGAGACCGAGCAATCCGAAGTCAGAAAAGCAGAGTTTGAAACCTGGTTAGATTAGTATTACTCCTATTTGATGAATGCAGTTATCAATTAATTGTTCATGTATTTCATATGGCTGAAACAAAGAGACCGAGCAATCTATTTAAGAGAATCATGTGTTGTCAAATGTCGGGACGAGTCGTTCTAATAGGAGAATTATGATGTCAAATGCAATGAGGTGGAGAAATAGTACGACACAATAACTTTGGCATATGACAATGCGAAGGTTCCAGATCTACAACTTCGAGAAAGTGGAGGATAAGGCTTGAATGTAAATTGCCAGGACTTTTTGAATGAAGGAAAAAGTGGAGGATAAGGCTTGGAGACCAAGCGCCGGGACTTCTTGGATGAAGATTGGAAATTCATAAATCGTCAAGCTTGCGGTATAATTAGATAATACTCAAGTTTGGCACAAGAGCTCAGGGAAGGTGGGGGATCAATGGTCTCATCTCTAGGGTAGGAAATCAGTCAATAGATTAAGTATCATCAGTAAAGACTAGTACAACCTAGTGCTTTATTGAGGTGGAGATTTGCTCAGACATACCAGCTCCAAGAAACCTAATACAACCTAGCCTTCAATTAGCTCTACAATATGAATTGTATGAGAATGCGGTATCTAGAAAAAAGATTCAACAAGCAGTTCAAGAAGGGACTGTTCAGATGAGCTCTCCAGTTAGAGATCTCCAGTACTGGTACCAATAGGCAGTCCACAGCTAAAGGGAGGTGAAAAGGTAGTTCTATCTCCAGTACCGAGAAATACAGTTTCGGTAACCATTATAGCAGTTGATCATCCTAAAGGTGGAAATGATAATCAGGAAAAGTCAACAGCTAGAGAGAGCGGTTGAGTGTTCCATCTCCAGTACCGGTAGCCAGTCAACAACTAAGGGGAGGTCAAGAGTGTTTCATCTCTAGTACCGGGAAATACAGTACCGGTAACCATTCTAGCAATTGATCATCCTGAAGGTGGAAATGATAATCAGGAAGAGTCAATAGCTAGAGAGAGCAGTTGAGGGATAGGTCTCCAGTAAGAGATCTCTAGCACCGATAATCCAGTCAATAGCAAGGTAGCTCAATTGAGGGAGAGGTCTCCAATAAGAAATCTCTAGTACCGGTAATCCAGTCATCAGTGGAGGTGAAGAGAGAAGTGTCATCTCTAGTACCAGGAAACGAGTACTGGGAAATGAGTCAGCAACTGAGGTTATGATGAAGAAGTGTTTCATCTCCAGTACCGGGAAACGAGTACCGGGAAATCTGTCAGCAGCTCAGGTTGAGGTGGATATAGTTCTATCTCTAGTATCAGTAATCAGTCAGTAACAGACTGAATAGAAGAGATCTCCAGGAAGATAACTCAGTTGAGGTGGAGGATCCATAGTCCCATCTCTAGTATCGTGTGACCAGTGAGTAATCAGACTGACCAGAAGAGGTCTCCAGTAAGAGATCTCCAATATCGATGACTCAGCAGCAAGACGACTCAGTTGAGATGGAGGATCTATCTCCAGAACCGGTGACCAATCAGTAGCCAGAAGCTATTGACACTAGCAGATCCAGAAGAGAGACAAGGTAACTTATGCCCTTCCAGCGACATACGATGATGTCACACACACGGACAAAGAAGCAGTACAGTGTACTAATGGTACGAAGTGGAAGGATGCAGTGAATGACGAGATGAAGTCATTTCACCAGAATCACACTTGGAAGCTAGTCCAACTTCCAACGAGAATGAAGGTTATCGGCTGCAAATGGGTTTATGCCAAAGTGCTTTCGGTATAAACAATATCTCTCGGGCAACAGAGTGCCTAAAGGCGCATTGGGGTAGAGTCAATCAGTTGACTCAGTCATTAGACTCTTTCGTCATGGTGGAGATTTGTAAGAATTATGACTCAAGTAAAGGCCATGCATGTGATGATGCATGTAATGATGTAAGTGAAGAAGGTGATGCATGGGATGACACTGCAAGAAGCTTCCTCAACTTGCCAGGACCAAGCTCCAGCTCTATCTGGCAGCTCCATGAATGATTCATACACCAAACAAAGATGTTCACGCAAGTATTAAAGCTGTAAAGATATGTGGTGAATCATCTTGAGTTTTTCCTCTCTCAGACCCTATATATAGGGGTGTATAAATGTGTATAATGTAGTCTCAATGAAGCTCAAGTGAGAGCTCTGTAAGAGTAATATGAGGGTGGAGAGAAACTCCCGTGAATATATTGAGCTACCCCTCCGTAAATGTATCCGTTTTTGGGGAATCACGTATAAATCATTATCTCTGAATGTATGTGTGTGTTTGGTTTGAGTCGATTCAAGTCATAGGGCACAACACCTCTATGGCTCTATCCCTTATTTTAGCCTCTCACAATCTCACCTCTTTCATCGGTATATATAGATAAATATATATCTTTGCATAAAGATGTATATATTCATGTTAAAAATGATTATTTGATGATTTGTTTTTATCAATTGAGTAACAATTTAGATCCCTAGATGAAGATAAAGAAGAACAAGAACAAGACACGGGAGTTGAAATCATATGTCCTTTCTTAAACAAATTATTTGTTATGATTTGAAATCAAATTTTTGCATAACAAAATATAATTTGGACAACTTGAAACAAAATTTTGATAAGGTGATTTTTAAATGTTGAATCAAAATTTTGTTTAAGTATATAATTTTACTTGAAAGAGAATTTTGACAAGTTATAATTAAATTTGGACAACTTGAAAGAAATTTTGTCAAGTATACATGTTGAATCAAAATTTTGAAAAATTATTTATTTTTACTTGAAATGAAATTTTCACATAATAAAAAGAAATTCGGACAACTTGAAACAAAATTTTGACAAGGGTATAGTGGTCAACTTGTGTAATCTGTAATTAAGTTTATTCTTTCGTTATTTATTGTAAATAAAATTTCTCTCTCATTATATTTGTAATTATACCTCATTTTATTGTTAAATTTGTAATTTTCCCTTTTTTTAATGATGTAACTACAAATTTTTGTATAATATATGTGTTCATTAATTACCTCTTTTTTTCCCTAAATCTTACTAGCTTGCAAATTATATCCATACCTGATTGCTGCACATTTTACCCACCTGTATCCTATATCCTAAAAGGCTAAGAATTAATTCCTCACTTTTTAAAAAATAACACCAATATCTTACTTCCTCTACTATTTAAAAAAATACCGCTAATATCTTCTTGCTTTACTGTTTAAAAAATAATGTTAGTATCTTTGTGGGTAAATATCACAAACCTCCCCTGTACTTAGACTTAATTACATATAGTTCCCCCAACATTTTTGAAATAACACTGCCCTCTCCTGTCATGACCGGAAAAGTGGACCGTCCAAATTTTGGTGTGAATTGACAATATTGCCCTCTAAACTAAACGCATATAAATGGAATATTCTGGAATGGTGCGAAAATACCTATTTACCCTTGTTATATGTTTTAGGCGGGAATTGAGGTGTATTAGGTGAGTGGTCATATCATTTTGACCCTTGATATTTGTGATTCATTACACAAATATATATATAATAGAGAGAGAGACGAAGCAAACAAACATGCCTTAGATCTCTTTCTGATTTTTCATGTTCTCTACTTTATGCTCGCTAAAACCCTAGTTTTTTTAGACGATGATGATCATATCCATCTGAGTCGCTAACCATAACCTTAAACCGATACAAAATCTCTCTCTTTATCTCTCTCTTTATTTTCATCATAAACCCTAAAGAAATTTCTAGTTTTGAGATTAAGATGGGTCCTTTTCGCAGAGTCTCTAAACCCCCAACCTAAAAGTTGTTCAAAAGTGAGATTTCTTGGAGGATCGGGCCTAAATTTTCTATTTCACGTTGCAATCAATGATATCTGAGGTATTTTGAAGGGTTTTTGTTCTAAATTAGAGATCGCTGACAGGTATATATTCTTATTCTTCTCTACTAAGGGCTTATATGTATATACATATATATTGTGGTTTATATAGAGTGTATTGTTTACAAGTTATGGACTGATATATATATATATATATATATATATATATATATATATACTGGATGTTTAAGAGGGATATATTGTCGGTATATTGTTTGCATGTTATATATATGTCTGTGGTGGTAGTATTTGCCTATTTTTTTCATGTGAATGGTTGATTTCAGCTTCAAATATGAAATTTTTATTGGCTTTTGTAGGTGGATATGAATCTATACGTGCATGTGCATGAAAATATGCATGTTGAATAGTACATGCCATTTATGACTGCATTTTTTAATATGTTAATTGATTTGTTTAGGCTAAAATCAAAATTTATAATGCATGTTTGTGTTGTTTGTATATACTGTAAATAGATGGGTGATATTCTACATGAGATTAGAGTGCACTACAAATCATCTGTCAAAGGAATTTATGATATTGATCCAGACAGATATTGTATGATTGATTTGATTGATGATATTTTGCAAGTTTCTTTGAAAAATGTATCCTCACAATTAGGTGTAACCATTATAATGTATTATTTGTTGCCTGGCACCAATGACAAAATGAAGTGCAAACAGATAATGATGTGTTAGAAATGTTTAGGTTGCACTCTAATCCATATCAAAAGTTCATTCAGTTGTATGTTGAGCTTGATAATATTGAACCTCCAATGAATGGTGTTGAACTTAATGAGGGTGATAATAATGACAGTAGTGATAGTGATGGTGGTGAGAGGGTGTCAATGAAAAATAATTCTGAAAATGAATCTGAAGATGAGAACTATATTATGGGCTTTAATACAGATGATGAAGAATGGGGAGATTGGGGTTCTACTGATAGTCCTTTAGTTGATGAAACTAACTTGGAATCTGTTACAATTGATAGAGAGGATGGGTTGTCTGACTATGGGTCTGGGGATGAATGTGGGTCAGAATCAAGCTTAGAAATCCTAGATGATCTTGATAAAGAAGCTTGGGCTAAGGGTAAAGCAATGGACCAAAATTTGTATGGGACAGAATTCCATAGAGTTCCTGGTCAGAAGATAAAGCTTAATAAAGGACTTTTGTTTGAAAATGTAAAACACTTTAGAGATGTCTTAAGGGATTATGCAGTACAAAAGTGTTTTAAATTGGTGAGGGACAAGAATGAGAAGAATAGGGTAATATGTTATTGTACTATCATTGGTTGTCTATGGAGGGTCCATACCTCTCCTATCTTTGATAAGGTCACCTATCAAATCAAATTTATAACTAAAGAACATACTTGTGTTAAAGAGACCTATTCTAAAGAAGCAACATCCACTTGGATTGCAAGAAAATTCTTTGACAGAATTAGAGAGAATGCCGAGATAAAAGTGTCAAGTTTAAGAGTTGCTATTAAAACATTATATGGCATACAACCTAGTAGGATGCAGTTGTATAGGGCAAAAAGGAAGGCATTGGACACTCTTGAGGCAATTATGCTGAAGCATACAAATTACTCCCTGTTTATTGCAATGAAATTGTTAAAACAAATCCTGGCAGTGTGGCTATCATTATGAGAGCTAGAGCAGACTTGTATCAGAATCCTGTGTTTAGGAGAATTTTTATATGCTTCAAGGCACTTGCTACTAGGATGAAAGATGGTTGTAGGCCATTCATTGACCTAGATGGTTGCCACTTGAAAGGACCTTATGGGGGTGTTTTACTAGCAGCTACTGTATTTGATGGGAATAATGGGTTATTTCCAGTGGCCTATGTTGTTGTTGAAAGTGAAGGGAAAGACAGTTGGGGATTCTTTTTGACAAGGCTCCAGTCAATGATTGGGAATGATTGTGATGATATTCAATGGACCTGACCAACAAAAGGTATAAATCTTGTTCTTTAATGAATTTATTAAGTTAATTGTGATTATTGTAGCTCACTAATGATGGGTACTGGTGTGTGCAGGGTTTAGACTCTGTAATGTCACAACTCTTTCCATTGGCAAATCACAGGTATTGTTGCAGGCATCTTTTTAACAACTTCAAAAAAAGGTTTTCTGGTCTCTTGTTAAAGAAATATTTTTGGAAGGATACTAGAGCCTATAACAAAAATGATTTTAATGAAGCACTGCAACATGTTAGGAATTTGTCACCAGAGGGTTATACTCATTTGATGAAGTTACCTCTCAACTCATGGACTAGACATGCATTTGATGAATTTGTTAAGAATGACCATGTTACCTACAATTTAAGTGAGTCATTTAACAATTGTGTTGGTGAACATAGGGGTGGTACAATACTTAACATGCTAGAATGGATTAGGAAACAACTGATGGGTAGGATTCAAAAGATGTTTGAGGTGGCTTGTACTTGGCAAACTGTGGTCATTCCTAAAATTAGGAGAAGATTAAACCAAATAGTTGAGGAATCTAGGCAATACATAGTCATATTTGTTGGTGGGGATGAGTATGAGGTTATGGATGAAAATAGGACAACTATCATTGACCTAGGTGCCAGAACATGCGTGTGCAGAGCTTGGAAGATTTCAGGTCTGCCGTGTAAACATGTTGTTGCTTCCATGGCTTACAAGAGGATGAATGTGGAGTTATACTGTGATGAAAAAATACACAAAGGAAGCTTACTTGAAAGCTCATGGTTAAATGATTCATCCAATTATTGACCATAAGTTGTGGCCACCTGCATTTGGTGATCCACTTGAACCACCTCCACCCTATAGAAGGCCTGACAGGCCTAAGAAAAATAGGAGGAGGGATCCAGATAAGCTAGTCCAAACAACTAGTGTCATGAGAAGGGCAAAGACCATAAGGTGCATGATTTTTAAGGCATTTGGCCAAAACTTTCCTAAGATAGGTTCTACGTAACCAATGAATGAAGGTAGTTCAACTGGAACAGACCCCTACAGCTACAAGGCCTGGTGTTCAGGTATGGAATAATTTGTTTGCGTTATTATTAATAAGATTTAATAATTGAATTTCATTATATAATATACCCTATTGTTACTGGAACAGACCCCTACAGCTACAAGGCCTGGTGTAAACAGTTCTCAACTACCACCAACTTTAACTACATGGGAAATTGTAAGATTTGTAAATGTTTTTTCCTCAATTATGTTTACATTATTGGCACAAACTTTAGCATGATTAAATATGCTTCAATGTTTTTAAAAAAAAACAGCCAACAATAGAAGGTTTAAACCAAGTTGGTAGAGGCTTATATCAAATAATGTTGCTATTGGGAGGTGGCAAAAATGGAAGAAGTGTCAGAGCTAGGAGAGGTGGTGGTAGTGGAGGGAGTGCATCCATGTCCCAACCACAACCCTCTAGAATGGTATACAATTTATTTAAATTTTGTTTACAACTATTTAATTTATTTTACAATTCTCTAACCTTCTTCTAACAGACTCAAGGTGAAGGAAGTGGTGGTGGAGGTGGAAGCACATCCCAGCCCCAACCCTCTTCTGATATGGTACATTGCAATTCAATATAGTGATTTAGATAAGCTGCATATAGTTGCATTCCAAATCTTATACATGTTTAAATGTCTTTTCAACAGGCATTGTGGTAACTAGCATGTCAATCCACTCTAACTATTTACATCTCCAACAGTATTTTGTAAATTAATTCACATAGGTACATGGAGACACTGATATGATGGGTAATTTTTGGGTAAAAGCTTTGATCTGTATCAATCACTAGTAATTAGGTTCTCTATGATGGTGTTTAAAGTCAGTTATAGGTTTGACTGATTTTCACTTTTTTCTTTGGAGTGATTGATTTTTGGGATCATAACTTGGTAATGTCATGCTTGATGGTACTAGTAGAATGAAACAATTAGTTTAACTTGTTGTAAATTGGAGAGCAGTGCTCATTTTGAACTAGATGTACTGTTATTTGTAGTTGGAGTGGTGATATGTTGAAATATTGGTACTGATGCTTACTACATAGTTTTCATTGGTTCCTGCATAAACTAAAAATACAATATATGTGCATTGCATGCATACTAGTACAACTTGATGATAATGCACAACAATGCAAGCAACAATGATGCAAATATTATAGTATTTTCCTTGTATCCTCTTTCATTTGCTTCAAGTGGTTGCATATGTTGTTTCAATGCTTCAAATTACTCCATTAATACTATCACCTCTTCATTTACTTGTACTTCACTGCCAATAGGGTTGCATAAGTCCCAAAGTGGGCAAATCTTCTTCTCACATGCGTAAAACAACCTCCCTTTGTTGTTGTAATTGTTTGATTTTGTAACCCTTTTTGCAGCAATTCACCACATTAGCATTTTATGTTGATGTACCTCAAATGTTTGACAGTGCTGCCTCTTGAAATATTACAACTTGATTCAGACATCCTGGTTGAAAAATGAATGAAATGAAGCTTTTAATTTGCAAATAATCTACTGATATTTGTGTGTGTGTATGAATATTTATATGCATGTATAGAAGGAAAGGAAAAAAAATAAACTAACCTTCAAAGTTTTTGAGGAATTGGAATGGTGCAGACCCAGCCTAAGAAAAAAATTGAAAAAGACAGACTCTTAGAGAGAGAGAGAGAGAGAGATAGGTAGTTTGAACTTGGCTAATACTTGGGTTTATAAAGACACAATTGGAGGGCATTTTCGTCCTGATTTTATTAAGTTTTTTGTAAAAAATCTTGCAAAAGTTAAGAGACAATTATTGGAGAGGGTAGTTTGGGATGTTCACTTAAAAAAACAACTTTATTGACTAAAATAGTCAATTTCCGGTGTTGACTCAACCGGAAGGAGCTAAGTGTTACATTGGTGGTAAAGGTAAGAGAGGCCAGTGTTATTTCAGAAACGTTGGAGGAACTATCTGTAATTGGTCTAAATACAGGGGAGGTTTATGATATTTACCCTATCTTTGTTAGTGTTAATTTTGACACAAAAATCTTGAATGACTAGAATAATCTATATAAATTTGTTAATGTAAAATATAAGATTCATCAAGACTCATAAATTTCTCTTTCCATACAGAGGTAGAGAGAGAAAGAGGGGAAAAAAAGCACAATTCTTTAATAGGTCGTGACATATATATATATATATATATATATATATATGCTATAGCCTACACATACAAATGAACATCTTTTAACTTGTACTAATCTTCATTCAATGTAATGACTTTCGATACACAGTACGAGTACGAAAGACAAAAGGAATTTAATTAAATCTAAAATTTAAAAATCTGTAAGCTGAACTACTAACGACTTTATTAATATAAATAGAATTTTACTTAAATTAAAATTATTTACTTTATATACCAATATAACTAGCTAAACTTTGGTCTATTTTGCTTACAACAACAAAAACAAAACTCTACTACCTTGTATTTAATCATTACAAAAAATAACCAAAACAAAAATTCTACTACCGAAGCGGAGCTAAATAATTTTTAGAGACATAAATCAACCATTGTCGAATCTGAATAAAAGTTCTAGCAATTCTTTTTTAATAGTGATATTCAAGTAATCTGTAAAAAAAAGTCCGTTATCCATCTTGTTACAAAAATTGTGTTTCAACAAATTTGATTAATGAAAAAAATCTTTTCATAATTGCTAATGGAATCGAGAAGAGTCAAGACAAGACAAATGAACAGATAAATCAAATAATATATATTTGTTTTTACTTCTCTAACTAATTTAAAACTTAGTCTCATAAGATATTGGGCTTAGAGTGTTTGAAAGTTTTTTTTTTGCCACAACTAATTTTAAACACTTATTCAGTCTAGAAATAAGAGGATTAAACTATACATAGTATTTAGTTATTTCTAAATTAAGCTATAGTAATATAATTCTTTTAATTACTTTTTCACCACATAAGAAGAGAATAAAAGAAGTGCAAATGGATAATACGAATAAAATTTCATAGTAGTAATATTTACCAAATGGTATTCTCCTCTGCGTAATTCTTTGAGAAGAATGTCATTTATCATGACAACAAAGGACATAATAACCTTTTCAAGCTTTAAAAGGTCAATTTCGAATTTTAAATAAATATTGATATGATAATATGATAATAATGTCAAAAGTTTTAAGAAATAGGTTAGTGATAACCAAAACGCCAAAGAGAGATCAGTTTTATTTTTGAATCATGAGGTGAGATAACTGTTATTTAGCCTTTTTTAAGGGGAGGTAGATGTAAATATTATTTCAAAAAATTATAAATGAATTTTTAAGCACTTATTTATACTATTTTTTCCATCAGGAATTTTGTTTTCAACACTTTATATAGCGTGTGGAATATGTTTAGCAAAAAGCAATATTCCTTCTTTTCCTAGTGTTTTTTTTTTATATATTTTGATTTTTTTTTTTTATAATTGTGATCCCTGGAGAAGAAGAAATTTGGTTATGGCATCGACGTCTGGGGCATGCTTCTTTCGGTTACCTAAAAAATTATTTCCTGTTTTATTTTCAAAGTTTGATGTTTCTGATTTTCGATGTGATGTTTGTGAACTTGCAAAGAGCCATCGTGTTTCTTTTTCAGTACATTTGAATAAGAGTTTGGTTCCTTTTATGATCATACATTCTGATGTTTGGGGTCCATCCAAAGTCACCACCTTGAGTGGATAACGTTGGTTTGTTACATTTATTGACGACTGTATCAGGATGACCTGGGTGTGCTTGATGAAATCCAAAGGGGAAGTGAACTTGTTATTTAAAAATTTTCATAAAGGGGTCCGTACTCGGTACAACACAAAGGTTCAGGTTCTTCGCAGTGATAATTGAGGAGAATATATGATTCTGAATTCCAACAGTATTTGGTAGCACATGGAATGCTTCATCAAACTACTTGCCCCATTACACCCCAGCATAATGGGATGGCCGAGCGAAAGAATCGTCACTTTTTGGAGGTTGTCTGTGCTTCGTTGATAGAAGCTCATATGCCTTTATCATATTGGGGAGAAGCACTTACCTCTGCAGCATATTTGATCAATTGGGTACCCTCCAGCACCATTGATTTCCGGACACTATTCCAAGCTCTCACTAAAGCAATTGTTGCCCCAATAGTTCCAAACTTACCTCCACATGTATTTGGTTGTGTAGCATTCGTACGTCTACATAAGCATCAACGCAACAAGTTAACTCCTCGAGCGTTACGTTGTGTCTTTCTAGGGTATGTTACTCATCAAAAAGTAACACCCTCCAACTCAACGAATGTTTGTTACACTGGATGTAGTCATTCATGAAAACTCGATGTATTTTCCTCTGAGCCTGAACTTTAAGGGGAGTACCAAGAGGAAATTTAGACTCTATACTATGATTATGAAGTAAAGGAACTCCCTGAAACAAGTAACCAGGATGTGAGTAACTTGGATACAAGTGGTATTAATTTGGATGTTAGTAGTAATAATCACTCACAAACTGGGTCGGTTAATCAAGGTGTGGGTGAATTGAATATAAGTGGTACAACTTTGGATCATAGTGGTGATGAAAACCCAAAAAATGAAGTTACGGCTCTATCTCCGTACGAGTCCCTCGCACCACAGGCAATTGATACACCAAACCAATCGCTTGCTGAGGATGTTCCTAATTTGGTGTTTGAACCATATAGAAAGCAGTTACCACATCGTTACACCAGAGGTATCCCTAAAACCGTATATGAACCTGAACTTTCTAGTAAATTTAAATATCCCATGAGTCATTTTGTGTCGAACCATCATTTGTCAGAATCGAATCAGTCATTTGTAAATCAATTATCTACTATATCTATTCCTAACAATGTGCAGGAAGCCTTAGCTGACCCGAGATAGAAAATCGCTATGAATGAGAAGATGAAGTCCTTGCTGAAAAATAGAACTTGGAACTTGTTGATCTTCCACCAGGAAAGAAACCAGTTGGATGTTAGTGGGTTTATTCAGTGAAGTACAAAATAGATGATATAATTGAACGTTTTAATATGTACAGCTTCCGACTATGCATTATTGATATCATGCACCCTAGTGGGAGATCCATGTAGACTTCTTCAGATAAATCTTCATGTAGAAAGACGTTCTTCACATCAAACTGTCGTAATGGCCAGTCCAAGTTCGCAACAAGGGATAACAAGACTCGAACTGTGCTGATTTTAGCTACATGTGCAAATGTCTCTATATAATGGTACAATTAAACGTTTTAAAGCGAGACTGGTGGCAAAGGGGTACACCCAAACCTATAGGATCGATTATATAGAGACATTTGCACCTGTAGCTAAAATCAACACAATTCGAGTCTTGTTGTCCCTTGCTGCGAACTTGGACTGGCCATTATAACAGTTTGATGTGAAGAACGCCTTTCTACATGGCGATTTATCAGAAGAAGTATACATGAATCTCCCACCAGGGTGCATGATATCAAAAATGAATAGTCAGAAGGTGTGCAAATTAAAAAAATTGTTGTATGGGTTGAAACAATCTCCGAGAGCTTAGTTCGGAAGGTTCACAAAGTCTATGAGAGCATTTGGTTACTGTCAGAGCAATTCAAACCACATTTTGTTCTTGAAAAAACAACAAGGTAAGATCACTATGCTTATTATATATGTGGATGATATGGTAGTTACAAGGAATGATCCCGAGGAAAGGAAGACCCTATAAAGTTACTTGTCCAGAGAATTTGAAATGAAAGATCTCGATTCCTTGAAATATTTTCTTGGAATCGAAGTGTCTCGATCTGATAAAGGGATCTTTTTGTCTGAAAGAAAGTATGCCTTAGATTTGTTACAAGAAATTGGTATGTCAGCATGTCAACCATCTGATACACCAGTGGAAGAAGGATTGAACTTATGTGTTGAGTCTAACAGGTACCGGTTGTTAAAGGGAGATACCAGAGACTCGTAGGAAAATTGATGTACTTAGCGCAAACAAGGCCTGACCTTGGCTATGCATTGAGTATTGTCAGCTAGTTTATGCACAATCCTGGAGAGTAACATATGAATGCAGTCATGCAAATTATGCAATATTTGAAGTCTATTCCTGGAAAAGGACTTTTGTTCACTAAACATGTAGATCATTGAAACGTGGATGCATATACTGGTGTTGATTGGGCTGGAGCAGTGGATGACAGACGAACTACTTCTGGTTTCTTCACCTTTGTAGATGGTAATCTCGTTACATGGAGAAGTAAAAAACAAAATGTTGTTGTACGTTCAAGTGCAGAAGCTAAATATAGAGGAATGTCACTTGGAGTTTGTGAAGTATTATGGCTAAGACTTCTCTTGAGGGATTTTGGCTATTTGTTTAGCCAACCAATTCGATTATATTGTGATAATAAAGCAGCACGTGATATTGCCCATAATCCGGTTCAACATGAGCGTATAAAGCACGTGGAAGTAGACATATTTTTCATCAAGGAGAAGTTGGATGAAAAAATTGTAGAGTTGTATAAGATTCAATTAGAGGATCAGTTGGTCGATATCCTCACCAAAGCAGTTTGAAGTCAAGAGTTCTCCAAGTTTTTAGGCAAGTTGGGCATGTGTGACATCTATGCACCAACTTGAGGTGGATTGTTGAGATATTACACATATTTGATTGATACTAATTCACCCTGATTGAAGTGATTTACTTAATTAGTGGGATATGATTTTGTATATTCCTTATTGGGTTGGCTTGTTCACCACCTTGCCTCACCTATATATACATGTTAGGACCTATTGTAAATTAATACTGATTAATAGAGCATTCTTTTGTACTCTATTTCTTTATCTCTGATTTTGAAGTGTGAACACCCTTGGTCAATCTTAGGGCTGGCAATTTTTTACCCAACCCGCCGTAACCCGACTGCTATTTATGGGTTCTTGGGTGAGTGGTTAAGACAAGCGGGTTGAAAACGGGTTGGGTAAATGAGTGACTTAAGAAAGACGGGTTGATATTGGGTACCCATTAACACCCGTTGGTTATTATATTCACCACTTATAAACCCTAGATCGCAACGCCTCATTCTTGGTCTCTCGCATCTCAGCCTACTCGCCTCTCTACAACTTTTGTCACTCTCTCTGGTAGGCGTCTCTCTCTCCCCCTCTCTCTCCTTCACAAAACTCAAAAACCCATTAACCTTGTCTCTATAATCTATCTATATATATATGTTTATGTATATTAACATTCATATGAAGTTTTTTCAAGAATTTAATTTTGGAAAAATGATATATAAATATATATATGTATATTAACATAGGAATCTTTTAAAAAACCATATCAAATCTCATGGGGGGTTTTCAACGAATTAATTTGTTTGTGTGGGTATATATACATATGTATATGTATATTAATATTTTGTTTCAAATATGCCTTAAGTGCAATTTTTATTCTAGTAATTGAGGATGAATTTATTGAATTTGTTTTTTTATCATTTTGGAAAATCAAATCAGATCTTATGGTTTCTTAAAAATCAAAATCAAAATCTGGGTAGGATTTAATGAATATGTGGACAAGTTCTTTGAGATATATATATATATATATATATATATATATATATATATATGTATATGTATATGTATATGTATGTATATGTATATGTATATGTATGTATATGTATATGTATATAGCACACTTTCTACACCTATCAAAACAATGTCATAACAAATTCCATTTTTAAAAATCAAAATCAAATCTGGATATGGATTTAGTTTGTTGGTATATATATATTTAAATGATATAGAAATTTAGAGAAAGATAGGAGTTAAGGGGTGTCAAGGAGAGAGAAACGGAAAGATAGGGATAAAGAGAGGCCTTGATTTTCACATTTTTAAAAATCAAAATTAATTCTGGGTATGATTTAGTTTGTTGGTATATATATATTTGCTTATATTCTTACACAAGGAAAAAGATAAATAAATTTGTTTTTTAAAAAACACAGGTAGGGTCAATGTAACGTCCGGTATTTTTATGTGTTAATTAAAAAATTTATTTAAACAATTAAGTGTTTATGTGATTATGTTCTTAATGTGTTTATGTGTTTGGCATGACTTACATGTTGTATGTGATATAAAAATTGTAAGTTGCATGTTGTATTTTAATTTTGAGAATAATGAAAATTATTGAAAATGATTTCGGGAATGAAATAGCCGAAGGATAAATGAGTAATTTCACATTTTGAACATTTAGTGGAAAGTGTAGAGATTTTGGCTAAGTATTAGGGCATGAGTGGCATGTTGGTAATTAGAGAGGGTGATAAGGGGTAAAAGGGTATTTAAGAGTCTTGATGACACTCTTGTGAATAACCCTAAGTTGGGAAAATATTGGTCATTTTACACTTTTGGAGTGGTGTCTCATTTCTAGCCCTTGATCTTCTTCTCCCATCTTTGTTCTCAACCCTTGGATCATAGGGTCTTGTTTGGTTGGCACTCAAATACAATAATTCATTATTCTTGGTCTTTCATTTGGCAAGACTTCATGTCTACCCTTGGATCATCTCCTCATTTTTCTTGTCTTATTCTCTACCTTTGGATGGTGAGAAGGTGAGTGGAGAATCTCTACAACCCTTTAGGGTTAGCCACTTTGCAAGACTTCACTCATCTCACAAACTCTTGCTCTCTCTTCCTCTTCTTGCTAAGTTGGGGATAGTTCTTGGTAGTGTTCTTGAAAAACTTTGGTAAGTCTTCTAATTCACTCTAGGATTTTGTTGCAAGAACCTTAGTTCTCATGTTTTTGAGTTCTTAAGTTGGTATTGATTTTGCCCTCATTCTATTCATGTTTATGGAAGGTTGATTTGGCTTCCATCTACCAAGTGAGTTCTATTGGGTAGTTCTTGAATTGCATCTTGAGAAGAGCTAATGGTAAGTTTTCTATCTTCCACTCTTAAGCTTTCCATTCTCCATGAAACCCTAATATAGAAATCATTAAGGTTTGAGTTTATTCTTGTGGTTGTTTTCTTGTGATACCATAGTAAATCTTGTTGTTCATGTGGTGTGTTGATAGTTGAGAGCTATTTTATTAAGACATTGGAGTGGTAGCTTGAGTTGGACTTCTTTTGGGCATTCTTGAATAAGCTTGCTTGGAATTGAGGTAGGGGAAAACGAATTGTGTTCGTCTTTGTACAAGGGTGTGTGTGTCTATGTGTATATATGTCGTATATATATATATATATACGAGTTGAGTATTGACAACTTAATTGATGAATTAGGCATTGAAAGCATGATTTTGTGATATAAATGCTTGTGGTGATTTATTGCTTATAAATGTGAAAAATGTAAGCATTGTGAAAATTTGAGTACAATATATTGCATAAAGAAATAAACATGTATTGTGATGACATATGGTTGCGATTGTGAACCTTGATGCATTTTGAGTGTACCATGTAGTGTCGAAACATAGGTATTGGTTTCTACGGTTTGTGTAAACTACGTAGGAGTTGTCTTGTGTTTGGATCGTCATAACAACTAGCCAGAGGGTGTTTATTACTCCTACGGAACTAATCTTCTGAGAAATGCAGACGATGGGGGGGAAGACTTGTCCAAATCCTATGTCATGACCGCGTCGTGTTGACGGTCTTCCTTGTTGAAAGTGAAAGTGTCAAAAATCACTTGGGGAGAATCGGTACGATAAATCTACATTCCTTCATAAGAAAAAGGGAAAGTGTTAGAGAATGATCGTGTCGACCCTTAGGGTTAGGGTGTGGTTGTACGTGTGTACTATGAGTGGTATGGAGTCACATTGCATTGAATTAATATATATATGGAATTATGATATTGATGATGATGCATGCTTTGTCTTTAAATGATTATGAAGTGAGCATGTTGGGGGAATTTCTTATTGGGTTCGATGGGGTCCCAGATTGGTGTGAGGGTCATGTGGGACAAAATACCAAACTAGGATTAGTAGCATGTACCTTGGGTAGATAGTACCACTCGAACTACCGAGATTAAGGCAATGACGCTTCCTCTACTGGGCTAGTGAGCTCACCCCACGACTTATATATTTTTTCAGGTGATGATTCCTTTGGGAGAGTCCCGTAGTATCTTCGTGGATCTGTGACATTACGTCCATCCTTTTGTGTATGGGTGGTGGATCATACCTATTTTTATTGGGCATTAAGTATAGAAACATGTACCTTTATGTTCCTTTTGTCCATGTAAATTAAATGTGTTAGACTACTTTTTTTGACCCGGCTAGCATGTTAGCCGAGGAGTTATTATTGATGTATATCCCTTGGAGCGCTATACGCGGGGATTTATTTCTTGTGGTGCATTTCGGTGTCGGAATGCTAGCTATGCCTTATTTTGTAAAACTATGACGTTGCATCGCCATGAGGCGTTTGAATATTAAAGTGTATGAATTTGAATGTCTTAATATTGAGTTATGATGTGAATGATAGCTATTGAATGTGGTTATTAGGTGTCCGGCCGAAAATGGCATTTTTCTTGGTTTTCAAACAAACCCTTTCGTTTTGAATGGAAAAAACCCGTTTTCACCCACCCCCGTAGCCCAGAAAATTTCCTTGTTTTAGAAATGATTTTAAACTCATTTTACAAAGATTTTGATTTTTAGAAACCGGCGGTATTTAAAACGGAGACTGAGGGCAAGATGGATAACTTTATGAACATTAAATGAGTATTTTCGTTCAAGGTTCATGTTGTGTTAGAATGACTTGAAATCATGAACTAAATGTGTAACAATCATTATATATAAAGGATATAGGTATGGAAGCATTTTAGTTGATGATTCAATCACTTTTTGGGGGTTTCGTATGGAAGCAGTCGACTGATGGAGAGCCATCAGCCGACTGCCGGAAACTTGGCTTTGCTGCTTATTTTTTTTAAGCTTCGAATTAGGGCAGCCGACTGCCGGAGAGCTGGCAGCCGACTCTCGTCCATGGGTAACCAACTCTTGTCCACGGGCAGCCGACTCTCGGATATTCAGCCTTGTTTCGACCATTTTCGGAAATTCATTGCTCTTACCTCGCACCTTCGATTTAGGTCCCGGTTGTTTCTATGGCTTGCCCTATGTCCAAATTTTTGGGATAAAAGTTCAAATAATTTATTATCACTTGAAATGACCATTTTACCTTTGATGAAAGTGGGGTACTTCAACTTTCTGTTTTGGTTAGCCATGTTCTGATCCATTTTTGAAAATTCGTTTGTCTCACTTCAAACCTCCGAATTAGGTTCCGTTTGTTCTTATGGGTTGTGCTAGGTCCAAAATTTGTAGTTGTAGTTGGAAATTACTATTTTACCCATGAGTTGACCATTTTACCCTTGGGTAAACATGGGGGGTTGGAATGATTCGTTCAAGGTGCCGAGTGTTTCGATTCACCTTCTTTTAGATCTCGTGTGATTTTGTTGGCATCTTTGAAATGTTGTATGTCTATTTTACCCTTATATGGGTATTTGATGACTTAAAGGGATTTTATTTCATTTTTATTATTTCCGTATTCACTCTCTTAACTCTTAGGCTTGGGTTTTGGAGTCCTAGGAAATTTGGGGCATAACAGTCAACCTGGGGATTGACCCTACCCATTTATGACCCGTCTTAACGGGTTGAGAGCAGGTCACTAACCTGTTTATGACCCGCCCGCTTACGACCCAACCCAAACCAGCCCGTTTGCAACCTTTAGTTAATCTCCACCACCATCCGAACTTTAATGCCTACAATAATCTATGTGCGCTTGTAGTATTAATGCAAAGACTAAACTGTTAAGGAAAAATTACAAATACATCGTTGAAATAAGATGTATTACCAATATAACCAAAAATGAACTGTGTTTACAAAAAATATCAAAACGAAAAACTTATTAAAAAAACTAGACAATTTCTATACAATTATTTACAAAAACAACAAAATTTTATAAATTAATGATGAAAATACCCCTTACCTATTTTATACACCTTTAACATTATTTTTCACTATATTCCAAAATTACCCTTTATAAGTTGATTCCCAAAATGTCCTTCTTACCCTTAGGGGCTTTCTCTCTCGAACGATTCTAGTTGGTTTCATATCATTGCGTGAAGGTTTTCTTTTTATTTTTTCAATTTTTTTCAAGATATAAAAATATTTCAACAAATTAAGTGAGGAGCCTATCTATATCTATACTATTTTATAAATGTATGAACCACTCTTATTATTTCCAAACTTTTTTTGAATAAAAAAATATATTATTGGTTATTTACACTGATGCTCCCTGAGGTTTGGAAAAATTACAGCTAGATGTAACATTTAGAGAGTGTGTGTCAATCGCCTCCTGAGGTTTGGAAAAGTTGACAAACACCCCCCTAACAACCCAATCCCCCATTTGACACAATAAAAATTATTTTTACCCTTTATCTTTTGTCTTCGACCACACCATCTATGTTTTTTTTTATTTTTTTATTTTTTATCTTTGGTCCTTACTTTGATGAATTAAAATAACCCTTCTCCAAAACTAATAGGTTGGACATACTGTTATATTTGTCTGTGCAAAACGAAAAATAATATTAATTTAATAATTAAGTAATTAAATACAAATTCTTAAACTTTGAACCTTTATTGGGTTAAATACATAATGGTGTCAATTTCAACATGCAACTATGAAAAAATAAAATTTCATGTATTAAGTGTAACTAAATAAAAATATCATACATGCCAACCTTAATCAAGTGAAATTTCTTCAATTAACTTCTAAAAAAATAAATTTCCAATTTGAAAAATATAAGGTCAATGAATTGAGTGGTGTAAAGTGATATAATTGAGAATGAGTATTATAGAAATTTACGCACCTGATATTTTATAGTTCTTTCATTAATTTCATTCAAGGGTATTGTTGACATTTCATACCCTTTTGGAAGTACCTTTACTGACAAGGGATGAGTGTTCACAATGGGATTAAACCAAAAGACATATCTGTTTGGAATATGATGTATCGTATCGTATATACTATTCAACCTACTATTTATAACACACACCTTTTATAATGAAATATTACATGTGAAATGTTGCATAGTTATAAATCACGTCGGTTACAATAGCCATACACGGTCTATAAATATGAGTCATCAATTCCAATTTGATATGCACAAATCTCCACACAGTACCAAAATAAATATCCAGTATGTCTTTATCTCTATGTGTAGTTATTATTAAATTCTACCTCTACAATTAGTATATATTTATCTGTTATATTTCTCTTTTAATTCAATACTTATGTTATAATTATGTTATGTTTACAACTCTTTTAATATTATAGCACTACAATCTCTATTCTATAATCTTATTTCGTTTAACATTATTTTTTATATAATTACAATATTTTTTACATTAACTCTACAATTAGTACCTATCAATCTATTATTTTTATCTTTTAATAAAATACTTATGTAAGTTAAATGATTAAAAAATAATTTTCTTTTTGTATTTCATTCATTCAGCGTAAGTCTTTTACCATGTGCAAAGCACATGCTTAATCCTAGTGCTTTTAATAGTATAATATACAATTATAGTATATGTAATTTGAATTGTCATTTTCAGAAAAGGTAGAACACTTTCCGAAGAGACGCCACATTCAAAAAGATTGCAACCTTTATGAAAAGATGCCTCTCTCTATAAATAGGAGAGAGGAGACGAATAATGGGGTTTCAATATCATATTTTGTACATTTAATAGATCTATAATGAGTCAATCAATTCTAACACGTAACTTTTAAATCTATTCATAAATTTTGTTCATCTTTATCACCCCACCATATACAAGAAAAAGAGATGAAACACTTGCGGTTAGTCTTCACATAAGAGGTAGGTGGGTGTGGCAAATTTGGTTGCATTGTTGTGGATGACCAATTTGGTTTCATTGCTCCAAATATATGATTTGTAAAACTTCAATAATTTTCTAAATTCAGGTTTGTTGTTCTTTAATTATTTTGTTTCCCCTTGTATTTTATTTTTTCAAAATATATTAATTTAAGTGAATAAGATTGTTCTTGAAATTATAATATTTATAGATAAATTTATATTTTATTTATTCACCATAAAATTTTCACCATGTGCAAAACACATGCTTATTCCTAGTATTATATATATATATATATATATATATATATATATATATATATATATATATATATATATATATATATATATATATTGTAACGCTCCTAAATTTCAAAGACTCCCGAACTGGGACATCCGAGAAATACGGGGTGTGATCCATATAAAGAGCGACCAACTAAGATCATAAATAAAAATAAAATGAATGGAATATTATTAATAACAATAATTACATACATAACCAAACGGAAGCTAAACCAAAGGATACACAAGGCACATCAAGGCGTCGAAAGAATATATCTCTACAACGATGCAATGATACCAAATACAAGGAAGGGATATGCCAACAGACTGGCTCCCAAGAAATACAATAACAATCCCCACGTAAGGGGCTAGCAAAGGGGAAAGCTAATAGGAATAACACTACGTGAAGACGTTCCAATCCCTTAACGTCATCCGTATCCCTCAACGCAAATCTAGAACCTGCAATAAGGAAATAAAAGAAATGTGTCATTGCACCCCATGTTGTCTGTAGTCGAAACATCACTTGCAAACTGGTGTGGACCACCAGGGCAAACCAATGTCGGGGTGAGCTCATCAAGCCACGTAGGAGAAAATGAATTGTAACTGTTACATCCTCTGATCGTCCAAGTCTAGTGTGAACCAACCTGTGTACATGCATCTACCCTAAGTCGGTCAAACGTCCCACATGGCACTCACGCTAATACGAGACACCGAAAACACATCCATCTAGTCACCTACCATGAATCAACAAATAGGGCAACTAACACGTAGTGAAACCATAATATAACAACATATAATAAACGCACCCCTACGTATATATATATAGAAACATACATCTAATACAAGCCACATAATACAAACCACCTCAAGGATCACTATGAATCATACCCGTCAGTTCAACACTGACAATCCACACAACACCTATCACCAAAACATGGGATAAACACTCATATTCATAACACCCCAAGAAGGATAACAATCATACTTCCTAGATCACGAGCATACCGAGCTCCAAAACCTCCCATCAGTATCAAACCATACTACTAAGCTCACATGTCACTACCTACCATCCATACACCCAATACAGAGGTGAAATAATCAATTCAATCTAAGGGAAGTCACAAAGGTTGCTGAAAACCAAAAGGAAGTGAAAGGGATTAAACAACCCATCAAACCGACCACTTAAAGGTCACATGTTCGCCCTAGGGTAAAATAGTCATTTCAAGGGCAAAAATGTACTTTCAAACTTTAACCCACCTATTTGGCTATAGGTAATACCATAAAAACAAATGGAACCGAATTCAAGGCCACAACGTGAGAAAGATGAATTTTTGAAAATGGCATCGGACAACGCTGACGCAAACAGAAAGTTAAAGTACCCCTCTTTCACCAAGGGTAAAACAGTCAATTCAAGTAAAAATAAATTATTTCAAATTTTGTATCAAATATTAGGACATAGGACAGTCCATAGAAACAAACGGAACCTAAATCAAAATCTCGAAACGAGAGATATGCATTTTTCAAAACGGTATCGAACAACACCGAGAAAAATGGAAAGCTGAAGTACCCCAATTTCACCATGGGTAAAACAGTCATTTCAAGAATAAAAATTGTTAGTCACTAAAATACCCTAGAGGGGGGGGGGGGTGAATAGGGTTTTAAAAATAATTTCTAACTCCTTTTTATTCTTACTAGAACATGCAACAAGGTTCAATATTAATTTACAAGGTAAAATATGCAATGAATGATTTCACTTAAATTCAACAAGCTATTTACCACAATATAAATTAAGCATGCATGAACATAAAGTAAAGAGATAGAGATAGAGATATTGACACCGTGATTTTTACGAGGTTCGGTAACTCCTACTCCTCGGCTCAAAGAATCCCCTTCCTTGAGACTTTCCCAATCCTCACACTATGGCTCTTCCTTCAATAGGTGGAATAGCAAAACCTTTACAAAAGAGCTAACTAGCTCTTCACACAATCAAGAGAACAATCCTCCCTTGATACAATGGGCTTCACTCACCCAAGATCACAAATTTGTGTATGTAATCAATATATCACTCAAGAAACAAAAACACTCAAAACCCTAAGGTTTTTATGGATGATAGATCAAGATAAGCTCAAGTGTTTTTAGGTGATATTTCAAGAACTCAAGATATATATATATTCTCACAATATATTTTCAATAAGAGAATAGGCTCAATGCTTGAGTTTAAATCTTCAAAATGATAAGAGTGAAAAGCGAGATTTTGCTATCAAAAGATTTTTCAGAAGATGCTTGAGAGAAAATTAGAGATGAACAATATTTGGAAAATTTCTCACACAAGAACCTTAGCATTGTTAATCCATATCTCTTTCTTTATATAGTGAACACTAGGGTTTGGAGAGTGTGTCTCACCCTAGACAATATGGAGAGTAGGACCTGAAAATCTGCAAGCAAAATCATTTCTTTTTGGGCAAAAATATTGTTTAGAAATACTTTTCCTTAAAATCCTGAAGCACCCAGTCGACTGCCTCCATGCTTAGATTTAAAATATTTTTCCCAACGGCTAGGGTCAGTCGACTGCCTCAAGAAGGCCAGTCGACTGCCTCATGAGTCAGTCGACTGCCTTGGACAGGCCAGTCGACTGCCTCAGGCAATCAAAAATGTTCGAAACTCTCTGGTCCAGTCAGTCGGCTGGGTCTTTAACTGCCAGTCGACTGGTCACAGTCAGTCGACTGCCTTGGATAGGCCAATCGACTGCCTCATGCAGTTAGAATGTTTTATAACTCACTGGTTCATCCAGTCGGCTGGGTCCTTAAGGGCCAGTCGACTGGGTCACAGTCAGTCGACTGCCTTGGACAGGCCAGTCGACTGGGTGACTCCAAAAATTGTTTTCAAGGTCCGTTTTTTATCCGTTTGAGTTCGTTTGATTAATTACTTGAGCTTATAAGATCAATCAACGCATAAGATACCTTGTTACAATATTCTCACCCCGACCTATCTACCCCAGGTCTTGAGTCCAGCTTTTGTTCTTTCTTTGATCTTTTTGTCCTTCTTCGAGTTTGCGCTTGAGTTTCCTTATCGCTTGTTGCTTTAGCGATCTTCCCGAAACATTTACCTGTACTTGCTGAAACACTTAGCTCAAAGTCATATTAGTACCAAACACGGTTTTGAATGTTTTGTTAATATCAAAATAAGATTTATTGCTTGAAATGGAATTTCAAAGCCAACAATCTCCCCCTTTTTTATGTTGACAAAACATTTCGTGTTTGCTCATAATTGGTAAAGTATCAAGTGATACTCCCCCTCAATGTGTGCATCTTTCATTTTTATTTTCATGCTCCCCCTTAGGAAATAAATTTTGCAATTTGATATTCATTTACGTAATGCATTGAAGAAAAATAGAAATAACATTTTTCAATTAATAATTGCAAGATCGGTACATGTTGTTTTACTACTACACATTACAAAATAATAAAGCATAGAAATAAAACTAAAGATAACATAAACAACACACATGGTAACGTCCTATGCTACGCAAAATGGACCTATGGCCAACACAAACAACCTAAACATTCTCCCCCTTTGACGACATCAAAAAGGCGGAGGGTCACGGCGAAGTGCATCCATGGCGGTGGTGATACGGTCGAACTTGTCCTCAAGGCGCTTTATGTCCGCGGCCGTCTGCTTTTGGGCCTCCTCATTGCGCTTCACAATTTCCAAGATTTGGGTAAGAGTTTCGGGATTACCGCCGAACCCAAAATCCGGAATATCGAAATCGCTACCAAGAGACGGAAATGAGGAAGTCGGAGCATCCGGACGAGGTGCCTCAGGACGAGGAGCGTCGGGACGAGGAACAGAAGGACCGGCTTGGTCCGCAGGAGGGGCATCCCTAAGAGAGACCAACACTCCATCAGCATTTTTGCCAATGTGCATTTGCTTGAGATGAGTGCGGTCCAGAAAGATTGGATTGTGCTCCGTAGGCTCATCAGCAAGTGGCACACCGTTCCGACTGAGAAGATAGGATAAATGGATAGGAAAAATAAGTGCGCCTTTCTTCTTGTGGCACTCGAGGATTGCCGATATGAAGAGGAAGGCAAGATTGACCTTCCGACCGGTCATGACACAGTAGACAAGGAAAGCTTCCATAATCGACACAAGACTCCGGCTTCCGGACTTGGGCAAAATGGAATACGTGATAATGTTGTGCACAAGTCAAGCCTCAGGAGTAAGCGAGGAAGAAGGAAACTCAGCAATGGCGGTGGTTGATTTATTCACAGAAATAGCCCGAACTGCTTCGAGAGGATCGAAATCACTCGAAGAGTACCAAATAGATGGGCAGTAATAGGAGATACCGCCAGGAGGTAGCCGAAAAATAGTATTGAGTACTGCTTCGGTGATCTTAACAGAGACGCCTCCAACATTGGAGCTAAGCAGGGTGGAGATAAGGCGTGGTTGAGAAGGATTCACCAGATTGGTGTAGAATGCTTTGACAGCCCTCGGATAGAGCGGAACATCGAGCGAGAGAAAGAAATCCCAACCCATATTTTGAAAAAGATTGAACGTATTAGCGCCAATCTCTTCGCACAAGGGTTGAGTCACAATGCGACTCCGAGCAAATTTTCGATGAAGGAACTGAGTTTCGAAAAGACGAACACTGTCTTCATCACCGAGAAGAGCAGTCAGAGACATCGGACCAGAATCAGATTCGGAATTAGTGTCCTCATGAACAGGAGACGGAGGTGGAGGCGGTGCAGCCGAAGAGCTTCCACCCCTACGGGCGCGTTTCTTGAGGCGCACGACATTAGGAGCCATGAGAGAGAGGAGAATCAAGAAGATGGGAAGCATTTTGAGAAGAAAAACGAAAAGAAAGGGTGAAAACAGAGAGGGAGAAGTGAAATTGTAAAAAAAATATATATGGATATATATATATGGAGATATATAACTGAAAATAAAGAGGGGAGTGGTGATGATGGAGGAGAGGATCGTGGTGTAGTGGGAAAGTGGTTTAAAGATGAGTAAATGGCGTGAAGAAGAGAAGAAATTGGAGAGATCGTGGAGAGAGTGGAGAGAAGACGAAGAGAAAGAATAAATAAAAACAATGTTCGCGCAGAGGCAGTCGACTGGCCATATGGAGACAGTCGACTGGCTCATGACCCAGTCAACTGGCCAATGTAGGCAGTCGACTGGCTGAAGATAGTTAAAAACACAAAAACTCATTGGTTGATCCAGTCGACTGGCCGTATATGAGGCAGTCGACTGGCCCCTTAAAAAAATTTTGAAAATTTTTTAAATTTTGAAAGCCGAGAACGTGGATGAGAATTTGTGAAAATTAACTAATGATTTCAAAATCCATGGCCATTCCTAAGTCCCTACGAATTTTTGAAAATGGTTCATCTGAGAGGGGTTTAGTAAAAATATCCGCCAATTCATTCTTAGTGTCAATAAAAACCAATTCAACGTCGCCTATAGCTACGTGATCCCGTAAAAAATGATGCATAATCTCTATGTGCTTTGTGCGAGAGTGTTGAATAGGATTATTTGAGATACAAATAGCACTAGTGTTATCACATTTAATAGGTACGCGATTGAAAATAAGCCCAAAATCAAGTAATTGTTGCTTAATGTAAAGAGTTTGAGCACAACTACTACCGGCCGCAACATATTCGGTTTCAGCCGTAGATAAGGCAACCAAATTTTGCTTTTTACTTGACCATGAAACTAACGAGTGACCTAGAAAATGACATGTACCGCTTGTGCTTTTCCGATCAACTTTACAACCCGCAAAATCGGCATCCGAATAACTTGTGAGATCAAGTGTAGTACCACTTGGATACCAAAGTCCTAAGGTAATCGTCCCGTTAAGATAGCGAAAAATACGTTTTACGGCTAGCAAGTGAGATTCTTTGGGACAAGATTGAAAGCGAGCACATAAGCATACACTAAACATGATATCTGGTCTACTAGCAGTTAAATAAAGTAAACTTCCTATCATGCCTCTATATTTAGTAATATCAACACATTTCCCATTTTCATCTTTATCGAGTTTAATAGAGGTACTCATGGGAGTAATGGCATGTTTGGCTTCCTCCATACCAAATCGCTTTAGCAAATCTTTAGTATACTTAGATTGGCTAACAAATAAGTCATCCAAGATTTTCTTGATTTGCAACCCTAAGAAGAAGTTCAACTCACTCATCATACTCATTTCAAATTCGTTTTGCATGTTAGATGCGAAATCCTTGCAAAGGGAAGTGTTTGTTGATCCGAATATAATGTCGTCAACATATATTTGGATAATCAACAAATCATTCTTGACAGTTTTTGTAAATAGAGTGGTGTCAACTTTGCCTTTAGAAAAACCTTTTTGAAGTAGAAAGTCACTAAGCCGTTCATACCAAGCTCTAGGAGCTTGCTTTAACCCGTACAAAGCTTTAGATAATTTGTAAACATGATTTGGAAAACGTTCATTTTCAAAGCCGGGTGGTTGTTTCACATACACTTCTTCATCTATAGTTCCATTTAGAAAAGCACTTTTGACATCCATTTGATAGAGAATAAAATTTCTAGATGATGCAAATGCAAGAAGCATTCTAATTGCTTCTAATCTAGCTACGGGTGCAAAGGTTTCATCATAGTCAATGCCTTCCTCTTGATTGTAACCTTGAGCTACCAATCTTGCTTTATTTCGAATAATCACTCCATTTTCATCCTTCTTATTTCGAAAAACCCATTTAGTGCCTATTATAGTTTGATGTGTGGGTTGAGGGACTAAATGCCAAACTTGATTGCGTTCAAATTGATTTAGTTCCTCTTGCATAGCCATGATCCAAGAATCATCACATTGAGCTTCGTGGAAGTTCTTGGGTTCAATATTGGACACAAAAGCCATGTGATTGCATAAGTCTCTAAGTTGAGATCTTGTGCTAACACCTTGTGAAGGGTTTCCTATGACTTGGTCAAGAGGATGGTTGTGCACAATCCTCCAAGATTTAGGAATGGAGCAAGTCAAGTCATCATTTGATTGATCTCCAACTTTACTCTTATCCATTTGCCTACTTGACGAGTTGGAGATATTGAGATTATTGAAATTATCCTCAATTCCTACAACTTCATCATCATCTAGGTCAACTCTAGGTGAGGGTAGAGGTGGTGATTCATCAAAAACAACATGGATAGACTCTACCATGGTTAAAGTCCTTTTGTTAAAGACTTTAAAGGCTCTACTTGTTGAGGAATAACCTAAGAAAATTGCTTCATCCGATTTGGAGTCAAATTTTCCCAAGTTATCTTTATCATTTAAAACAAAACATTTACAACCAAATACCTTGAAATAACCAATATTGGGTTTCCGACCATTCCACAACTCATACGGAGTTTTACCCAATTTCATACGAATTATAACTCTATTTATGACATGACAAGCGGTATTTACCGCTTCCACCCAAAGACTTCGGGGAAGGTTGTGTTCATTTAACATAGTTCTAGCCATTTCTAGTAAAGATCTATTTTTCCTTTCAACTACCCCATTTTGTTGAGGAGATCTTGGAGCCGAGAGATCATGAGATACACCAAATTCATCACACAATTTCTCTAGATCTTGATTGTCAAACTCTCTACCCCTATCACTTCTAATTTTCTTGATTTTCAAATCTTTTTCATTTTGAATGACTCTATAAAATTTATCGAGAATGGAGTGAGTTTCATTTTTATGAGCAAGAAAGTAAACCCAAGTAAATCTAGAGTAATCATCTACTATAACAAGTACATAGAGTTTCCCGGCCAAGCTAGCCGTTCTTTCCGGACCAAAGAGATCCATATGAAGTAACTCTAAGGGTCGAGAAGTGGTGATATATTTCTTTCTCTTAAAAGAAGATTTCACTTGCTTGCCTATTTGACATGCACTACATATTTTATCTTTTGAAAAATTAGTCTTCGGGAGGCCTTTGACTAATTCATTTTTTGACAAACGTTGGATGAGGTCCATACTAGCATGTCCTAAGCGTCTATGCCATAACCAACTATTTTCACTCGATGTGACAAAGCACTTAACATCTTGTTCATTTAATTCACATAGCAACATAGTATATAAATTTCCATTTCTCTTTGCATTGAACAATTGCTTTCCGTCTTTCTCAACTATGCATGCATTTGACCTAAAGATAACATCATAATCTTTGTCATAAAGTTGGCTAATACTAAACAAGTTATGCTTCAAACCATCAACTAAAAGTACGTTATCTATAGCTAGAGAGGAAGATATACCAATAGATCCGATTCTAACAATTTTGCCTTGTGAGTTATCTCCAAAAGTAACGTTTCCTCCTTCATAAGATTTTAAGGACATGAATTTCGATTTGTCCCCCGTCATGTGCCTTGAACATCCGCTATCAAGAAACCATCTTTCTTTTGAGGCGGTCTTCAAGCACACCTACAAAACAACGTTACGTGACTTTTATTGGTACCCAATCTATTTTGGGTCCATTTTGGTTAGAAAGAGATGCAATAGTTCCTTTTGGAACCCAAATTGATTTAGTTACCAAGTTTTCTTTAGCACGTAGAGATGCAATAGTTCCTTTTGGAACCCAAAACATTTTTGAAACAATTTTCTTCTTCTTTCTTAGAAAACATGCATTTGCTTTGTGACCTCTTTTCTTGCAATAGTAGCATGAAACATGATTGTGATCAATAGAAGTTGAGCATGAAGATTGTTTTGAAAAACTATGCTTTAATGATTTTCTTTTCCTCAATAAAAGTGCATCTTTGTTGAATGCATCATATCCTAAGCCGCATTTGTCAAAAGAGTTTCTTTGTCTTCCTAGCATGATGCTCAAGTTTTCTTTTCCTTTTGTGAATTTTGCTAAGATGTTTATTTGATCATCAATGGTCTTCTTCAACAAAATATTTTCCTCTTCTATCTTCATACTTTTGTCATTAGTTGTATTTACATCAACTATGGTGTGGCAAGTGGAATTACATGAAGATTTAGATTTCTTGAGCAAACTATGTTTTTTTGCTAGTTTTTCAAACTCACCATACAAATTTTCAAATGCATCTTGTAATTCATTATGAGAAAATAATAGCTCATCATATGATAAAATGGAATTATCTAATGCATGTAAATTTAAATGTACCTCATCTTCATTTGCCATGAGGCAAAGATTTGCAGTTTCCTCACCATTCTCTTCCTCATCCGAATCACAAGAGTCATAATCATCCCATGTTGCATTCATGGCCATTTTGTTTGGCCTTTTATCGTTCTCCTTTTTGGGCTTGAAACACTCATTTCTATAGTGCCCCGGTTTACCACAATTGAAACAAGTAATAGACTCTTTCTTGCTTGTCTCTCCTCTTGGTTCATTGCTCTTTAAGAACCTCCGACCTTTAGCCTTCTTTCGTTGAAGAAATCTCTTGAATTGTTGAGTGATCAAGGAAATGTCTTCATCAACCTCTTCTTCGATTCTCTCATTTGCTTCACTTTTGGTTGAAGCTTGCAAGGCTATACCTTTTCTTGGCTTGGCGTCTTCTTCACGAGATTTCAAGGTAATTTCCCATGTAAGGAGTGACCCGAAAATCTCATCAAGACTCATAGTGCTAAGATCATGTGCTTCTTTAATAGCCGTCACCTTCGCATCCCATTTGACCGGAAGGCTTCTAAGGACTTTGCGTGCCGCATCGGATCTAGGAACAATTCTACCAAGATGCTTTAGTCCATTCAAAATGTTAGTAAAACGGGACATCATAGAATTGATATTTTCATCTTCCTTCATGGCAAATAATTCATATTCATGCATAAGTATATCAATTTTAGATTCTCTAACTTGAGTAGTTCCTTCATAAGTAACTTCAAGTTTATCCCACATTTCTTTGGCCGTGGAGCAAGTAGAGACTCGATTAAATTCATTTGGACTTAAGGCACAATTTAGATTAACCTTAGCTTTGGCATTAAATGAAATAAGTCTACGCTCATCATTATCCCATTCGTTGGACAATTTGGGAATGGTTTTTCCATCAACTATTTTGGTAATAGTAAAAGGTCCATTAACAATAACTAGCCAAATTTGATAATCAATAGCTTGAAGAAAATCTATCATTCTAGTCTTCCAATAACTATAGTTTGAACCATCAAACCATGGGGGCCTATTGTTTGATTGTCCTTCTACATGAGTGACTATGTTTGAGGCCATGATCGTTCTCTAAGACGGTTAAGTCAAAAACAAGTAGAGATTATGCTCTAATACCAATTATTAGTCACTAAAATACCCTAGAGGGGGGGGGGGTGAATAGGGTTTTAAAAATAATTTCTAACTCCTTTTTATTCTTACTAGAACATGCAACAAGGTTCAATATTAATTTACAAGGTAAAATATGCAATGAATGATTTCACTTAAATTCAACAAGCTATTTACCACAATATAAATTAAGCATGCATGAACATAAAGTAAAGAGATAGAGATAGAGATATTGACACCGTGATTTTTACGAGGTTCGGTAACTCCTACTCCTCGGCTCAAAGAATCCCCTTCCTTGAGACTTTCCCAATCCTCACACTATGGCTCTTCCTTCAATAGGTGGAATAGCAAAACCTTTACAAAAGAGCTAACTAGCTCTTCACACAATCAAGAGAACAATCCTCCCTTGATACAATGGGCTTCACTCACCCAAGATCACAAATTTGTGTATGTAATCAATATATCACTCAAGAAACAAAAACACTCAAAACCCTAAGGTTTTTATGGATGATAGATCAAGATAAGCTCAAGTGTTTTTAGGTGATATTTCAAGAACTCAAGATATATATATATTCTCACAATATATTTTCAATAAGAGAATAGGCTCAATGCTTGAGTTTAAATCTTCAAAATGATAAGAGTGAAAAGCGAGATTTTGCTATCAAAAGATTTTTCAGAAGATGCTTGAGAGAAAATTAGAGATGAACAATATTTGGAAAATTTCTCACACAAGAACCTTAGCATTGTTAATCCATATCTCTTTCTTTATATAGTGAACACTAGGGTTTGGAGAGTGTGTCTCACCCTAGACAATATGGAGAGTAGGACCTGAAAATCTGCAAGCAAAATCATTTCTTTTTGGGCAAAAATATTGTTTAGAAATACTTTTCCTTAAAATCCTGAAGCACCCAGTCGACTGCCTCCATGCTTAGATTTAAAATATTTTTCCCAACGGCTAGGGTCAGTCGACTGCCTCAAGAAGGCCAGTCGACTGCCTCATGAGTCAGTCGACTGCCTTGGACAGGCCAGTCGACTGCCTCAGGCAATCAAAAATGTTCGAAACTCTCTGGTCCAGTCAGTCGGCTGGGTCTTTAACTGCCAGTCGACTGGTCACAGTCAGTCGACTGCCTTGGACAGGCCAATCGACTGCCTCATGCAGTTAGAATGTTTTATAACTCACTGGTTCATCCAGTCGGCTGGGTCCTTAAGGGCCAGTCGACTGGGTCACAGTCAGTCGACTGCCTTGGACAGGCCAGTCGACTGGGTGACTCCAAAAATTGTTTTCAAGGTCCGTTTTTTATCCGTTTGAGTTCGTTTGATTAATTACTTGAGCTTATAAGATCAATCAACGCATAAGATACCTTGTTACAATATTCTCACCCCGACCTATCTACCCCAGGTCTTGAGTCCAGCTTTTGTTCTTTCTTTGATCTTTTTGTCCTTCTTCGAGTTTGCGCTTGAGTTTCCTTATCGCTTGTTGCTTTAGCGATCTTCCCGAAACATTTACCTGTACTTGCTGAAACACTTAGCTCAAAGCCATATTAGTACCAAACACGGTTTTGAATGTTTTGTTAATATCAAAATAAGATTTATTGCTTGAAATGGAATTTCAAAGCCAACAAAAATAACATTTCAAAGTATAAATACAAAGTATGGACCTGGCGCAAGCCATAGGAACAAACGAGACCTAATTCAATGTCACGAGGCGAGATATATGAATTTTTGAAAACAGTATCGGACAACGTTGATCAAAACAAAAAGCTGAAGTACCCCTCTTTCACCAAGGGTAAAACAGTCATTTTATGGGTAAAATGATCATTTCAACATACAAATACAAATTTTGTATTTAGGACAAGTCATAGAAACAGACGGGGCTAAATTCGGAGTTGCGAAGTGGCAGAAAAGAATTTTTGAAAATCAAACTTCGCATGCTACTGCAACAGCCCTATACTGAAATTTTCCAAAATCCTGAAAAATTTTGTAAGTGTTTGGAAGGTGATCCACTAGTTTTTCAAGAAGTTTCAAAACATGCAAAATTTCATATTTTGCAATATGGCTCCGTTTTTCGTGCCATTGGTCCCAAAAAATTACAAATATTTGAAAAGTGAGTTTTTGATTCACGGATCACAAAAATAATCACTGAAATCTCGGGAAATGCATAAAACACAAACTTTGTACAAAGGTGAATTTTTCAAGTTTTCGTAAAATTATCCGTCTTAACCACGGTCTCCGTTTTAGTATACCCCGACTTTTAAAATGTCAATACCTTTTCAAAATAACTCAAAACCATTTCAAACTCAAAATTTAAGTTGGGTCACAGGGGTGAGCAAAAACGAATTTTTCACTTAAAGATCGAATGGACTTAAATATAAGTCTTATGAAAAATTCGTTTTCGGAAAAATAAACCGAAACACCAACGGAAAGACCAAAGTGAATTTGTAGACGCTCAAATGGTGCAAAGGAATAAAGAACCAATGTAAATGACACCTCAAAGGAAAAGGTAACTGGTTATACACAACGACACTAACCCTAATCCAACCACACTTACCTCCACATCCAAACCCATAAACCCTATAACGACTTAACCATGAATGACCACATCTCTAATGACATTCTAATCATTAAGATCGCTAAAGGAAACCTGTTGGCCGTTGTCACGGAACCAACTAATTTCAAATCAAAACCTCTTCCAATTCATTCAAACCTAAATTTTACATTGGAAACCACCTCACTTAAGTTTCTACTAAGATCAGATGATGTAATAGTCAAAATAATACATGGCCCAACTAGGATGGGTCATAGGACTGATGGGCTGATGACTGATGGGATGAAGACTGATGGGCCAAAGACGGATGGGCCGAATAAATAAATTAGCCCATAGAATTCTCTAAAAGATGAGTGATCCATAAGTCAAAGAGTTATCCTACTTATGAAATAGAGAGTCCAAAAAGGAAGAGAGTTTATCAAATCCCCTGATTTAAGGGATTGATAAACTTGGGTAAATGGGCTTGACCCATTTACCAGAATTGTGTATAAATACAAGGCCAAAGAGTGAATAAAGGATCCAAGTTTTTAATCCAATTATAATTGTGTATTTTTCTGCATCTACACAATTGGCGCCGTTTGTGGGAAACACCATTATTGAAATCTCTTACAATAAGCTTCTCATTCTCTACGAAAGAGCTGAGATTCATACCATCAATGGCGGTGATCACCCGTTCGCATCAAACTGACTTACCTCCGAACGGAGGCCAACAAGTTGAGGATCTGATCAGGCAAGCCCTGGAGGAGAGGACCGCCGAATTGGAGAGGCAGAACGCTGACTAGTTGCAAAACTGGCTCAACTTCAGAACCCGCAAAAGGTTCAGAATGATGAACAGTCCGGCCAGCAGGAGCAATCCATAAGCCACCAGTCAGAAAGGGACAACCACCAAGTAAAATCCAACAACGATCGGGAGGAACACGTGGAATCATCCCTACAAGTGCTTGGGGGGGGCAATCCCGAGGAGATTCTGACCATGAGGAAGTTGGAGGAAATAATGACCAGATTCCAAAGGGAGGTGCTAAAGGACCTAAAGGTGCAGACCCCTATCGATCTGGACTCCGAGGCATCCATCGATGCCGTGCAGACTCCATTCACCGTGACGATCACCAGTGTGCCCTACCCGGAGAGGTTCAGACTACCGAAGTTCACCTTATTCGACGGCACGAAAGATCCAACGGAGCACATCTACCACATGCATACCAAGACGAATGTCTACAACGAAAACAAAGCCTTACTCTGCAAAGTCTTCCCCACCAGCCTAACCGAAGTGGCCCTGCTCTGGTTCAGAAAGCAACCACCCCAATCCATTGGAAGCTGGCTCAGACTCTATAAATTATTCATTGCCCAGTACTTCGGCAATAAAAGACAAAAGAAGACCATCTCCAGCCTATTCACCATGATCCAGGAGAAAGGCGAATCCCTGAAAAGCTTCGTCTCGCGATTCAATGTCGAGATGTCCTCAATTGATAATTGTGACCAACATTCGGCTATCGAGGCCTTCAGAATGGCCCTGATACCTGGAACCAAGTTCCATCAGTCCTTGGTCAAGAGGCCACCAACGGACATCAAAGAACTCAATTCCAGAGCACAAGGGCATCTCCGAATAGAAGAGGAGTTGGCCATACGCCAAAGAAGAACAGCATTTGCAAGCGTAGAAGCAAGGGCATCTGAACCTTCCAGGATAAAGGATTGGGCACCAGACTGGAAGCGACCGAGCACTCCTCCTGCACCCTCCCAAGTCCGAGAGAAATGTCAAAGGTTTGAAGACGAGGTCACCCCGTTGAAGGTTACCCTAGCCAAGCTGTATCAAGAGACCAAGGGTAAGGGAATCTTCCGATCACCACCACCCATTAGACAACCAATGGACCAAAAGGATATGTCAAGACATTGTGCTTTCTATGGCGAATACGAGCATCATGCCAGCAAGTGCAGAAGCCTCAGGAGACAGGTGGAAGCTATGATAGCGAAAGGAGAACTAACCGAGTACGTCGCCAAGGAGGGCACCCGATTAGATCATATGTCGTATACACCCGCCAAGGGGGCAATGGGACAGCCCGTAAGGGTCATTCACATGGTTCATGGAGGACCAAGTCGATTAAAAGTAGAAGAAGCCAGGAGGTCCCAAATGCGACAAGCCTAGAAACTGTGAAGGGTTGGGGAAGTCAGCGAGTTTAAAAGCTCGAAGGAGGACGCCCGGATAACTTTCACTTCTGCGGATATGCAGAGCATTCAGACACCACATGACGACCCCTTGGTTATCTCCATCATGGTCTCGAACTGCTTGATCAAGAGGGTGATGGTCGACCCAGGGAGCAACGCCAATATTATCACCAAATGGGCCTTTGAGAAGTTAGAGATCAACCCTCAGGAGATAGTACCTTTCAGAAGCCTGATAGCCGGATTTGATGGCAGAAGAGTGGAACCAGTGGGAAAGATCCAACTACTAGTGACAACAGTAAGGTGCACGCTCAGAGAAACTTTTGTGGTGGTGGATGTCAAACCCTTCTATAATTTCCTTATGGGAAGGGGTTCGATCTATCGGATTCACGGAGTCCCTTCAACCATGCATCAAGTCATGCGGTGCATCGACCCGAACGGAGTCGATGTGATTGACATCAGGGGCGATCAGGTAGCAGCCAAGGAATGTTACGATGTCACTATGAAAGGTCTAAGGAAGATGGCTTAACCGAAACGAGAATCACGATCCAAAATGGTACCCGATGATCAATAGCAATTACAGGAGGAGGGTGCGGGGTCATCAATAGCAGCTGAACCTTTGCTTGAAGTTTAGATCTACCCCGATCACCCTGAGAAGTTGACTTATATTGGTTCCGGCCTCAGTACACAAGAAAAGAAGGATATGGAGGCCCTCATACGCTCAAATGCTGACGTATTGTCTTGGGGCCATATGGATATAACTGACATCGACCCATCGATAGCTCAACATTCTCTCAACATGAATCCCGGTGCAAAACCGATCAGACAGAAGTAGAGGCGGATGGGGTCTCACCGAAACTAGATCATAGCTGAGGAGGTCAATCGACTTCTCTAAGCAGGGTTCATCAAGAAAGTACAATATCCTTCCTGGCTGGCAAATATTGTTGTGGTTCAGAAAAAGAACGGGAAATAAAGGGTGTGCGTAGATTTCACTGACCTAAACAAAGCATGCCCGAAGGACTGTTTCCCCTTACCTAAGATTGATCAGATGGTAGATGCCACCGCAGGATTCGAGCGCCTAAGTTTTCTGGATGCATACTCTGGATATAACCAGATACGAATGAACCCAGATGACGAGGAAAAGACGGCCTTCATCACTGAATCAGGTACATATTGTTACACAGTTATGCCTTTCGGACTAAAGAATGCAGGTACAACCTTTCAGAGGTTGGTGAACAAAGTTTTCCAGGGCATGATGGGATCCACCATAAAAGTTTACATTGATGACACGGTGGTCAAAAGCAAAGCAAAAAGCGATCACCTGACCGATCTGCAATAGGTGTTCGATACCCTCAAAAAGTACAAGATGAAGCTCAACCCATCCAAATGTTCCTTCGGAGTGGCTTCGGGCCAGTTCTTAGGACACATAGTTGATCAGACGGGAATACAAGTCAGTCCAGCATAAGTTAAAGCTCTCGTGGAGTCAGTAGAGCCAAGGTCCCGGAAGGAGATCGAGGTACTCACTCGAAGAGTAGCGGCCCTCAGCCATTTCATCTCTCGCATAACCGATCGGTGCATGCCATTCTTTCAAGCTATAAAGGCGGCAAAAGGAGAGGTCTGGGGGCTGGAGCAATCGGAACCCCTGAAGAAACTCAAAAGCTACATGGCAAAGCCTCATATACTGGCAACCCCAGAAACCGATGAGCCGCTACACCTGTATTTGGCTATATCTGCGACATCTACCAGCACCGCTCTGGTCAAGGAGGGTAAAGGGTACCAGACACCAGTCTTCTATACCAGCAAAGCCCTTGCTGATGCAGAAACCCGTTATTCGAAGCAGGAGAAGCTGGTACTATCACTGATCAATGCAAAGCGACGTCTTCGACATTATTTTGAAGCACACCCGATTGTAGTGCCAACTGCAACCCCAATCAGATCCATAATGGCGAAACCTGAGTTATCGGGGAGAGTATCCAAATGGGTAATTGAACTCAGGATTTTTGACATAACCTATGTCCCCTGAACTGCAATCAAAGGCCAAGCAGTAGCTGAATTTTTATTAGAAACAGAAACTGCAAACTCTTTGGAAGAAAATGAACCTGGCTTATGGGTTGTGTTCGTAGATGGATCATCAAATATCAACAGAGCAGGGATCGGTGTAGAACTTATGACACCAGATGGCACAAAAATCCAGCAGTCCGTTCGACTGGAATTTCCTGCCTCCAACAACGAAGCCGAGTATGAGGCCTTTCTTGCAGGAATTCGGTTGGCCCGAAGCCTTCAAGTACAGAAAGCAGAAATTCGAAGTGATTCCCAGTTGGTTGTGCGACAGCTAAATGGGGAGTATGAAACCCGAGAGCCGAAAATGGAAGCGTACAGGAATTTGGTGCTGAAAGAGGCTGAAGGGTTCCAACAGTTAACCTTCAAACAAATCCCCAGAGGCGATAATTTCATAGCAGAGCATTTGGCTAACCAAGCCTCCACAGCTGGGGAGAGTATGACCCGCGTGGTGCCAATAAACTTCATCGTCCGTTCAAGCTTGGAGCCCCCCGAAGATGTGATGGTCATTCCATGGGAGCCAAGCTAGATAGACCCTATAGCAAATTATTTGAGGACCGGTGCCTTGCTCGAGTCAAAATTAGAAGCCCGGAAGATAAGAATGAAGGCAGCCAAATATGATCTGTACAACGGCCAACTATGTCGCAAGTCTTTCTCCGGGCCATACTTGAGATGTCTCACGCCCTCCGAAGCTTCGGCAGTCATGGAAGAGATTCATGCAGGAGCCTTTGGCAATCATTCCAGAGGAAGGTCTTTAGCCCATAAAGTTCTCACCCAGGGATACTTCTGGCCCTATCTGTCAAGGGACGCTGAGGTCTATACCCGACACTGTAAGAAGTGCCAATTTCATGGAGATGCCATTCATCCACCTCCGGAGTTACTGAACCCAACAATTATCCCCCACCCCTTTACCCGATGGGGTATGGATATTATGGGTCCTCTCCCGCAGGCTATACGATCAACCACTCATGTTCTTCTGGCTATAGACTACTTTACCAAATGGGTGGAAGCCGAGGCATACCCCACCATCACAGGTAGCCATGTTATAAAGTTCATCTTGAGCCACATCATTTGTAGATTCGGTTTACCCTGAACTATAATGATGGATAATGGCACCAATCATGATAACGGAAAGGTTCAAGCATTCCTGGCAAAGCATGAGATCAATCAGAACACTTTTTTCGTCGGCTATCTGCAGGGAAATGGGCTGGCTGAAAAGACAAACAGAACCATTTTTGATACACTGAGGGAAAATCTTGAAGAGGCAAAAGGGGCATGGTTGGAGAAATTGCACAAGGTGCTATGGTCCTATCGAACTACTCCGAGGCAACCAACTGGAGAGACCCCTTTCGCCATGGTTTGTGGGGCCGAAGCAGTTATCCCAACCGAGTTGAGAGTACCTAATTTGAGAAGTCAAGCCTGGGAGGAAGGTCCAAACAATCAGCACCTGGCCCATGATTTGGACCTACTGGAGGAAAGAATGGAAGTTGTCGGGATAAGGCTAGTTCCCTATCAGCAACAAGTCAGGGCACGGTTCAATCAGAAAGTCAAGAGAAGAGAATTCCAGGTAGGCGATATGGTACTCAGAAGAAAGATTGGGATTATAGGCAAATTACGAGAGACATGGGAAGGACCTTACACAGTAGTTGAGGTCATCGGACGGGGAGCTTATCGGGTCCGCAAGAACGAAACAGGCCGCATCGAGTCTAACTCTCAGAACGCTTATCGGCTGAAGAGGTATTATCCTTAGGAAGTTTCTTCTTTTTTTTTGTTAAAGCATTAAAGTTGTGTCTCTCTTATGACATCTTCTTCTGATTATAATAAAGCATATGTGTCCAATGTCGGCACCTCTGCTTCATGATTCTCAAGTTCATTTCAATAAAGATACATTCTATTTTTATACGAGTGTTCCATGTTTGAATTAAAATTTTCCTAAGTGTTAAGTTCAAACCTAATTTGAACTAACCAGAGGACAAAGGCAAGCCTCAGGGGCCATATGCCCGAAGGCCCAATTTTAAAACTAAAATTTTCCTAAGTGTTAAGTTCAAACCTGATTTGAACTAACCAGAGGACAAAGACAAGCCTCAGTGGCCATATGCCCGAAGGCTCAACTTCTAAATTTAAATTTTTCCTAAGTGTTAGGTTTAAACCTGATTTGAACTAACCAGAGGACAAAGAAAGCCTCAGGGGCCATATGCCCGAAGGCTCCATTTTTAAAATAAAATTTCCTGAGTGCTGAAGTTCAAACATAAACTAGCCAAAGGAAGAAGAACGAGTATCAGGGGCCATATGCCCGAAGACTGAATATTGCATGAAAACAAGAACAAAGTAAACAGTAGGATGGGGAAAAAAATATTTTCATTAAACAAAGAAGGAAATTATAAAAACACCCTTTTGAAAAGGGTAAGTACAGATAAACTTGGAAAAAGAAACCCTATTCGGGAGGATGATAATCTTCTCCCTTCAGAATGGCAACGAACCGCTTCTCATTTTCAGAAGCAGGAGAGGTTTTATAGGTAAGGGACATTCCCATGAAGTCATCGAATTCCTCCGCAATCTTGAACTCCCGATCTGCCAGAGGAATATGCTCCATTTCATGCCTTTCTCGCCACGCTCTAACCGTTCGGATATCACAGATGGTGGTGTACTGGCTGTGCATATCCAGACCCCCCAAGCGGCACACCTCAACCTTGGCCCGCTCAAAAGCCAGAAGGTTCTCTGACTCTGCATTTTCAATTGCCATCTTTTCGTTAGTTGCCTTCACCCCTTCAAGCTCAGCAGCCAAAGCTAGCTTTTCAGCAATCAGAGCCCGCTTATTCGCCTCACCGGTCTCTAGAATTTTTTTCTACTCTGAGACGGTCTGACGAAGGCCATCTGCCTCTTTGACCAGAGCAACCCGATGATCGTTGTTTTGCTTTATCTGGGCCTTCATATTAGCCATCTCCTTGACATCAGACTCCACAACATTGTTGTAGGCCTGAACCCCATAAAGAAGCTGCACAGAAAGGAAATGATTAGTACATGAAGTGGTAATAATAAATAAACCAAGTGTAAAAGGAAGAACAAGTATATACCTCCATGAACATTATGGAAGTCTTCTTCGCAAGATCAGTCCTGAAGATTTTTGACTGAGCGGCCCTATCGGCCGGAGTCCAAATCCCTTTTGTCATAGCCCGAAGAGCTTCTGGATGGGTAATGGTGAGATGATCGGCACATACCAGAGTCCCATCAGGTAGAAGGATCTTCGGTTCCTAGGGAATTAAAGTACGGGAGGCCTCCTGAGCTTAGGGGGTTTCGCTTGTAAAGGCATCAGCAGCTTGAGTTATGGACCTCTTATTGGCCACCCCACCGCCTGTACTGGATTGGGTCCTGGTGACTGGAAGATTTACAGGAGGAGGCTGAGGCGGAGCTACCGAATTATGTGTTGGCGGAGCTACCGGACTCTGCGCTGGCGGAGGTACCGAAGTCACCGGGGGTGCTATTGAAAGCGGCACAGCATCAACCAAGTTGACCTCTTTAGGGACTTGAGGGCGCTTGGCAGAAAGAGGTTTGTCGGGAATGTCCATCATGTCAACAGCAGCGCCCAAGTTAGATATCGACTCCAAGTTTGCCTAAGTCAGAGGTCTGTAGCAAATCGGGATTTGCCCCTGATATAGGTTTTCAGGAGGCCTATACGTTCTTTTATGAAAGACAGAGGGATGTCCCTATTCTCATAACCCATAAACGTATATGCATAATCCCCCCGATGAAGATCATAGTACTCACAAAGACAAGAGGCTTTATGAAGGGGATGGGAGATGGGTAGATGAATGGTACCGAACATGTTTGGGATCAGGAATATACGAGAAAATGGGTAATACCAATTGCCACTCACAACTACCATTCTCTCTTTCCATCCCTTATCATATTTTTCGGTACCAGAGCATATACTCCAACCGTGGAAGGGAAAGAGGTTGTATCTACCCTTACTTTCTCTGGCATTTTGAAAAAAATAACAGAGAAGTAAGTTGGCTATACCTAGGTTAAGATCCAGATCCCTATTGTATAATAGGATCATGGACAGAATCCTAAGGCTGTTCGGGTTGAGTTGAAGGGGGTGTAAGCCTAACATGAAGAACACATAGTGAAAGAAAGGGTGAAGGGGAAATCTTAAAACCCTAAGGTGAACTGCCGATAGCAGAATGCTACCGAGTGTTAGTCCCTCACTCTTGGTAAAATCTAGGTAACCTGGGTAAGGGTCCACATCAACATCCCCAGGTACATGGGTCTCAGCCCGAAGATGTTTGACATCTACTTTAGGAATGACTCTCTTAAGTGGGGCCACTACGAATCGTTCAGAGGACTTAGTGTTCACAGATTCATTGGGACCCCTTGAAATGGGTGTTCCCAGATTCGTTGACGAACCCGGAAGATCAGTCTTTTAGGGAGTTATTCTTGGGGCTCCTTGACGGGTAGACTGGGGGTTGTCACTACTAGTGGGATCGGTGCCAGTAGTAAAGGACAGAACGACCTTTTCTACCGACCGAGTTTCGTCGCTGTTAGACATAGTGCCAAAAAAGATAGAAGAGACAGAAGGGGGGCAGAGGTGAAAAGGAAGAGATTGTTCGACTTACTCAGCTAATAATGAAGAGTCGGGAAAAAGCTTCGGGTGGAAGCAGACTTCTGCTCTGCTGGGAGATCTGGACTGACCGACGGAAAGGATTGCAGTGATAAGGAAGAAATAAGTTCCAGAGATGAAAGTTGAGGAAGAGAGAGGTGAGAGCAAAGAGTTGCAAATGAAGAATGAGGAAATGAAATGGAGTATAGTGGGTTTTATAGAAAGGAAAAAGGATGCCAAAGGACTGCACGAAGCCCGAAGGTCGCACAACCCACGATGAGCCGTCATGGTGCAAGATTTGAGGAAGTAATGGCCTTTTATTTTGAAATGTCATTAATACCTAATAATGACATGACAAATCATCACCATTATTTCCCATAAAGCAATATATATATGTATATAGTGGTATTCAATTTTCGATCATGGGCTTTAAAAGAAAAACATAAGCCCATAACCTCATGGGCCTGTGTAATAGTCAAAATAATACATGGCCCAACTAAGATGGGCCATAGGACTGATGGCCCGATGACTGATGGGATGAAGACTGATGGGCCGAAGACGGATGGGCCGAATAAATAAATTGGTCCATAGAATTCTCTAGAAGATGAGTGATCCATAAGTTAGGGAGTTGTCCTACTTATGGAATAGAGAGTCCAAAAAGGAAGAGAGTTTATCAAATCCCCTGATTTGAAGGATTGATAAATTTGGGTAAATGGGCTTGACTCGTTTACCAGAATTGTGTATAAATACAAGGCCAAAGATTGAATAAAGGATCCAAGTTTTTAATCCAATTATAATTGTGTATTTTTCTGCATCTACGGATGACCAATACTACATCATCAACCAAGATTACAAACTATCACCCACCTTCTCAAAGGTCTTAACTCACATTCAACTCCATAGTCCACTACCGACTTTACTTATCACAAGAAAGCCATTAAACCAACTCATATCACCATCCTAAGGTATATAAGCACATATCAACAAGTACAAGCATTTATCTCACATTATACTTTAAAATAAGGCATGCAAATCATATTCTTACATTATTCAATTTCACTTAAGCATTTTAATAACATATGAATTATATATCCAAATTCACATTAAATATGATCCTCAACCACAATGAATAATATCATGATCCACATGTAAACATAAATCACATAACAGCAACTCAATGCAATGTGACTCACACACCTCATGGTACGCACGCGACCACACACACACCTTAACTCCAAGGGTCAACGGGATCATTCTCTATATCTTCATTTTATGCTCATAAGAGAAGGTAGATTTATCATACCGATTCTTCCCAAGTACTTTTGACACTTCACACTTTTAACAAGAAAGACCGTCAAACATGACGCAGTCGTGAAATAGGATTTGGACAAGTCCTCCCCCTACCGTCTCTGTTTCTCGGAAGACTAGCTCCATATAAGCGAGAAGCACCCCCTGGCCAGTTGTTACGATGATCCAAAATAAGTCTACTCACGCATAATTACACAAACGGACATAGACCAACACCAATTGAATTCTCTATACAAAAGGTAAACCAATATGCACTATGTCTCAATGACCTATGCACTAACATAAATATATATCTCATCATATTCATGAACAACATTCCCAAAATGTCAACACGGATGTCATTCATCATTCAACATGCCTTTAAATCTCATTTAAAACAATAATCAACAAGGATGTTTTCTCATGCACCTTTCATGATCAAAATCATCAGGTTGTCCTTTAATACACAAGGATAATATTTTCATTCATTTAACATGTTAATATCTCAATTAAAGCATTTAAATCACAATGAAATATTCTCATGCACAATTAATGTTCCAAGTCATCAAGTTGTCCTTTAATTTACAAGGATAACAATTCCATTCTTTTAAACATGCTCTTAGTTCAATTAAGCAAGTTTTTCACAAATCACATCTCAAACATAACATCAATATCCAAAATAGTAAATATCATTCAAAAAAGAGTAACCTAATAGTCGCTCTAAGTTGAGATGTCGAGTTACACCAATCACATAGTATATCCTCAAATGTGCTAACCAAAGGAGCTAGCCTAATTTACTACCAAGGCTATATCCTTAACACCTACATACACATATATATAATTATACTTACACATATACACAACTATGCCCACATACATATACACATATATAGGCATACAAACATGCTTTAATATTGGAAATCTAAAGAACAACCACCCAACTAGAATGCATCATAGTCCTATCATTTTCATAACCAAGTACTCCATATACAAGGGTTAATTTACATAAATATGTTCAAACCCTAACTTCATATTTTCAAGGATACACTTAGTAATTACATTGAAGTTTAGAAATCCTAGAATCAAATTCTCACACCTACACAATCACAAGATGAGATGGTTAAGAAGTTTTCCCCTACCTCCATGAAGTGCAAAACAAACCACTAAGCAAGGCTAAAGAAACCCTAGCTTTCACCCAATACCGAAATTAAAGGAGCAAATCTGTGGAAAGCTTCACCATAGTTTCCTAACAATGAATCAAGATCTAATACAAGAAGAGTTCAAGAAACATGAAGTGGTTTGACAAGAAAACCCAAAACTAGGGTTTGAAAAGAAAACACACGAGGAGGGAAGAACACTTATCAATCATTGACTCAAACCAAAGACAAGAACACCATGATTAACTTTCATGTTGATGGCCACATCAAACTCCCAACTTAGGGTGATGAAATAACCCATAAGTGGAGAAGAAGCAAGAGGGAAACGATGAGAGAAAATGGAGAAAAATAATGAAGTCTTGCAATGAAAGACTTTAGATGTGTAGAGATCCTCCACTCACACCTCTCACAATCCAATGGCTAAGATTAAAGCTAGCAATGGAAGGTTTAATCCAAGGGCCACAAAGTAGTCTTGTCATTGGAAGACTTAAACCAATAAACACCACTCTTATACACTTGTCAAACAAGGCCTTAACATCCAAGGGTTTAGATTAAACATGGGAGAGAAGATCTAATGGTTAGAAGTGAGACACCACATAAAAGTGGGAAATGACCAATTTCTTTTAAACTTAGGGTTAATTACAAGAGTGTCATCATGCCTCTTAATTACCCTTCCACTCCTTGTCATCCTCTCTATTTACCACTATGTCACTCATACCCCAACACTTAGCAAAATCTCTACACTTTCCACTAATTGCTCTCAATATGAAAATACCAATTTACCCTTCGGTCATTTCTTTCCCAAAATTATTTCTAACTATTATCATTATTTACAAAATAAAAATATAACAAACATTTCACACAAGGGCTACACCGAATGTCTACAATAAACTAAGTTAATATGTTCGGGAATGCAACACGATTCTTGAAGCTCCAACGAGAAAATGTTGCAACGAACCCACGTAGTCGTCAACGAACAATAAATCACGAAGCCGGAAATGAAAGTCCACGACATCGTCCCGCTAAGTCCAAAACATAAATGCGAAAAATTTACACGTACCAAGATTGCACAAGATGTCATGAAAAAGTGACGTCACAAAACATTAACACTTGAAAAAGAATTTCAGAAAGGAGCAAGGAAATGCGAGGCGTTACATATATATTAAAAGAGGAGTCTATACTTGTGTGTGTATACATATATACATATATTTGACATGTTCAAACAAAGTTGGACAATTTTTTGACAATTTAAAAGACATTACCTCCTTTTTGACAAGTTTTGAATTTTAAATAAAATTTTCTTGTAATGAAAAAGAATTAGGACAACTTGAGACAAAATTTGAATAAACTCATGTTTACATGTTGAATAAAAATTTGGCATATTATTTGTTTTGACTTGAAAACAAATTTTTGTATAACAGATTGAAATTCGAACAACTTGAACCAAATTTCTAACAAGGTTATTTTTACATGTTGAATTAATTTTTTTAACAAATTATTTATTTTGACTTAAAAGCAAATTTTTGAATAACAAATTGAAATTCGAACAACTTGAACCAAAATATCGACGATGTTATGTTTAGGTATTGAATCATTACTTGGACATGGTGAATCCAAATTTCGACAAAGTATTTATTTTGACTTGAAATAAAATTTCAACAATCTGAAATAACATTTGGATAAATTGAATAGAATTTTGATAAGCTGATTTTTACATGTTGAATTAAAATTTTTGACAAAAGTATATGATTTTACTTGAAATGAAATTTTGTATAGCGAAATGAAATTCGAACAACTTGAAACAAAATTTTGACAAGATAGGTTTTATATGCTGAATCACTATTTGGACATGATAAAAGTATTTGTTTTTAGAGATAGCAAAATTCCCCACCACCGATTTAAATGGGTTTAGGGACCCGATTAAATAAATGGGGGCTGTTATCGGAGAAAGAAAAATAACCTGGCTAGGTTCAGGGGCGGGTTTGGGGAGGGTCACCCCACCCCAATAAGGTTGTTCCGCCCTGATTGTAATATATTTTTACAAAATTACCTTCATTAATATTTATATATTATTGTGTACATATAAATACACACTCACCATTCACAAACCCTAGCTTCCTAATTTATGCACACTGTCACACGAGAGTGGTTGCCACTCAAGCCTTAACCTCGCCCATTGCCATTGCCATTGTTGCTCGCCACCAGGACCTTGAAGAACTAGTACGTGTGTCCCCCTCGCCCTTCCCTCCCTCCATTCCTTCTCAAACAATCTATTTGTATAATTTTTTTGTTCCATTAAAAGTGACCAAAGTTGAATTGGGTTGGTGGGATTGACTAATTTGTTCTAAATGGGGGATTTTTTTGAAAAATTCTTCAATTACAATCTCCAACTAAACTTGTAGCCTTTTTAATAAGATTTGTAAAAAAATGCAAAAAACATTAAAAATTCTAACCGATTATGGGGCAGGGCAGGGGAAGTCGGGGTGGAGGCGGAGGCGAGGAGCCAAAATCGTAATCGGTTATGGGGCAGGTTTACGGGCAAAGGTTCAAGGATGGAAATATGGGGGAGATATTTATTTTGACTCAAAAGAAATTTTTTACAAGCCGAAATGGAATTCGAGCAACGTGAAAAGAAAATTTGTTTATATGTTGAATCATTACTTAGACATGGTGAATGACGATTTTTACATGGTGAATCAAAATTATGATAAAATAGTTATTTTGAGTTGAAAGAAAATTATGATAAGATGAAATGGAATTTGGACAACTTGGAAAGAAAGATCTTTGATGAAATTTAAATTTTAGATAGGGTTAAGGTATGGGTGATGGAGAAAAAGTTGGAACTAGGGTTAGGGTTGGAAATTAGGGTGATAAGAAAAGAGTAGATGATGGGAAAAATGATCACAAGTTGGAAGAAAATGTCGGCAGAGAGGGAGAGATAGAGAGGAAAATAAATGGGAGGTTAGGGATAAAATGTGTTGATTTTGGGGGAGATAGATGAAGTAAAGGAGATTAATGCCCTGTTTGTATTGACTTTTCAAACGCTGTTTTTGGTTTCCTAAAGGAAAAAGCTGTTTTGAACGATATTTGACAATTGTTTTAGAAAAGCTTTTGGGCCTTGGAAGAGCGTTTTAAAGAAGTTGTGGGACACTAGCTTCTCAAAACAGCTTTTGCTTCTCTTTTTCTTTTATCTAAAGCCGGAAGTAGAAGATATGTCAAACAGGGCCTAAGTAGGGTTTAAATGAATATTATGGTAATTTTAAATAATAAAATGTGGTTAGTTTAGTCCAATTAGCAATAGGGTTATTGTGGTAAAAATGAAAAGTTAAGATAATATTATGACCAGTTGAGTAGGGATACTTTTGTCTTAAAAAATATTAAATATTATTGGATAAAAATGTGATTTGAGAGTAATTTAGTAAAATTTCTTAATTTTTAAGGGTATTGTGATCAACTTATCTAATATGTAAATGAGTTTTTCCTTTCCTTATTAGTTGTAAATGCAATTTTATTTTCTCTTCCCAAACAAATCTCGTACTTGTTATATAGTCCAAACAACCAAACTATAAATAAATCTAGTTGCACTCCATTATAAAAATATAGTAGAACACTAGAATAGAGCACTAGACATGGAAAATAAAAGTTGTAAACTATAAGAACATTTATAGTGTTATTTATGTTTGACATATTCTAGACAATAACCATGTTGAGTGAATTATTATGTTGAGTGAATTATGGAGTCAGAAAGGTTTAATAGTCATTGACAAGCTTCGTCAAATTCAAATCAAGCCTAAGGAAGTGAAGAATACAAGAAAATTGAAGAGGAAGTAAGTTTGAGTAAAAAGTGTCTCCCGGGAGACTGAAACGTCATTTTTTCAAGCCGCAACTTCAAGAATCATTACAAGGGAGTTGAGGAGGTTTAAATGACATTAGTCCCGAGAAAAGTTCGTTCCAAGAATTTTGCTACGCATGGCCTATGCTTCCAGTAGCTAAAAATGGCTAGAAAGTGTTGTTTTGACGCATCTGCTACTCATGGGCAAATTAATTACGCATCTGCCTACGCTTCAAGCGTAGGGATCTGGCGTGTTATGTGCTGAAAAATGACAAAATTGTCCTAGGGTTGGTTTCTTGAGACGACTGCGACTTTACACATTGAGATACGTGTCATACACATATTATTCATCAGAGAATAGGGTTTTACTTGGTTTGGTGTGAAATTACGAAAAAGGAAAATATTAGGGTTTCTCCTAAGCATTGTCTATAAATACTAAAGTCTTATACAGATGTGAGGAAACTTTTGAGCCCTAGAGCCTTTGAGTGATCTCTGCAAGTTTTCTACAAATTCATATTTATCTACAGAGATAAAGAGAGAAAATATCATTGAGTGATTATATATCTTCTAGTTATCTCTTGTTTAAGGTTTATTCAATTGTGCTTCTATAACGATGATCTTATGTACAATTGAATGACCTAGATTCTGAAAAATCAATATACTTTCTGCAACGTGGTTGCTTTGATCCATTTGAGAAACGGAGCCGTCTGAGTGCGGAGATCGGAGCAGGAGGCTTCGTGGTTCATTGATCTATTAAGAAGTAGAGCCGTCAGAGTACGGAGCGGAGCAAGAGTTTCGTGAAGCGCGAGTGATTTACGGTTGTTAGATGTCAAGTGGAGAAAGGCAGAGCTGGAGGGATTTATAAGTCTAAAGCTTCATAGAGTCCGTGTACTGTTTGATTCATAGTGCATCGATATCCGAGCGTATTCGTGATTTTTACTTGAAGTTTTTTCAAGGTTTTCCACGTAAAAATATCGTGTATCTCTATTGTTTTATATTATGCACTTATATTAATCTTTGCATGATTTAGATTGTTGGAGAATTGAATTAAAATTAATTTTTTCGCAATTAATTTTAATTTGTCAATAACTTCACAAAAAGTCTATTCACCCCTCTAGGTTATTTTCATTGATCTAGGTAATTTCATAAAGTCTCACCCATCATATTCTTGTTGAAATTTAATATTCAAACTCATTACATAAACTTACATAAAACAGCTATTTTAGACACAAATTTTCACCTATACTCCATTATTAATTTCGCGCACATCTTATTCACAAATCAATCTATATTTATTACCTTCTCCACTTAAGCACACTAATCTATACGAGCCCCCACTTTCGTTTTGCACCAAAACATTGAAGTTAAACAACTCGAAATTTTGATTTTGCTCGAGTGAAAGGATCGTATTTGATCAGATTAAATTGGTGCTTACATTGGATCAAAACTAGTATTACTTGAAATAAAACAAATTGTTGGGGGTCAATTTAATTGAGAGGCAATCTAATGGATATTTCATTACATCAAATTGATGCGAATCATTACATTTATTATTACTTTAAAAAAAAAAAAACCAATCGTGCCTCCCTTGTAAATGAAGAGATAACTTGCTATTGCGTGTAAATGGAAGGCCTAAAAAATCAATAATGAAAATTAAAAAAATTAATCTGCAAATTTAAAATGGCGCAGATGGCAATTTCTGATTGGCCAAGAAATGCTCAATGAGTTGAAAAGCTTTCCTGGGCTTAAAGGTTGGAACTTCGTGTCCTGCTCCTCTTATCGTAACAAACATCAGCCCATCATAAACTATCGTCCACCCGCCAACCTATATATGCAAATTTCCAAACTTTAAAAATAAAAATAAAAACATTTTTAGTAAAGTAAAGAGAGTACTTTCACGTTTAGTGAGGAGAAGATAAAGTATGCAAAAATGTAGGTTGCGTTTGGAAATTGGTGTTTTCGTTTTTGTTCTTGTTTTTTCTATTGTTCACGGAAATAAAAACGCGTTTGGGAGCCTTTGATGGTTTCTGTTTTCGTGAACAGTAAAAAAACGTTTTCTCACCCTTAGTTCAAAATTTAAGAACACCAAAATGGTGTTTTTTTATTTTCGGCACTGTTTGTTCTCAGCCAAAAAAAAATTAATTGTTGCAGATTCCCTAACCGCCATCTTCAACCTCCAAACCCTAACCCCCACCACCACCACCAGCCGTCATCCCACCAACACCACCACTGCAAATCGACACCACCACAAGCCCCCACCACTGCAAATCGACACCACCACCAACACAAACCCTTACCTCTGCAACTTGACATCGCCAATCGAATTGGGGTGATGTGGTCTTTATACATGCTACTACTTATATATTTATATATATGTATATTCTTGTATGCTAATCTTTTGAACAACAGCAGAGTGGTCATGTTCATTGTTGTATGGAATACTTGGAAGTATACATTGTAGCTGGTTTGTACAAGGGATGACAATCAACTCAAACTTAATCTCACCCTTTGACAATTTGTTTTCTACTTTTTATTCTAAATAAATCTTAAAAACGTGTTTTTTCTTTTTCTCGAAAATTTTTTAGACAAAATTTTCAACTAAACATGTTTTTGTTTCCGGATTACCCTTAGGACAAGAACAAGAAATTTTTTTGTTCTCGAGAAATAAAAAATGAAAACGAAAACATTAGTTTCCAAACGCACCCGTACATTCTCAACTTTCAACTTTTGATATTGTTTCCTTTTCACTTTTCTTTTTTCTTTTTTCTTTTTTACTGTAGCATAACATCATTGAAAGTATATATATTTATATATACAAATAAGAAACTAAAATAAAATGACAAAGTAAAATTAACCTAAATAATAAATAAAAACTGACCTCTATTTTTTAAATTTTTTTTAAAAAAATATACTTCTAATAATTTCCAAAAAAAAAATGTACTTTTTTTTCGTTGAATTTTTATCTATATATTATTGTTCAAAAAATTAAATTTAACTTTCAATAAAAACACAAATGTTATTAGACCCATATGTGTCTTGCTTTTAATTTTTTGAAAATAACTTGTAATTACTAAATATTGCTTTTACTTTCTATTTTGCACTAAGAAAATAAAAACATGATTATACTTTTAGGGTCCGTTAGTTAGACGAAAATATAATGGAAAGTGAAAGTGACACGAAAGAAAAAAGAAAATTAAGTTTTTTTTTTTTTACACACATGCCCATTTTGTCTCCAAAGAGACTCAAACCCCTCACCTTTTCCATTGGGGAGGAGAGGACATACTGTTGGCCCAAGTGGTCATTCGGTAGAAAATTAAGTTTATATTATTTATTTGGTTAATTAGGAAGAATTTGTTTTAAGAAAGTTGTAAAAAAATAATGTTTTGTTAGTTTAGATAGCAAGTGAAAAAGTATATGATTTACATACCAAAACTATCTATATAATCTTACATAATTAAAAATAAATATATTTGTGAATATCCTTCATAAACACAACCATTTTTATCCATCATTGAAAAAAATAAAATAATTAATAATAAAAAATAATAATGTAATTTTTAATTCAATCCTAATTTGTTTATATATGAGAATAGTCTCATAACATTTCTAAAATTAAATTTTAGATGCTTGCTTTAAAATACATAATCAAATAAAAAATTAAATATTAAGTGATTTGTTGTCATATTTCAACTTAATAGAATTAAACAACCAAACACTTTATATCTTAGGGTATAAGGGAAATTGAAATGTAGGTTTCCCACTTTAACGAAAACTGAATTTTTTCGGGCAGAAATGTTATGAGGAAAATAATAGGATGTGAGAAAGTTATTTTCATGAAATCTTTCTTTCTTCATCTAACCAAACTCAAAAAATAATATTAAAAATTCCTTTTCTTTTCCTTTCTACCTAGTTCTAGCTAACCAAACGGACAAACGGACCTTAGAGAGCAGTATCTCCGCTGGCTATTTCGAAATTACTAATATGCTCTGCGAGATCTCCACTTCCATCATACAACCGAAACAGGAGTGAAAGTACAAAATACTAGTGCATTACCTGTTTGTGGTAGGTGTACCATGGTGACCATTCCTCCATAGTTTTCAATCCAAGCTTGTTCAACGTTAATTTCGTTGAAGTTACCGGAATTCTTCCATCCGTGTCTCCACTGAAAAATAGATTATGAACTATCAATGTATTTCCGATTTATTATTGAATTAAAGAAGTCTATATTTAAAATATCATATATATGTATATTTATTTATGTATTGTATTGTATTGTTATAAACTATGTAAAATAACTAAATTAAATGAGATTTTCAGATACCTGTATACCCATACTCGGAGGCCACCGGCTATAAGCTTTTTGATAACGGGAAGTATGGAGGATGGTGCATCACTCCAAAATGATATATTGTCACTGCAAACAAATTTAATAAATGAAATTCAAGATTAGGATTTTGTATCCTGGTTTTCTCATATATATGGAAATAATTGAAAGCAATAATATGATTAATGTGAAGTTGATATTAATTTTATTGAAAGCTCGTGAATTTAAGGGATATATATATATATATATACTTATTGTTATAATGCAATACCTGCAGGGAGCCCATGGGTATGGAATTTTGGTGACATTTGCATGGAGTGCTTCTTGAACATCTGGTCTATTCAGGTATGCAATGGTGTAGTATGTTGTACAGGGGTCATATCCTGCTGGTCTCTTGTGCCAACCCTCCTGTAAATCATTTTAAATTTTGCTCATAAATACTTTAAAATAATTTTTAAAATCTGAATCACTTGTTCTTTCATATATATGAGCTTAGATAATATATCCATTAAATAATTTAATTCTGGTCAATTAAGAGGGCACACATACACAATCAAATGTGTCAGTTTTATGGTTGAATGTCAACTAAATAATATCAAAGAAAACAAAGAAGAAAAGGATCTTCTTGCTTGTAATTATAAAACATATTTCAGGGGACCTGTGTTTATTGAAAACGATTTTCATTGTTATCTTTTCAGAATTATTTTCTGACACACAAACCAAACAGACCGTAGTCCAGCTCTCTACCAAAATCGCATACTTTCTTAGGTTATGTGTTAATTTTTAACAAATCAGTGTAATATAGCTTAAGTACATAGTTACATGTATATATGAATATGTATATATGAAAGGAAAAAGACTCACAATTTTGGAAAATAATTTAGGAGCAATGCCTTGGATGGTGGGCCGAAGTCGGGTGGTGGAGTTGGTATCGACACAGTCATCCGTGTACAAGCTGTACATGTCTATGATGTCATAAACAGCAAAATACTCATTTAGAGCATTTTTGCATTTATCAGTTACATTTTCATCGCTGAAGTTGCATTTGCTCTTCACATCTTTATACACTCGATCCGATATCACTGCATGGTCCCAAGCATAATCGATCATCCCCGTCTGATCTGTTTCATCGTCCAACAGTGCATTCCCCACCTGCATTGTATATGTATACATAGTCATGATATATCATCGTAAGTATTAGTATATCTTAATTAACATGATTTTACGGGCTTAAAAAGCTTATATATAGATAGTTTTGTATCTCACCATTAAACCCTTCAAGTTTATGTACTCTTCCTTGGAAACATTCTCGTTACTATCCAAAATATATTCTGCTAGCTGCGGAACATAATGCCCTGAAAATTGCATCACAAATCATCAAACTTGTTATTAGGAAAATGCTACCTGTTAGTTTCATGTTCCATATCCATGCAAGTCTCTGCCGTATACATCCATACCCACATGCAAGTGTAAACCAAAGACAAGCCGTATCAAACAAACCCCATGTGAAGGCAAGTCAAGAATGACGGTCACACGTGAAAGATTTGGCCGCCTCTGACGATCATGCGTGAAGACTTTCAGACCATGCATGCGTGAGGCCTGTTTGTCTTGTATTGTGGATGATTAGCTATATATATAGCTGTATATGGTTTTGTTAATTATAGGAGCCACAACTGTAAGAGAAAAACAAAGAGTGTATGTTTGGTGAGAGAGAAAAGCCACAGAGAATATAGTCTGTGAGGTTGAGAGAGAAAGTTTGTAAGAGGTAGAGTCGAGAGAACACTTGTATCTCCTCCCTCAATCTCGGTTGTGTTTTAAACCGAAAGTTAGTGAAGCCTCTCAAAGTGGACGTACCCATAATTTTGGGGAACCACTATATATTTGGTGTCCATTGTGTGTGTGTGTTTGCATTTGATCATTGTTTCGACCCAACAAAGTGGTATTAGAGCCATTAAAGCTCAACAGAGCCGAAACTTCAAGCTCTATTTCGCACCAGTCCAGTGATCAAATCACCACACCACACCTGTTTTCGGACGACCCACCATACCAGGAAGAATTTCCCGTCAACCGCCACCGCAAACGCCGCCGCACGCGCCGCCACGCACCGCCTGAAGACCGGTGCGTCAGCATCCTCGGTGTCACGCGCCTCACGCGTCGTCTACCTCCAGCGCGCGTGAGGCCCACGCGCCTCCAAGCTCAGCCACGCATGAGGACCACGCGCCACACGCGCGACACGTCACTGCTGACGTCAGCAAGGGTGCCACGTCACTGCTGACGTCACCCCTTGCCACGTGTCATCCCCTGACACTGCCACGTGTGAGCCAACCATTCGGCCAGTTCACCTGCCACGTGTCACCACTGACACCTTGCCACGTGTACTGCCATGTGTCACCCTCTGCTGCTGCCACGTCATCACCAACTTTGCAAAATTATAGTTTTGCCCCTCGACATTGTTTTGACTATTTCGGACTCATCGTAACTCGGAATTAAGCCCAGTCAGAGGCAATCTTAAGGTTTTCGACCGTTCCGGACGCAACGGTGCACTCTGTTTCGCGAGATTCCACTCTGAATATATCAAACAAGCCAGGAGGGCTTAAAGTTGAACCGTTTCGATGGAAGATTCAGGATCCGGAACGATGATCAGATTGACCGCAGCCAACTATTCATTGTGGAAGTCAAAGATGAAGGATCTTTTGTATATTAAAGATCTGTGGAAGCCGATCAAAAGGACCGACAATGCACCTGATGGCAAACCGAAGGACATGACCGACGTAGACTGGACGGTACTCAACCGAAAATGTGCCGCCCAAATCAGACAATGGATCGACAAAAGCATTTACCAAAATTTTGCCAACGACAATGATGCTTATGCTCTTTAGCAAAAATTGGAGAAGATGTACGCACGGAAGACATCTCAGAACAATGTAAATCTGTTGAGCCGTATGGTGAATCTTAAATACAAAGACGGCAAAAGTGTGTCAGAACACATGAGCGAATTCCAGGGGTTGTTGGATCAATTCAACTCGATGAAAATGACTATAGAAGATGAGATGCAGGCAGTATTCCTATTACACTCCCTTCCGAAAAGCTGGGATACACTAGTTGTCTCTGTAAGCAACTCAACTCCAGATGGAATAATTAACATGGAAATGGCGAAAGACAGAATGCTGAATGAGGAAACAAGAAGAAAGGAAGAAGGATATCATCCGGAGTCAGAAGCTCTTGTCACTGAAAGACGAGAAAGAAAAGAATGGCGCGGTAGAAGCAAAAGCAAAAACCATCGCAATCAGCCACAAGATCGTGGGCGATCAAAGTTCACTTTCAGAAGAGACAAAACTTGTCATCATTGTGGCAAGCCAGGCCATTTTATCAGAGAATGCAGGAAGCTTAAAGCTGAACAGTATGGACAACAGACCAGAAATAGAGGTGAAGAAAGTACCTCAAAAGCAGCAGCAACAGCCGGAGAAGGGCTCGTCATCGTTCAAGATGATGAGTGTGTCAACTTCACATTCGAAGATTCTACCTGGGTTATTGACTCAGGTGCTTCCTGTCACATCACTTCGAGGAAGGATATGTTCACATCCTACACCAGTGGTGACTTCGGACTTATGAAGATGGGAAACCAAGGATCATCCAAAATTACCGGCAGGGGCGATATTCTTTTGGAAAGCAACAATGGATGCAAACTACTCCTCAAAGATGTGAGACATGTTCCAGATATTCGTCTCAACCTGATCTCCACCGGCAAGCTCGATGATGAAGGATACAACAGTCATTTTGGTGATGGCAAGTGGAAGCTCACCAAATGCAATCTTGTGGTGGCCAGAGGAAAGAAGACCAGCTCATTCTACACAACGCAAGCAAAATTGTGCAGAGTCGAGGTAAATACAATGGAAAAAGAAATCCCCACCGAGTTATGGCACAAAAGACTCGGTCATATGAGTGAGAAAGGACTCAAGGTCCTTGCCAGAAAAGAACTCTTACCTGGAATGAAAGGTACTCCATTGCACACCTGTGTCGACTGCATCATGGGGAAACAGCACAAAGTTGCATTTTGCAGTTCCCCTCCATCTAGAAGACCAAACATTCTAGATCTCGTACACACAGATGTTTGCACCATGCAAACCAGAACTCATGGAGGTGCCCTCTATTTTGTCACATTCAGTGATGATCATTCCAAGAAATTATGGACCTTTGCCTTAAAAACTAAAGACCAGGTGCTGGAAGTGTTCAAGGAGTTTCATGTAAAGGTTGAAAGAGAAACTGGAAAAAGGCTGAAATGTGTACGTGCAGACAATGGTGGCGAGTACAGAGGACCATTCGAGGAGTATTGCAGACGCTTCGGCATCAGACTCGAAAAATCAATGCCGAAAACTCCTCAACATAACCATCTACGAAAGGATCAGGTGCATGTTATCTAATGCCAAGTTGTCAACTCCATTCTGGGGTGAAGCAATGAGAACAGCGGTTGACTTAATCAACCTATCTCCCTCAGTTCCATTAAACTGTGATGTTCCAGAGAAAGTATGGAGAGGGAAAGATGTTTCCTACAAACACTTTAAGGTGTTTGGCTGCAGAGCATTTGTCCACATCCCCAGAGATGAAAGATCCAAGCTTGATGGAAAGGCCAAACAGTGCATCTTCCTGGGATATGCCCATGAAGAGTTTGGTTACAGACTCTGGGATCCTATCAACAAGAAGGTCATCAGAAGCAGAGATGTCATATTTTTCGAAGATCAGACCATTGAAGATCTTGAAAAACAGAAGAAATCAGATCCACCTGAAGAGTTACCAGCTAATCTAGACTCGGTTCCCTCACCGAGAGCAGAAAATGATGGGGGAGCTATTCAAGGAGATCCAGTTGATGATGGTGCAGAACCAGAACCAGTTACAGAAGAAAATCCGGTTGATCCTCAAACAAGGAGATCTTCCAGAGAGCGACAACCTAACCGCAAATATTCCTCCGCAGAGTACGTGATGCTTAGTGACGGGGGAGAACCAGAGAGCTATCAGGAAGCTGTTGAAGACAGTAAAAATGCGAAGTGGATGAAAGCCATACAGGAAGAGATGAAATCGCTGCATGAGAACCACACATATGACTTGGTCAAGGTACCGCAGGGTAGGAAAGCTCTCAAGAACAAATGGGTATTCAAACTGAAGTATGAAGAAAACAATCTTCAACCAAGGTACAAGGCAAGACTGGTTGTAAAGGGATTCGGTCAGAAGAAGGGCATTGATTTTGAAGAAATATTTTCACCGGTAGTGAAATTGTCCTCCATCCGAGTTGTTCTTGGCTTGGCAGCCAGCTTGAACCTAGAGATCGAACAACTAGATGTAAAGACCGCATTTTTACATGGTGATCTGGATGAAGAAATCTACATGGAGCAACCTGAAGGATTCAGAACCAGAGGAAAAGAAAATCTTGTGTGCAGATTGAAGAAGAGTCTCTATGGGCTCAAACAAGCACCAAGACAATGGTACAAAAAGTTCGATTCATTCATGGACCAGAATGGGTACAACAGAACCACTGCAGATCATTGTGTATTTGTCAAGAAATTTCCTGATGGAGATTTTATCATCCTCTTGCTATATGTCGATGATATGTTGATCGTTGGCCATGACAGCAGCAAGATCAACAAATTGAAGAAGGAACTGAGCAAGTCATTTGCTATGAAGGAGTTGGGACCGGAAAAACAAATCTTGGGAATGCAGATCTCTCGAGACAGACTGAAACACAAGCTCTGGTTATCTCAAGAAAGGTATATCGGCAAAGTTCTTGAAAGGTTCAACATGAGCAAAGCAAAACCAGTCAGTGCTCCACTTGCAAGCCACTTCAAGTTGAATATGAGGCAGTGTCCTTCAAGTGAGACAGAAAAAGCATAAATGAAGAAAGTGCCTTATGCTTCAGCAGTTGGCAGTTTGATGTACGCCATGGTATGCACGAGGCCTGATATTGCTCATGCAGTTGGAGTTGTCAGTCGGTATCTGTCAAATCCTGGAAAAGACCATTGGGCAGCAGTGAAATGGATCCTCAGGTATCTTAGAGGAACTACCAATATTTGTTTATGCTTTGGTAATGGTAAACCTTTATTGGAAGGTTGCACAGACGCAGACATGGCCAGAGACAGTGACTCCAGAAAATCCACATCGGGATGCCTAATCACTTTTGCAGGGGGAGCAGTTTCATGGCAATCCCGATTACAAAAGTGTGTTGCCTTATCCACCACAGAAGCTGAATACATTGCAGTAGCAGAAGGATGCAAAGAGCTCTTGTGGATGAAGAAGTTTCTTCAAGAACTGGGACAAGAACATGAGAAGTATGTCATATATTGTGACAGTCAGAGTGCTATTCATCTTAGCAAAAATTCAACCTTTCACTCAAGGTCCAAGCACATCGACGTCAGGTATCACTGGATCCGTGACGTGCTCGAAGATAAACTTCTACAGCTAGAGAAGATTCACACATATGATAATGGATCAGATATGATGACCAAGAGCCTGTCCAGAGAAAAGCTAGAGGTTTGCAAAGAAGAATCTGGTTTAACACCAGCCCCAAATTGGCAGTGAGGGGGAGATCAGGTGAAGACGTTCTCCTCTGATTGATATGGAAGGGGGAGACTACCTACATAGATTGGTTAGGTAGAATTGGAACACCGAATAGTTAGTTGATGGATAACATAAATATGCTTGATTCCCACAATCATGCAGACATTATCCAGTAGGTCAAATAATTTTTCCTATGAATTCAAGGCAAATATCATTACTTTTGTTAATATTGTCTATTAAATATGCAACACACAAGTCATTTTTTTTTGGGGGAAATATTTTTCCTAAAATGATGCCATGGTTGTTTATAATTTGTCAATTTTTGAACTTTACATTCCATTACAAAGAATTACAATGTGTTTGTATCTAAAATATGTTACTAGTCTATGAGAGGTTTGAATCGATGTTTTGGAATTGGAATTAGAAGAAGAAGAAAATTTCAAAGTCAATAGAAATAGATCAAATAATGCGATGCATGGGTGAATGAATTTGTTAATACCTGCATAGCTTTCTCCGGAAATGTAGAAGTCATGGGACTTGAATTGAGGGAACCTCTTAAACCAGTTCACTAGAAATCTGTATGCGTCCTTAGCTAATCATGAACGAAAAAACAAATGTTACGGATATAATTATCTATTCTCAAACAAATATTTCATTGGACATAAATTAAGAGCCACCAATGTATATATTTTTTTAAAAAAAAATGAAAGAAAAATACCTGTAAAAGTGTCACCAAGTTCATTCATGTCACTACTGGTGTTTGTATAAGAAAATCCAACACCAACAGGGGACTCCACAAACAGTAAGTTGGCCGCTAAGCAATTATATGATAATGAATTAGTACTCATCACTCCACAAACTATAGAACTATTCTTCAAAATATTCTAAACTCCGACTCTATAACTGTGTTGGGACCATGGTTTCCGCTGGTAAAATGTTACGCAATACCGATACTTATTTTATACTCACTTTAAACACATATATTAGTGACTGTGACCAAAATCAATACCGTAACAGCCAGGGGCGGAGCCAGGAATAATAGTTAGGGGCGGGGTGGGGGCCAAATGCAATTTTTTGTTAGTTCATTTTGTAAATATACATAATATTGTGGCTTATTAAAGAAATTTTAAAAAATCTTGAGAGGTCCTACACAATTTTTAGGAAGTTTATTATAAAATATAGGGTAAATTTTACTTTCATCCCCCAAGATATGACTTATTATAATTTCACCCCTATCCTTTGGATAATTACAGTTTCACCCTCTCAAGTTTGGAAGTTGTAACAAATACCCCCTAGGATGAAATTCCGATATGATCAAACTCGGTCAATACTATGTGAAATGTTTAAAATACCTCCAGATTTATTATTATGAATATTTTTACTCTAGTCTACTACACTATTGCTTCATTTTGTCCTAATTTGGACACACTAATTAAACAATTATAGACAAATCAGATAAAAAACCAAAATTTGTATACCATAATTGATAAATATTTAGGGGTATATATGTCATTTCACTTTTTTAATCATCGGAATTGGATTTTGATGACCTAGAGTGGGTAAAACTCTAATTATTCAAATGATAGGGCCAGGGTCGGTCCTAAGATCTTAAAAAACAATTGAGGCTCTAGGTAAGAAGTCAATATGAGGCCCTTTATACTTAAGATTTTACGTGCTTAAAAAAATTTAAAAGTAAGTTTTTTTTTTATTAAAATGATACAAAATATACTATTATTGAAAACAAAAAATTTAAATCCGGTTTGGTTGCTTTATAAAAAATACGACTCCGTTTATATAATATAAAAATATATATGATCTTCTTATTCGCAAAATCTAAAATCCAATTTCATACCAAGCAAGTGTGATTATACTTTTTTTACTAAAAAAATGTTGTATTCGCCATTTTTTATTTCACATGTCACTTTTTCATTTAGTTCTTTTCTAACTTCTAATTATTTTATGGGTTAATTTCAGTAAACCCCCTTATATTATTCAATTTAATCAACTAACCCCTACTGTGTCCATTTTGCCCCCTATATTATTCAATTTCATCAATATGCCCCATCACCTCACAAAATGCCTAAACTACCCTCAATAGTATAAAGGGGTTTAGTGAAATTAATAGTATAAGGGGGTTTAGTGAATTATTTCGGAAAAAATAATATATACTTTTTGCAAAAAAAAACATTTTGAAAAAAAATCATATTATGTTCCAAAATATGAAAAACAATTTTGAAAAATATGTTTTTTGCGAAAATGTATATATTATGTTCCAAAATATGAATTTTTTTTCGAAAAATAATTTTTTTGCAAAAAATATATATTATGTTCCAAAATATGATTTTTTTTCTGAAAAATATTTTTTTGCAAAAAATATATATTATGTTCCAAAATATGATTTTTTTTCCGAAAAATATTTTTTTTGCGACAAAGTATATATTATGTTCCAAAATATGAAAAATAATTTCGAAAAATAATTTTTTTGCAAAAAATATATATTATGTTCCAAAATATGATTTTTTTCTGAAAAATATTTTTTTTAAGAAAAAATATTTATTATGTCCAAAATATGAATTTTTTTTCGAAAAATAATTTTTTTGCAAAAAATATATACCATTATGTTCCAAAATATGATTTTTTTCTGTAAAATATTTTTTTGCGAAAAAATATTTATTATGTTCCAAAATATGAATTTTTTTTCAAAAAATACATACTATTATGTTCCAAAATATGATTTTTTGCATAATAGTATATAGTTTTTGCAAAAACATTATTTTTCGGAAAAGATCATATTTTGAAACATAATAGTATATATTTTTTGCAAAAAAATTATTTTTCAAAAAAAAATTCATATTTTGGAACATAATATATACTTTTTCGCAAAAAAAATCATATTTTGGAACATAATATATATTTTTCGTCATTTTTCAGAAAAAAATCATATTTTGGAAAATAATATATATGTTTTGCAAAAAAATTATTTTTCGAAAAACAAATTCATATTTTGGAATATAATATATACTTTTTCGCAAAAAAAATATTTTTCGAAAAACAAATTAATATTTTGGAACATAATATATACTTTTTCACAAAAAAAATATTTTTCGAAAAAAAAATCATATTTTGGAATATAATATATACTTTTTCGCAAAAAAAAATATTTTTCGAAAAAAAATTTCATATTTTGGAACAAAATATGATTATTTTCGAATTTGTTTTTTTTGCAAAAGGTATATATTATTTTTTCCGAAATAATTCACTAAACCCCCTTATACTATTAATTTCACTAAACTCCCTTATACTATTTAGGGTAGTTTAGGCATTTTGAGAGGTGAGGGGTCATATTGATGAAATTGAATAGTATAGGGGGCAAATTGACACAATAGGAGTTAGTTGATTAAATTGAATAGTATAGGGAGGTTTACTGAAATTAACCCTTATTTTATTTATTTTTTAAAAAAATATAATTAAGAATTAAATGTCAACTATGTTAAAATAAATATATTTGGACATTGAAGAATAAATATTAGGGGACATTCATAAATAAAAAGAAGGTAAGAAATTATGAAGAAAGAGTGTTATTTTTCTGGTTGGATAACTTATTAAAGTAATAAAAAAAAGGTTAATTTCAGTAAACCCCCCTATACTATTCAATTTAATCAACTAACTCCTACTGTGTCCATTTTGCCCCCTATACTATTCAATTTCATCAATATGCCCCATCACCTCTCAAAATGCCTAAACTACCCTCAATAGTATAAGGGGGTTTAGTGAATTATTTCGGAAAAAATAATATATACTTTTTGCAAAAAAAAAAAATTCAAAAAAAAAATTCATATTTTGGAACATAATATATATATTTTCGCAAAAAAAATATTTTTCAAAAAAAAATTCATATTTTGGAACATAATATATATATTTTCGCAAAAAAAAATATTTTTCGAAAAAAAAATTCATATTTTGAAACATAATATATACTTTTTCGCAAAAAAAATATTTTTCGAAAAAAAATTCATATTTTGGAACATAATATATACATTTTCGCAAAAATAATATTTTTCGAAAAAATAATTCATATTTTGGAACATAATATATACTTTTTCGCAAAAAAAAATATTTTTCGAAAAAAAAATCTTATTTTGGAACAAAATATGATTTTTTTTCGAATTTGGTTTTTTTGCAAAAAGTATATATTATTTTTTCCGAAATAATTCACTAAATCCCCTTATACTATTAATTTCACTAAACCCCCTTATACTATTAATTTCACTAAACTCCCTTATACTATTGAGGGTAGTTTAGGCATTTTGAGAGGTGAGGAGGCATATTGATGAAATTGAATAGTATAGGGGGCAAAATGGACACAGTAGAGGTTAGTTGATTAAATTGGATAGTATAGGGGGGTTTACTGAAATTAACCCTAAAAAAAATTAATTAACCCACTAGTGTCAGGTTGGATGTGTAAATTTTAATGGGATATATTGAATTTAATTTTTATTTGGGTTGATAGAATTAAAATCTTTGTAGTTTTTAATTAGTCTAATTGTATAACTTTCATCTAGATTTGATAGAATCAAGTTTGTGATATTTGTAATAAATCATGTTGGGCTTAACTTTTATTTGGGTTGAAAATTTTTAATTGATTAATTTTAATTTTAATTTTAATTTTTTTAAAAAAATCTATTATTCAAAATTTTGAGGCCAGCCCTGCCCCCAGGTGACCTAGGCAATGGGGTGAAACTATAATAGGTCATATCTCGAGGGGATGAAAGTATAATTTATACTAAAATATATCATTTTTTGAGATAGTAAAAGAATTTTTGAAAAATTTGGAAGGACTATATGTACTTTTTATGGACTTATTCATATAATATACAACTTTTTGTGGTAGTAAAAATAATTTTTGAAAATTGTGGGAGGGCCCATGGCCCCCTTGCCCAATACATGGCTCAGCCAAGTGACAGACCTAGAGATTAAATTGAGTGGAGGCATAATTGCACCATTCAAACTTCAGGAATAAGTAAAGGTAAAAAAAAAATTCAGTGGGACTTTAAAGATATTTTACAATGAATTTAGTAGAACAAATTCATATATTATTTGAAATTCAGGGTAATTAAACTAAAAAAATAAAATAAATTAGTGGGGGCGGCCGCGGCCCCCACTACCTTGTATTTAAATCGGTCCCGTCAAGAGCAACACCCAATAATCAACATAGTTTGAGTCTTAACAACTGACTCAGAAATTGAAAAAACTGCAATGAAATGAAATTATAAAAACTAAAACTAAAACTAAAACGATATATATATATATCATTGGTTGAAATTGTACTTACCTCTATTCCATGTGTAGTCGTTGAATTTAAGCTCTGGTTTGTCACCTTTTTGAGGGAAGAAAGGTCCCAACTCTTCTGATTGTCCATATCCAATTGATGAGCATCCTGGACCTGAAATGTTTTATACGGGTCGGGCTCAAACATTGTGTAGCTTGGGTTGGGCCAATGTCAGACCCCAAACTGTGATAAGTATTAAATGGTCCTAATCTAAGCTTATCTCAATATAAGCCTCAAGTCTGGCCCAAACTAACCCTATCACAATCAAGTTTAAATTGCCTTTTCCTCTCTTAAACAAGGATTATCCTTTTGGACTTGGTAATAGACAAATACAAGTATTAAAAAATAAATTTGGTAAGCAATTTACTCTTTTTCCAATGGGGTTTTAAATTTTATCTTCTGATCAATTAATATATTTTTTTATTTCACATTGATAAATTAATTCCCGTGTAGATTTTTAGTTTGAAGAATAAATTATATCTAATTTTGCAGCATTCTTATAGTCTACCATCGTGTTGTAATTAAATTCATAACACTATGTGCATGTTTGGTTGAAGGGTTTCTGTTTCTGTTTGTGTGTTTTAGATTAAAACACATGTTTGGTTGGATTTTTATGTTTGTGTTTTCAAACTACATTAAACAAACACTTGCCTCTTTTAGTATAAAATGAAAAAACCAAAATTTGGTATTTTTTCACTCCACTATTTATAAACATGAATTTGTTCTTACTATTTATTTATTATTTATTATAATATTTATTTATGTATTATTATTTTTCTTTCTTTATTATTTCTTCATTTTATAATATATTTTATTATTTATATTATTAAATTATTATTTATATTATTATTTATTAATTTATATATTAATTTATAAATATATTCTATTTATTTATTTATTATTATTTCATTATTTAATTCATTTTATTTATAAAATATTTATTCATTTTTAATTATTTAAAAATATATTTTTATTAATTTAATATTAATTTATTTTTATTATTATACTCATTTATTATTATTATTATGAAGTATTTATTTGTTATTATATTTACTTATTATTTATTATTATATTTATTTATTATTTATTATTATATTTATTTATTATTATTATTTATTTCATTTTGTTTATTATTTATTATTTTTATTATATTTTTAAATATGTTTTATGTAATTTATTATTTATTTTATTAATTTATTATTATTATTTATTATTTAGTCCATTTTTTATTATTATATTTATTTATTTATTATTGTATTTATTTATTTATTTATTTTTATTATTATTTATTTCATTTTGTTTATTATTTATTATTTTTATTATATTTTTAAATATGTTTTATGTAATTTATTATTTATTTTATTAATTTATTATTATTATTATTTATTGTTTAGTCCATTTTTTATTATTATATTTATTTATTTATTATTGTATTTATTTATTATTTATTATTATTTATTTCATTTTGTTTATTATTTATTATTTTTATTATATTTTTAAATATGTTTTATGTAATTTATTATTTATTTTATTAATTTATTATTATTATTTATTGTTTAGTCCATTTTTTTATTATTATATTTATTTATTATTATTGTAGTCATTTATTATTATTATTATATTATATTATATTTATTATTTATATTATTAATTATTGATTTTTAATTTTTCAATTTCAACCCAAAAAACATCCCTACCAAACATACTTATGTTTTTGGATGAATAAACAAAAAAACCAAAAACTTGTTTTTTGTTTATTTCAACATAAACACAAACACAAACACAGCTCTACCAAACAAGCCCTAACAAAGTAAGATTACTTCCTTAGAGATCATCTCATGTGAGGTTTAGGGATGGCAACGGACCGGTTTGGCTAAACCCATTACCATCATGTTTAAAAGTTATTAATACCAAATCCATCAAAAACCCGTAACAGATTTTAATCGATAATACTATTAAAATCCGTCTAAATAAACGAGTTCTATAAGGTTATCATTGATTCTATTAAATTTTAAAGTTAATTTTTTTTAATGAAACAACATGACAAAAAAACACTCACTAAATCCCTAAGCCAACTTTTCCACTGAATGAGAAAATAGAAAGTTTAAAACTATTGACTAAGGTGTAATATGTTAATTTGTGAATAAACATGATCTTGATAAGTAATTCATAATTTGCAACACTTGCATTTGTAGCAATATATCTCTTCACCTTGTAAAGTGAGTGAGTAATATTGTAATATTGGTCATCGTACAAATTCATTTGATTTTTATTCCTCAACAATAAATATGTATGGATGCTACTCAAAATTTATAGTGTATAATATATTCATATAATACACAATCAAAATAGTTAATTTAATGATAATGTCAAGAATGAATTTGTTTTTTCTGAGAAGAGTTTAAAAAAATCAAAATACATTATAACTAATTGAAGTTCAATAGTTAAATTATTTTGTTGTTTTTTTAATTATTAAAAAAATGTATTAGTATAATATTTTTTTGTGGACATATACTTTTATGAGATGTTTTAAGAATAATAATTTGAAAACTTAAACAAATTTAGCAATGTATTTCATAATATCTCACACTTTGAATTTATTATAAACAATAGGCAAAAGTGCATAATATCCATATGTTTTGGTTCAGTTGCAAAATAACCTTGTGCTATTTTTTGCCTCAAATCACTACCCTATACTTTTCAAAAGTTGCAAAATACCCCCCTGTATTTTACTTAGCTCCAAATCACTACCCCGTGCTTTTCAAAAGTTGCAAAATACCCCATTGATTATGTTTTACACAAAAATATTGACCATTTTGCCTCCATTACCTTTTAATAACCCATTATATGTATATTTTATTTACTTTTTTTTTACTCTTTTTCAATAATATAATTAATAATTCAAAACTCCACTCACATATATTTATTTATAGGGGTGTTCAAAACCGGATCGGTTCCTTAAAAATAGGAATCGGATTCGAACTGAACTGGAACCAAAATTTCGGTTCCGGTTCCAATTCGTACTATTAGTTTTTTAAAAAAAAAGTAAAAAAATACCAAATATCAAAAGGTAATATAATTTTATATATGTTAATATTTTGGGTTGTAGACAGAATGAGGAAAAAGTGAGAAAAAGAACAAGAGGGAGAGCTGAGATTTAGTAAAATTCGTATGTGTGTGAAGTTTTGAACCCACTTTCAATTTAAATCCCAATTTCAACCCGATTCAACTCTAATTCCTTCCATTTATCACAAACACACTTTCAATTTAAATTCTTATTCCAATTTCAACCCAATTCAATTTATAATTATATATATATATAATTTATAATTATATATATATATATATATATATATATAATTATAAATTGAAATTGAAAGTAGGTTTGTGAAAATGAAAGGAATTAGAGTTGAGTTGAGTTAAATTTGTGATTTAAATTGAAAGTGGGTTTGTGGTAAATGGAAAGAATTAGAGTTTTGGAGTAAATGAGTGAGAGAAAGTGGGTTAGTAATAAATGAAATAAATTAGAATTTAATTGGGATAAATGGAAGGAATTAGAGTTTAATTGTGATTTAAATTAGAGTTTGGAGGGTATTTTTGTAATCTTATAGAGGGTGGGGGGTATTTGATTAAATTGGAAACCATAGGGATTTTTTTGAAACAACAAAGAGTTTTTTGAATAATTTGGAAATCATAGGGGGTTTTCTGATAATAGCCCTTCAATATAATGTTACTTATAATTTAACAAATTTATATATATATTTTTTGTAGCTATTCACAACACTTTTTCGGTAACTCTTTTTACTTATATTTTTGGTAACTTTAAATAGATTTCACGAATTATATATATTTTTTTCAAGAATTAAATATAAAAAAAATATAAAATTATATTATCTTTCGATATTTGGTGTTTTTTACTATTTTTTTAAAAGAATGATAGTACGAGTCGAAACTGAAACGATTTTGAACATCCCTATAAATAAATATGTGTGTGTGAAGTTTTGAATTATTAATTGTATTATTGAAAAAGAGAAAAAAAGTAAACAAAATACTAAAAATGGGTTATTACAAGACAATGGGGGCAAAATGGTCAATATTTTTGTGTAAACCATAGCCAATGAGATATTTTGCAACTTTTGAAAAGCACAGGGTAGTGATTTGGAGCTAAGCAAAGCACATGAGAGTATTTTGCAACTATTGAAAAGCACATGGTAGTACTTTGGGGCAAAAAATAGCACAGGGGGTATTTTGCAACTGAACTAAAACACAAGGAGGTATTATGCACTTTAATATGATTATATATATTTTTATGTCTTACATAACCATATAGGTTTTTTAATCCCATGCTTTTTGCTAATCTAACATAAAAAGATATATTAAAATTTAAAATAAATAAATTTAGATTTTGACATAAACAGGTTGGGTCGGATCGGAAATTTTACAGAAACCCCCAAACCTACTTTGAATCTTTTTTTTTTTTAATACTAAGGGCCTGTTTGAAAAGTGGTCTGGTCTCATTTGGTCTGGTTTAGTCTGACTGGATTGGTCTGGGCTGGTTTTGTTTGGTCTTGTGTGGTTTGGTTTGGTTTTGGTGCTAATTGAAATTCTGTTTGATAAATGGTCTAGTCTGAAACAACTAAAACCAAACTATGTTTGAAAAACTGTCTGCTTCCAATAAATGGTCTATTCTAAAACTAATTGATTAAAATATTGGATATAGTATTTATATCATAATAAAGACTATTATATATATATAAAAAACATTCAACTATATATTTTATGAACTATAAAATTCGATATAATTATATATATAAAATAAAAAATAATATAAAATGATAAAAAAATATATATATAATATTACAAATAATATAAAATACCAAATGATGATATCAACTTTGAAAAATCAAATATAAAATCGAATAAATTATATAAAAAATTCAAAATTATATATATAGAATGTAAATAAAATATATCAAAATTTTAAAAAAATTGTATTCAATAATATACAGAATTCGAAAAGAACCAAATAATTATTCGGCTCAAATATACAAAGTACAATAAAATATACCAAAAATAATATTCAAAATTACAAAATTTCAAATATGTATAAATTCAAAAATAATATATAAACTTTGAAAGAAATATTTAAAATCCAAAAAAAAAAAATTTAAATCTGAAAAAATATATATATAAATTTAAAAATAAAATATAAAAAAATTGAAAATAAATAAAAAAATTCGAAAATCAAATATAAAATTTTAAAAAATATTTAACATTAGAACAAAAATATAAAATTTGAAAAAATAAAATTCAAAAATAATATATAAAATTTGTAAGAAATATTTAAAATTCAAAAAAATATATATAAAATTCGAAAAAAATATTAAAATTCGAAAATAAATATATAATTCAAAATAAATATAAAATTTCGAAAACTTATATTAAAATCTGAAAATATATAAAAAGGGGAAAAATATATAGATTCAAAAAACATACCTAAATTATAAAGTTCAAAAATAATATATAAAATTTGAAAGAAATATTTAAAATTCAAAAATATTATATAAAATTCGAAAAAATATAAATAAATTAAATATATATATATATATATATATATATATATTACAGAAATAAATAACAAATTAAAAAAATTATTATTTTATTATTAATTTTTGTATTATTTAATTCATTTTGCTTATTATTTATTTATTATTATTTTTATGTATTATTGAATTCATTTTGTTTATTATTCATTATTTTTATTTTATTTATATATATGCTTTATTTAATTTATTATTTATATTATTAATTTATCATTTAATATTATTTATTTTTTTGTTTAAGTAATTTATAAATATATTTTATTATTTATTATCAAATTTTATATTTGTTTTTGAATTTTATATATGTTTTCGAATTTTATATATATTGCTTCAGAATTTATATATTTGTTTCAAATTTTATATATATATTTTTTAATTTTATTTATTATTTTCGAATTTTATATATTTTTTCAAAATTTATATATGTTTTCGAATATTTTATATATTATTTTCGAATTTTATTTATATATATATTATTTGGTCTGGTTTGGTTTGACTGGATTGGTCTGGTTTGATTTTGTTTGGTCTTGTGTGGCCTGATTTAGTTTTGGCGCTGATTAAAATTCTGTTTGATAAATAATCTGGTCTTTCTGGTCTGGTCTAAAAAACAGACAAAAACCAGACAACACCGGAAATTAAACAGACCCAAAACCCGTCCCATTATGAGGCTAAATTGCCATCCCCAGTGAGGTGTGGTCTTTCCAAATTGAAAGAGATATTTTTCGTCTCGAGTGATTTCTACCCTCATTTGTACGCCCTCATAAATAAGATTGCATGTCTAAGTGAAAATATAGCTACACTCACCACAAAAAAAAAAAAAAAAACACCGTAGTAGCAAATAATCCCTAAAGTATTACAACCCTCTCACATTACTTCCGATATGTGACGGAGTCATTAATAGTATCTAAAATGTATTCACTTGCGCTTACCTGCTTAAAAAATACTTTATATCATTAGGGATTTTATAGATCTATAGAACCTATTTTTTTAATTTTTCCAATTAACACAAGACATGTAAGGGTTTTTCTTTTTTAAAAGATGAGTGATAAATTTATTTAAAGTTCTTGTTTGCAAAGTTCATTAACTCATAAAATTATATATAGATATTTAAAAAAAGCGGGTAATATAGAAATTTCATATTTATAAATGCCATGTGTCTTGCACATGAAATTTTTACGGTCAAAGATGGTTGGTTGGTGACCAGTATGGGGCAAAGTACACAATATTTAGAAACTCGTAGATTTATATATACAAAATTAAACTAGATGAGCTTTTTCCCACAAAATCACAAACTAGGAGTTTTTTCCCGCAAATATCCCTTTTATATACGGTTGTTTAGTGATTCATTATAGTTATATATATATAACTATTGTATATGAACAGTTCCTCTTAGGAGAAGGTATTATTTTCGTTCAATATAATGTGTGATTCTGAAAATAAAATTTAATTTATTATCTTAATTAATAAATTAAACCGTTGAGCTAGGATTTCATTGCACATTCATCTACGGGATGAGGGTAAAATGATCATTTTTTAACTTAAAGTGTTATGTAATAATTTGGGATAGTATAAGAGAGTTTTATTATTTTAGTTTCTAATTAGACACTTTCTTTAGTAATAGTGAGCGACTTTATGATTTTAGCCTTAAAGGATGCATGCATCATTATGGATGAGAATTTGCCCCATCCCATCCCGCTGGTTGAGGGAGGAAAATTTGCGTTTAAATGGGGCGGGTGATTTTAGGTTGCCCTGCCTCGCCTCACCCGGTTTAAATATATAATATATATATATATATAAATAAAAGTAAATAAAACATAAATGAATTTTAAACTCTTATTTCTATCATTTTTCTCCTTAGTTGCTCAACTAATACTTTCTTTAGAAAAATGTATTATAATTTGAATTGTTTAATTTGAATTTGATGTTTTAAGTATATAATTTTAGCGGATCGTTTAATTTATGGTGTCATATTATTAAAAAAAAAAACACCTATTAATGAATACCCGCGCGCACCCACGGGTGTTAAAAAACCCGACAACCTGTTTAGTCAATTTTGAATGGGGAATGGGTAAAATTTTCTTAACGGTTGTTGCAACATGGAAGGTACACTCGCTGCACCCGTTGTCATCCCAACATCATGGCAACATGTATCTTATTTAGGTATGAAAAAAAAAAACCAAAAAAAAAAAGGAAAACATTGAATTATGGTCTATCTAATAGCTTACCAAAGAATAAATAAAATCTGGATCTAGAAAGGGTAATATGTATTGTGTACCTGTGTGTATTAGGGTATATATTATATATATTATGCAATTTTGACCACTTATGTAGGCATTGATAAAGGAAATTGTTGAAAGGTATTAATGATTACGTTTATGAAAGTTGTTATATATTTGATTAATAGTAAAGTAATCCACAATTATGAAATTTGATCGCTTATATAAGGATAAGAAGTTACTCCAATATGCATGCATCTTTTTATACTTCATATTATATCAAATCAATGGTGACAAAAAAAATCCAATAAAAAATGTACCATTAAACCAATAAAATTACACAAATTAGAATAAAACATTTTCTTGTGATGATTACTACAAATTAATTAGTCAATAAATATTTAAGTATGATGGTGGGTGGATGAAATATATAGCTGGTGTGTCACCTAATTCTCTCAAGAATTATTTAAACAAGAAACTTTACAATATTTATATATAAACATGATTAACTAACTATATAGAAAACTTACTTGATGGCCATATTAGAAAATAGCAGTGCAACTATTATATTAAAAAATAACACCTATTATTATATCATTCGAGGTAGACATTTATGATTAGAAGTGCAATTATTATATGTAAGTACATATATATATATATATATATTTGTGTATATGGCTAACCCTATGAGAAGAGTAGGTCTCAACCAAATAGGATATATGGATAAAGTTTAGATAATATTGTGCTCCACAAATAAAAATTGAAGTACCTAGCTATGACGTATATATCGATTAAAAATTTGAAAACACCGTTACGCATGGGATACACTATTTTCATAAAAGTGGATATAATTAAGATTACGTAGAGTAATGTATATACAAAATTCTCTCTACCCCCAAAACGTTTGAACTTCAAAAATAATAGGAACCTATTGCGTTGTATTAATCTACCAAAATAAATAAATTAGGGTACTTAGGGCCCCTTTGGAAATTTGTTTTTGGTCTTGGTCTTGTGATTTTAGTTTTGGTGGTCTTGGGTGATTTTAGGTAAATCTAAAACCTATATATAATGTTTGGTAAGGAATTGGTCTTGGTCTTGGTCTTGGTATAATTATATATATATACTAATATGTATTAAAAATATATAAATATGAAAAATATATATATAAAATTGGAAAAAAATATTAAAATGAAAATATATATATAATTAAAAAATATTTAAAATTCCCGAAAATATTTGATATTTTTATTTTTTTATTCCAAAAAATATATATATAATCGAAAAAAATATTTTAAAATGTGAAAATTATATATAAAATTCAAATAATATATCTTAAATTCGAAAAAATATATATAATTCAAAAAAATATAAAATTCTGAATAATTTTATTATATACTGAAAAAAATTAAAAATTTAAAAGAAAAGGATATAAAATGGAAAAAAATAATTTTTTCCAAATATTATATATTATATTTTTCAAAATAATTCATATTTTCGGCCCTATATATATATATAGAGAGAGAGAGAGAGAAAAAAAATCAAAATTGGTAGGCCAAAACTATGATTTTAATGGTTGATTTTAAAAAGCTCAAAACCAAATCCAAAACCCACCAACCAAATATGATTTGGTCTTGAAATCAAAGACCAAAACCAAAACCAGGCCCAAAACCACCTATCCAAACATGCCCTTAGTTGCAAGTTAAACCCATGAAAAACCTTAATACACAATTCATGAAAGGAAGACGATGACCAAGAAGTGAAAATACAGGGACTAGTGAATGGAAATTATACAAGATATACATTTCAAATATATATATATATATATATATACACACATATGGAATAAGTTTAATTACCTCCATTGAGCCAGAGAAGGAGAGGTTTGTTTTGGGGTTTATGCGTGGCCTCGAAAAACCAATAGAAGAGTGCTCTTCCATGAGTTTGATTGACAGTAACATATCCAGCATAGTGGTTGAAACTCACCGGAGGTTGACCGGGAAGTTTCACCACTCTATCGGCGTCTTGTTCCGATAAGACTTCCGGGCTCAGTCCCACAATTAATGTAGCCAAGTTCATACTCAATACCAAAATGAGAGCAGCATAATTCATTATTGAAGATCCCATTGAACCAGCTAGCTAGCCAAAAAAACACACACACACACAACCCTTTCACTTTCACAAAGTCTGTGTTTTGTTTGCTTCTTTTACAAAACAATCCTCTCCCTCTCTGGCTATACACACATATGGAATAACTTGATTTTGGTATTGGTTTTGGTTTTGGTTTCGGTCTTGTGATTTTGATTTTGGTGATCTTGGATGATTTTAGGTAAATCTAAAACCTATATATAATATTTGGTAAGGAGTTAGTCTTGGTCTTGGTATAATTATATATATATACTAATATGTATTAAAAATATATATATAAAATTGGAAAAAATATTAAAATAAAAAAATATATATAATTAAAAAATATTTAAAATTTTCGAAAACATTTGACATTTTTTATTCGAAAAAATATATATATAATCAAAAAAAATATTTTAAAATGTGAAAATTATATATAAAAATTAAATAATATATCTTAAATTCGAAAAAATATATATAATTCAAAAAATATATAAAATTCTGAATAATTTTATTATATACTGAAAAAATTTATAAATTTAGAAAAAAAAAGATATAAAATGGGGAAATTTTTTTTTTTCTGAAAAAATAATTTTTTCCGAAAAATATTTTTTTTTCCAAAAAATATTTTTTTTCCGAAAATAATTTTATTCCCAAAAATTAATTTTTTTTAGGAATAAAATTACTTTTTCGGAAAAAAATAATTTTTTTCCAAATATTATATATTATTTTTTTCAAAATAATTCATATTTTCGGCCATATATATATATATAGAGACAGAAAAAAAAAGTCAAAATTGGTAGGCCAAAACCATGGTTTTAATGGTTGGTTTTAAAAAGCCCAAAATCAAGTCCAAAATCTACCAACCAAACATGATTTGATCTTGAAAGCAAAGACCAAAACTAAAACCAGACCCAAAACCACCTATCCAAACATGCCCTTTGTGTGGTTTATATAGCAGTGCGAGTCCAAAGACAGATAAGACTTATCTGTAATTTTGCTGCTTATACTCTTCTATTTATTTATTAACTAATCATATATATAGATATTAATATATTTCCTTTTTGGGGATATTTAAAAATATCTCTATTTGTTAGTATATGTTAAGGAAGTAGCTATTGTCACTCCTTTTTTGTTGCTTAGGCCTAAGGTTAAGGGCAATTTTGGATTGGATTTGATCAAAAGGCATATATATATATATATATATAATTGCTTTCAATACAAAACTTTGAAGATTCAAAATATCGCCAACACATGTGGTACTCTTGATTACCTCTAATTCTTCCCTAAATTGATCTCTTTTGTGTTGTTGACTTGTATATAATTGTGATAAAACTCTTTAATGCGGGAATTCTACAAGTTGTAATTTATTTATTTATTTAAATTATAAAGCAAATATATTAATAAAAAAAAATGTTCAAGAAGATAACGAGTCATTCCCAAAATAAATCCTAATAAACTATAATCCGATACCAGTGTGATTAAATTAAATCAAATGAATGATAAAAAATAAAAATAAAAATCCAATCATACGTTACTCCGTACAAGTTTCAAATTTTGTCATGAGAGTTTTTATAGATTCTCAATAAAATTGATGAACAAGAGAATATGTAATTTTTGGATGTGATCTGATGTGATGTATGACTAGTTAAACAAATGTGATGAACAAGGGAATATGTCAATTTTGGACGCGATCAATATAGTAATTAAATGAGTATCAAATAAATGTGATGAACAAGAGAATATGTAATTTTCCTATGTGTACAAATGGTATGTCAAAAATAAGGGAAAATGATTGAAAACAGATCATTTCTAAATTTATTTGGTGGACAGGGATTAAACTTTTGCAAAAGATGAAAAGGGACTAAAATGAAAATTTAATTGTTTAGAAGAGACCATTTTATTAATGACCAAAAAATTCATATCAAAGTGTAATATTTTATTATGAAGTTTTATATTAGTTTATTATACATTAATTCCGAAAATATTCAAAATCAAATTTAAAAATATTAATTATGAAATATTATGTCCGAAAATATTAATTAAATATTTTCCTTCTTCTATCTTATGTGCATCAAAAGTAAATAAAAATTGCCAATTTTTTATTTGTTCCAAAATACTCATACTTCTACTGAATATTTTTTTTATTTAAATAAAATGTGAAAAAATTGGTCTCAAAGATACTACCCGACCATTATATATTTCCGTCATGTAATGTCTTTGTTATAATATAATATCATTAAAATTTTTAATCTCATTAAATAATAAAATAATACTCTCCCTGTCCCAAATTATATGTCTATTTTTCCTCTTTACCTTATCCCAAAATAAGTGTCCACTTTTGAAAAGTCAAAGCACTTTATATGGTAAATTTATCAATTTAACCTTCAACCATTAAAGTTATAAAACATATACACTATAAATCATTGCTACAAATTAACCTCTCTATTACAAAAATGAGAAAAAACATTTTCAAAAAATATGCATACACCCATTTATCTTTTAGAAATTGTGCCGCAAGTGACCCGAATTCGCCCCCTTACATTGTATATGTTTAATGCCTTTTATAGTGAGATCATGGATAAAGTTGGTATTTCAAAAATATCAGTGTATAATAATATTTGTTGAAAATTAGATACTCCAAAAATTTAATTTTTGTAAGGTATGTATGAAGTATAAATGGACCGGAAAAAGGTAAATTTATACTTCATATCTTACAAAAATTTAAGTTTTGGAGTGTCTAATTTTCAACAAATATTATTACACATTAATATTTTTAAAATATCAATTTTATTCATGATCTCATCATAAAAGGCATTATACATATACAATGTGAGGGGACGAATTCGGGTCAGTTGCGGCACATTTTCTAAAAGATAAATGGGTGTATGCATATTTTTTGAAAATGTTTTTTTCTCAATTTTGTAAAAGAGAGGTCAATTTGTAGCACTTTATCGCTACATTGAAAATTGAAATAGGAAAACACAACGGGTGCGTTTGGAAAGCCTGTTTTTTGTATTTGTTTTCTGTCTTCAAATATAAAAACTGTTTTTGTATTTGTCTTTGTTTTTTCAGGAAAAAACTAAAAACAAAAAAACGTTTGGATGAAGGTGTTTTCACCACTTTTATTTGATGAAAATTGTATTTTATGAATTTGGTGTTTTCATTATTTTTACCACCTAAACAGTGAAAAAATTCAAAAAACAACTAAAAGTTGTATTTGGTGTTTTCATCACTTTTACACACTATTCACAGAAAACAGTTTTCTTGGGAAAAAAACAGTGAACAGTAAACGCGTTTGTCAAACGTATTTTTTTTTTTAGTCTTGTGAACAGTAAAAGAATAAAAATAAAAAACAGGGTATCCAAACGTACCCAACCCAACATTCTTGACTTCCATGATGTAAGATGAGTTCCATCTGCTGAAGATTCTCTGTTAGTTGTATGAAAACGATCACTTGTCCTTTTTCCTCTAAATTACTAGGGTACTCTCTCTCCGTTTAATTTTTAAAATATCATATCGGATTTTTTGCAATCGTCTTCTAATAAATCATTTCAGTCCTATTAACCCTTTAATATATTCGTTCAGGCCCCGACCGACTCCATTAATATTTTATTTTAAATGTAATTTTTATTATCTGCAGAAGAATTTGATGTGTGCACCTTAACTAATTCACGGGACACGTGAAAGGCAATTCCCTACACAAATCAGGTAATGTTCGAACTATGTCTATGGTCGTGATCCTAACGAATTGTTTGCACTTAATAGGAATCGAATAGAATATATATTTTGATATTTTGTTTCTAACTTTTTAACATCACTTAGGCCCTGTTTGGTTCGCAGTCCGGTCCCATGTGGTCCGGTCAAATAATGACTTTTTTGAGACCGGACACTGTTTGGTAACACGGTTCCAAAAAAACAAGGACCACTTGTGACCAAAATGGGTAATTTGAAACAACAAAAAATGATGGTCTCAAGTGTTCTCAAGTGGTTTTATATACAATTATCTTAACACATGAGACCATAAAGTTTGAAAAATTTATATAAAATTAAAAAATATATATAATTTGAAAATAATATATAAAATTAAAATAATAATATAAAAAATTTGAAATAATGTATAAAATTTGGAATATATATATATAAAATTCAAAATTAATATATAAAATGCAAAAAATATATTTAAAATTTGGGCAAATAAAAAAATTCCAAAATAATAGAAAAAATAAAAAATAATGTATAAAATTCGAAAATAATATATAAAATTTGAAAAATAATATAATTTTTTTAAAATAATGTATTAAATACGAAAAAAATATATAAAAATCAAAATTAATATATAAAATTTTAAATATATATATATATATAATTTAAAAAATAATATATAAGTTTTGAAAAATAATATAAAAAATTATAAATAATGTATAAAATTTGAAAAAAAATATAAAATTCAAAAATAATATACAAAATTAGATATATATATTTGAGAAAATATAAAAAATTTGAAAATAATATAAAAAATCAAAAATAATATATATAATTCAAAAAATAATATAAAAATTCGAAATAATTTATAAAATTTGAAAAATATATTATTTTTGAATTTATTATATTATTTTCAAATTTTTAATAATTTTTCAAATTTTATATATTTTTCATACTTAATATATTTTTTGAATTTTATATATTATTTTTTTATTTTTTTGTATTATTTTCCAAACATAAGACCAAACAGCTTAAATAAGACCATAAGACCAGATAGCTTTACCAAATAGATTTTCAGAACACCACCCAGATAAGACCAGACCAGACCGGACCAGATAAGGCCAGACCAGACTAGATAAGACCGGACCGGACCGCCTACCAAACGGGCCCTTAACTATTATACTACATGAGTATCTATATCTATATGTTTTATATTTTTATAACTAAAGAGATCAAAACTCAATTGTACCTCCAAATGCAAAAAAGTACACAACACAACAATGTCATTTCCCTTTATTCAATGATGTATTTATACACAACGTGATGGGCCTTGGCCCATCTATCAAGCCAATCAGGATCCCCTTCTTAAGGGATTATCATTACCCTTCCCATCTATATCTCAATTCCTCAATTTTAGGGATTGAGTTTAAGATGGTTTACTTGCAGCCCACTCATCTTCTAGCACATTCTATAGACTTGGTCCATCAATCATTTCTTTGATCTTATGCGGATAGACCATATTGGCCCATCCCACTGGGCCACATATTTTCACTCTTACACAGGCCTCTGAGGTTATGGGTCTGTTATTGCTTTATAGACCTATACAAGCCCATGACCAAAATTTCAAAGAGAATGGTGCTCAGGTGGTGATGTGGCTGATACATTAATGCGGGTAGATGAGTAATCATTTCAAATTTAAAATGAACAACTCATATTCCCTTGTTTTTCGCCCCATGGTGACTAAAAAAGCGGCACATGACCTTCGGTCTTCGTGTGCGAATCTTGGCCAAACCCTGAGCCCCTATAAAAGCACTCATTTGTCATTCTTCATTTTCACTTGTACTTTCAAATTTTCACAACTCTTTCTCTCTTGCTCCTAACCTTTTCTCGCCTGTTCCTAAACACATCGTATGAAAACTTAATGAATTTCGCCGAAATAGCTATCAAACCTCATCGGAGCCCTCTCTGTTTTCCTCTTTTCTTTCGCGTAAGTTCTCCCCTCTTATTTTATTTCTTATCTTTTATTTCTTTTTCCTTTCTGTAGTTATATCTAATAGTGACGACACTAGATCCATGAGCCAGGTCCTTCTGTCCTCGAACATAGATGATTTTGAGAACATCGACAGTCCTTCTTCTGTTCTTATAGAGGTTCCTACACCCCCAAGCTCTCCCCATAACCCATAACCACCAACAAGGGCAAGCTCATCTGATGATGCTAGCATAGAGATCCCATTCATACCTCATCTCTTTACCCAGACCTCATTGTCGGAGAAGTCTAGAACCCTAATTATTGTGAAACATCTGAAGTTGGAGAATGACATCCCCGATGATGTGACTTTGGCCCCATACCCGAAACACTTGAACTTTCTACAGAGTGAAAGAGTTGAACCTGGTAGTATTCTGTTATCAACTATTCACCTCAAGATCATGAGGTTCCTTCTTCATCTTCTATTCCACTACATTTTGTTAATGCTAGGATCGTCCCCTCTTCATCTCAACCCTAACTTATTTTGGGTGTTGGCAATTCTTATCTTATACAATAGGGACCTCCATTTAGATCCTAGCTGAGCTCATTCTCTATTACATTTTACAAAATTCTAGGGAGTCAAAAGGCCGATACAACCTCTTTCCCTTCCAAGGTAGGGGCAAACCAGAGGATCACTATTGAGAAAGCGGAGGTGGACAACCTTTTGGCTTTGGAGCAATCTAAATTCGAGATATGCCATTTGGGTGGGCTGGACATGCACTCATGCTTTGTGGCCATCAGAGATGTCCGAACTGCGTATGGATGGCAGATGCGAGATGAACAAGAGCACTTGCCAGAATCCGAGCGGTCCATCAAGAATCCTGACGAGATGGACACTTATCTAGGGTTGGTATATCCGTATAAGTTTCCAGAGCGCACTAAGAATGAGATCCGCTTTGTTGCTTTCCTCAAGGGTGAAGATTCTGCCCCTCTAGCTCCTCAGCCTCCTCCATCAGTGGAGATTGTGGATGACTTGGGCCCTAAGTTTAGGGACCATGGTCATAAGACTTAGGCAATTTTCCTTTTTTTTTCTCTTTTTTCTTTTTACATATGTATTGCCCCCTCCGGGCCATTTTTGTATCTCTATTTATTTTTAATGAAACTTCGCATATTTTGATCCGTTTTTGGCCTTTCTGTATCATCATATACATACATACTTTTTTATTTTTTTATTTTTACACTGTCTAAAGTGTTTTACTTACTGCATCAATTTGTTTGACACATTTGGTGTCCTCTGGTTAACCGGAGATATGCGAAGCACCAATGAGTTAACACTTAAGAAAATTTATGGTATATTGGATATCGGATTTCTATCTATCCAATACCCTTGATGTCCTCTGGTCAATTCAAGGTATACGAACCATTTTGAATCAACACTTAGGAAAGTTTTATGAAATAAAGAACATCGGACCTCTGTGTATCCAATACCCTTAATGTCCTTTGGTCAATTCAAGGTGTACGAACCATTTTCAATCAACACTTAGGAAAATTTATGGAATAAAGGACATCGGGCTTCTGTGCATCCAAAACCTAGATGTCCTCTGGTCAATTCAAGGTGTATGAACTATTTTGAATCAACACTTAGGAAAAATTATGGAATAAAGGACATCGGGCTTCTGCCTGTCTAGTACCGTCAGATAGCAAAGATAATATAAATAGAAAAGGGTGTTTAATTTCTATTAAATAATAGAATCAGACAGTAGAGGTGCCATATAACTGGCACAGATGCTTTGACTTAATAACAAACATATGCTTTTATTTGTATGTCAAAACATCTTGAACCTAAGGATAATACATTTTTAGACGATAGGCATTCTGGAAATTGGGCTCGACCTGACCTGTCTCATTCTTCCGAACCCGATAGGCCCTTCACCCTATGACCTCGATTACTATATAAGGCTAATGCACGTAAGGTGTATAAAAAATATGTGGTTAAAAATAACACCTTAAAGACGCCCTAGGTTTTACCCTACGCAAGTGCACGTATCGATTGTAAAATAGCAATGTCTTGAGTAAGGGATATCAATCCCATAAAGACTAAGATTGTCCACTTTAGCAATTCAAAAACACTGAATTATATTTTCTGAAAATGGTTTGTTTGGGTGGTCAAAGACCAAATTATCCATTTTAACTAAAATTATCTAAAAAGCAAAACAAATTGGTTGTGATTCAGATGAGAGAGAAAACTAGGGTTTTCATCGCTCCACCATTAACCGCATAATAGAGTTCTTCACTGTATCAACTGTAAGAGGGCGATCCATAACTATGAATCAGGTCGTACCGCAAATAGCTAAATACGATCCCAAAAAGGAGTACCATCAACCGGATTGCGATAACCCATCTCATGATTGACCTAATTAGTGCATGCCAATTATATTACTCTAATATACTCCTAATGCATGAAAATAAACTAAAACATGTCTATATTAAATCGCCAAGGCATGGCTTGTGTCAACCTAGGGTTTCAAGTTTCATTACCACCATTATGTAGAAAACCATAATTAAGCATCCGAGTTCTAGCTCAAGTGAATAATCATAGTTGTGTAAAATAATACATTCATTCCATCTAAGACAAGAATTTAGAACAAACATAGAATTATATTACAAATTAGTACGGTCTCTTAACTACTACAATCATCACAGTATGGTCAACAGTTTCCCCTCGTTATAATTAAAAACAATGAAAGAACTACATTACTTGGCTAGGATTTTGCTAGAAAAGCCTAGATACTGAATTAGTTGGCCATGATGGAAGGTGTTTACATCGCTGATGTAGAAACAATCTCCATTATCTTCTTCTTCGGATATCTAGGTTTGAATATGGCTCTCAACGACAACAAGTCTGAATATGAACGTGAGAAAAATCTCTACATGAACCATCCAACCCTCAATGAACGAACAACCCCCCGACTGAACCCCATATGATCGTGTATATATAGGTAATGTTATAGAGATGTCATTTTTAGTCTTTTCACTCCTCACCTCCTGCAAACCCTAACTTCTGATATATATAGGTGTATATGGAGGTCTGGAGTCACATACACGTCTTCAAATTGAACCAGGGTAAAATAGGCAAAAATCATCAAAAAATCATAAAACTTGCCGTAAATACACTTTAAGCGTAGGTCCAAGTGTAAAAATGTGTTTTCCAGCCACTTTTTGAAACTGAAAGCGTAGGTGTTTTATGGAAAATCACTTTTTTCTGTAAATGCACCAAAAAGACCGCCTTGAACCCACGATACTTTTTGCTGAGATGACGGCTTCTGGAAATGCCGTTTTTTCCCTCCGAGAGCCATTTTTGTATCGGACTACTTCTTTGACTCTCCTCTTTGAATAGAAAGAACACACTCTTCAGTTAATTCAACGAAGTTAGCTTTATTTCTTCATTAAGCTCATGAAACATGCTTTAACACGCAAACAACATAAAAACACCAATTAAGCGAAGCTAGGATACAAATTTAAGTCCAGAAGTCCACTTCAATTCGTTGGCCCAAGTTGGAACCCAAGCTCGGATCCAAATCAAGCTGTGACTAAAATGTGATTGCTCAATTGTCCGTTGACTGTGAAAAGTGCAAATATAAACATATTGTTACTTCTACATCATTATGGTGGAATTAGATTATATGAAGTTTAAAACCAAACTTCTGAATATGCCATGGTGATGGGTCCAGTGCTACAACTGTCAACACACATGGTTAATATGGGTGCCTTCTCGTGAATTTGTTCTAGAAACGTTTCGAACCCTCAAAAATAAATAAAAAAGTACTAATACTGGGGCATTAACTGTTATAATTAAAGTATTATTGGACTTTCATGTTAGAAACCGGTGCATAGGGCATCATGACTTTTAGCAACTCCATTTATGCATGTTATGGAATGAGGAGAACTTTGTAAGATTTGAATTTCACAAATCTCCAAAGAACGTACCAATTTTTGGTTGTTACAATCTATGATGCATATGAATAACTTAAAATGTAAATTTTGATGTTTAATAATTAATCGGGTAATTTGCATTGAGACCTCCTAAATTTTAAGTCAATTGCACGTAAAAATTAATCAACGTAATTTCGGCCCAACAACCCTCTAAACTTTCAATTTTCTTGCAGTGACACCCTCTAGAAGGTTTTTGGGACTTGAAATTGATCTTCTACCATTTATTTATTCTAAAATATTATTGGTTAAATTAGAGGACCAAACTACCATCTTCTTATCCAAATAATTTTAATTAATTATCTAAACTAAACTAAAGACTAAAACTTAAAATCTATACTAATATTAAAGTGCTATAAGTTTTATATAATCATTCTTTATTTTTAAATTTTATTTTAATTTCAAAGATAATAAATTCAACCTCATAATTAATGTAGTTAACCGAAGTGGTTCATAATATTTTATTTAACTAAACTCGTGTCAATTAAACTATTCTATATTATTTTATCAATGTAGATTGAGTTAAAGATAAAATAAAGTAACAGTGAGGTGTATAAAATTCTCATATTTCCTAATCATTTAGACTTCTAATTAATTCCAATATCACATATATTAAATTGAAGACGACGGATCTGGAAAAAAATTATTGTGACTCGGAGAGTGTTTATTTAATTTTCAATGGTTGTTTTATATTATTTTAATAAATTATTATTTGAATAAATTTTACATTCGTTTTTGTCCATAAAATAATTTATTTAATACATGTATTTTGAGTTAAATTTTATTTTTGTATATTTTTTAGTATATTTTTGTTTTTGATTTTTATATTCCAGTGTAGAGTGTTTTAATATTTAGATTTCAATTTATTAATAATGTTTTATATAGTGCTTAAATATGTAATTTATTTAATACGATTTTTGAATTAGAGTAATTTAGTCTACTTTTTTATTTTATTTTTATAAGAAACTTAATTTCACTAATTCTCTATGAATCTGTAAAGGTGGTAACTCGCGACAAGTTTAATCCGCGAGGATTTATCTGGGATATGGCCCAAGGTTTGGTATATTTGGGAGAACCGGCCCAAGTAAAAGATTAATTGGGAAATTGGCCCATATAATTGATTACTTGGGGAAATAGCCTAAATAGGGTTTCACGCGAGAGCTTGCATTATACAGAGGGAGGTATGAGGGGCTGATGTGGTTTTTAGCTCGCATCAGAAACTCATAACCCTATATGCTGCTCGCGTAGCGAGTACTATTCGGAATCTAGGGGAAATGCTTGGAATGAGTAAATAGTGGGTCGCGACCTTATTTACATTGTCCTAAACAAAAGTACCTTAGAGAGGCCGATAGTATTCAGGGTCATGACCAAAGCATGCATGCAAAAGGGGACATGACCCAACAAAGCTATAACATCATCCTTGGATAAGGATAAATCAGATCCGCGATGCAAATATGCGGATCACAGAACATGGTGCACAGTATAATCCGCGCATGAGATTACGCGAATCCATTTTGTGTAGTCAAGGGCGCGAGATTGTATGGTGCAAGGCATTTATGTCGCGGATTGGTACGCAAGAACCATGTCGCGAGACAGGTGCTGACGTGGCAATACAATCCGCGATGACTACTGGGCACTCGCGTCTATAAATAGAGGTGCGAGAGCTCACTTCTAGGGGGAGGATTTTTTGAAAAACAAAAGGAGAGAAATTTCTAGAGATAGAGTATTTCGCAAACACTTTGTTGCTACTGTTTTCTCTTTTCTTTCTCTGGAAAGCAAATCAAAAAGCAATAAAAGCATCATTGTCGTTGTTTCACTGACGAACTTGTGTAGAAACTATCTTCGCATCACTTAATCAATCCAAACCCCTATATTAAAGGCGACTCCGCTGGGGAGAAGATGTCTTCTACACAAGTAGAGCCTAGTCAGACTCGCCGGAGAGGTCGTCCACCGACCCGGCACGCTGAGCAAACTCTAGAGGAAATAACTGACAGACACAAGGAGGTGAGTCAGTCCCACCAGTGCGAAGATAGCGTCGTCGCGCAAATGTTGGTGCGGATTAGGCTGAAACTCCTCCGATGACAGAACCAGCACAAAATTCAGCAGAATTACCATCGGCTCTGCTACAAACTCTTCTCAGCATCCAAGAAACACAAAAGGCTATACTTCATCTCATGGAAGCCTCATGTGTATCAACACAAAATCTTGAATCACCACGAATGGATAATCAAACCATACCAGAATTATTGACACATGAGCTTCTTCAAGAGGTACCACAGTCGCGACCGGAGACACTGGAGAAAAAGTCATATATCACCAAGGAGCAGCTGTTGGCTATCTTGAACGAGAAGTCCGAAATAGAGGAAGTGGAAATTGCCCCACCGTACCATCCTAGCATTATGGCTTTGCCTTATCCGGAGGATTATGGAACACCCATCAATTTGATGGCAAGAAGGGAAATGCAAGAGAGCACATATCCAGGTTCACGGATGCTATGGGACCCCACAGGAACAACGAGTATTTGAAACTTAGAGAATTCTCCAAGTCTCTAACTAGAACTACATACACATGGTATAATGGTCTCGCTCCAGCTTCGGTGTCCAGTTGGACGGATATGGTGCTCAAATTCTACACCAAATTCTTCTAGGCAGACGAGGAAGTCTCGATGATTTCACTTACAAGACAAAGGCAACGCTTTGGGGAAGAAGCAGCGATCTATGTCAAGAGATTTTGCGAGGCTGCTCTGCAATGCCATGAGCCGATTCCCGAACTGCAATTGATCAAAATTTGTATAGAAGGAATGCTGCGGGAATACAGAGTGCATTTGGTCAATCACGAGTTCAAGACTTTTTCTGCCCTAGTTGATAATGCCCGAAGACTGGGAGAAGTTTTGGCTCCCCCGACATGACCAAATATAAGTACTAGGCGGCTGCCAATGGTAGCAGCAGCGCAAAAGGAAAGGCCCAGGGAGGAGTATGACAGGAGATCTGAACCACCTCATTTACCCTTCAATGAAAAAGAGGCAGTTGTTTTACTGAATCAATGGATCGCAGATCATGTAATATCGTTACCTTCAGTGCAAAGAGTGCCACCAAGAGAGGAAAGGATGAAGGGCAACTACTATCCCTATCACAGGACTGTGCGACATTCCCTGATGAGCTGTTGGGCGTTTCATGGACTGGTACACCGGAAAATAGCATCAGGAGACTTGGACGTGGCAAATAATGTAGTTCATGAGCCTTTCCTTGCACATGTGGCTGTAGTGACCGCCAGAGACGGTATTGAGGATATGGCCAATGCTGCCAAGTATGAGTGCCTGCCAGTGTGTGAAGCCAAGGAAAATGCTAAAATAGACGTCTTCTTCAATGAACTCCCAATACTGGAACATGTGAAGGAATTCTTGAAGGAACAAACAGTTGTCGCACTCAATCATACTATTGTGATTCCGCAACATGAGAAAGCCTCCAGTAAAATCACATTTTCAGAAGCAGACAGACAAGTGTCTTTCCTCTACAACTCGGCCCCTGTATGTACCAGCCACTGTAAACGGTCGGTAGATGAAACGAGCATTCTTGGATGGGGGAGCATCAGTCAATTTGATCCCACTAACCACTTTGCGAATGATCAACTTTCCTGAAAGCAATATGGTGAATCATACTATTGTAGTTACTGATTTTAATGGAGACCAACAAACCACTATGAGATTCGCGACATTGGACCTCAAAATTGGGAAGATCAGGGGGCCCACCAAATTTCATGTCATCAAAGGGGAACCCTCATATCAATTGTTGTTGGGCAGACCATGGCTGCATGCATTTGGCGTAGTGCCGTCATCCTATCATCAAGTGATGAAAGCCGATTGGGAAGAATGAGTAATGACTGTAAAGGCATCTAAAAGCCCATTATGTGCATCAGAGGCCCATTTTGCAGATGTAGTCTATTTCTCAGAGTACAACGAGGAAAATGGGCCCGGCATTTTTGCTACATCGTTACCAGAATGGAATGAACTAGAAGATAGAAGTTTAGCTAAATGGAAGCTCAAAGAGGTGAGCTGGTCGCGGGTCAAAATGCCCGATGGACGAGTAGTGTACAAATTATAACGGGATTGGGGGTCAGAAGCTTGCACAGTTAGCACTAACCCCGGGACAGAGGAGGCTATACAAAGAAAACTTGACACTGATCCTGAAGTACTGAAAGTGAATCCACGACCAGAACATGGTTTGTGTGAAGTGGACATAGGTGATGGCACGGATTTGCGACCTACCTTCATAAGCAGTACGCTACCTGGAGATCTTAAGAATGCTCTGGTAGAATTGCTCAAAGCGTTTCGAGATGTCTTTTCTTGGGATTATAATCAAATGCCGGGACTCAACGTTGGATTGGTAAACCACCATCTTCATGTGCATCCCGCATCAGAACCAAAGAAGAAAAAACAACGAGTATTTCATCCCGACTTAGAGATACAAATTAAGGCAGAGGTGGAAAAGCTGCTGAAAGCAGGGTTCATTAAACCAACCCAACATCCGACCTGGCTCGGGAACATTGTGCCTGTAAAGAAGAAGACTGGGCAGATACACGTATGTGTTGATTATCGTGATCTCAATAAGGCATGCCCTAAAGATGACCTAAAGATGATTTCCCTCTACCCAACATTGACACCATGGTGGATGCAACTTCGGGACACGTAATTTTCTCATTAATGGATGGATTCAGTGGCTATAACCAGATTAAGATGGCGCCAGAAGATGCTGAGAAGACTATTTTTCGCACCCCAATGGGGAATTTCCACTATACAGTCATGCCATTTGGGCTTAAAAATGTTGGGGCCACGTATCAACGCGCCATGACAGCCATATTCCATGACTTGATGCATAAAACTATGGAGGACTATGTTGACGATTTAGTGGTAAAATCCAGAACTGTGCGAGATCATGTGGGTGATTTACGAAAAGTACTGCAACGATGTCGCGAATATAATTTAAAGATGAATCCCCTCAAATGTGCCTTTGGAGTACCAGAAGGAAAGTTCTTGGGATGTGTCGTACATCGGCATGGCATCGATATGGACCCAACAAAGGCTAAGGCAGTATTAGAAATGGCTCCACCCGCAACTCACAAAATGTTGAAAACTTTTATGTGGAAGATATCTTATCTGAGGAGGTTTATCCCGGCACTGGCAGAAGTAACTCACCCACTTATGCCTTTGTTGAAATAAAAATCTGTATATAACTGGGGAGAAGAGCAGCAAGAGGCTTTTGAGAAAATCAAAAAGACTTTGGCATCACTAAAAACAATGATAGTGCCCGAGTCAGGAAAACCATTGATAATGTATCTCACTTCCACCAATAAATCTGTAGGAGCTCTGTTGGCCCAGGAACATGAAGGGGAAGAAAATCATGTTTACTATATCAGTCGGGTACTCAAAAGACCAGAGTCGCGGTACATATCGTTGGAAAAACACTGTCTCGCTTTAGTATTCGCAGTCTAGAAATTCAGAAATTATTTAATGGCACATCCATTAGAGCTAATCACAAAAAGTGACCCCATACGGTATCTGCTCACGAAGCCCATACTCAGTGGAAGAACTGCTCGGTGGTTATTAGCACTATCTGAATATGAGATCACATGTTCTAGACCGAAAGCAGTAAAAAGTCAGGCCTTGTCAGATTTGCTAGCTTTGTTTCCTGGGGGAGCTGAGCCTAAGGTGGAGGAGATAGGAGTGGCAAGTGTGGCACAGAGCGCGGAATTCACTTTAGAGTTTGATGGTTCATCCACAGAAAAAGGAGGTGGAGCTGGTTTCGTACTGAGGAATGAAGAAACAGAAGAGGAATTAGTCATGGCCTACAAGCTTGACTTTCCTTGTACCAACAACATTGCTGAATATGAAGGATTGGCGCTGGGGTTGATGATGGCTCAACGGTTGGGGGCAAAAATACTTCATGTTAAAGGAGATTCCAAGTTGGTCATTAAGTAGATTAGAGGGGAGTATGCCGTCAAAGAACCTCATATGGTGTCCTACAGAACCCTTATCCGTCAGATGATAGAAGGTTTTGAGACTGTGAGTTTTCAGTACGAGCTGCGAGAAGGTAACCGACGATCCGATGCATTGGACATATTGGGCTCGCGACTACATTTTCGTGGATCAGGATCTTCTGTGCAAGTAGTGTGAAGAACCAACTCCGTAATCAGTAACGGGAAAAAGTCAGAAGTATATGAAGAGTATGATTGGAGAGCGCAAATAGTACAAGCTCTACTAAAAAATGATAACAATGCCCTGAGACGAGAGTACCAGATCATAAAAGGCGTGTTATATTATAGAGCGGCTGGAGGTATTCTAGCCAGATGCGTGGCAATGAATGAAATAGGAGAACTGTTACGGAAGGCTCATAAGAAAATATGTGGACAAGCAGATGTCAGTCTCTATCGAGTTTTGCAGCGAGAAGGTTTCTTTTGGTCAAGTATGAAGGATGATGCAGTGAAGTTACAAAGTAGTTGTCGGAACTGTAATGCATATCCGCGAGCGAGGGTAATGTAGCAGACATGATAGACTGGCGGGACAAATATGTGCATTACTTGAAAGAATGGATTTTGCCTAAAAAAGATCAACCACGGTTTAGAAAATTGGCCTCGCAATTTGTCTTGCATATGGGAAAATTGTTCCGAAAGAGCTTTGAAGGAAAAATAATGAAGTGTGTAAATAAAGAAGAGGCAGGTGAAATATTGAAACAGGTCCATATATTTGGTCATCAAGGGCCTAGAAAAATGTTTCAACAGATGCTATCATCCGGGTATTACTGGCCAACAATGGAAAGGGATTGAAGTGATTTTGTCAAGAAATGTCATGTGTGTCAGGTACACGGGGATCTCATCCATGCTCCGAGAGCTGAATTGCACAGTTTAGCTACACCCTGGCCTTTCCATACTTGGGCACTGGACATAGTCGGGCCAACCACCCCACAAGCTCAGGGACATGTATGGATTTTGGTGGCAACTGAATTATTCACAAAATGGGTAGAGGTTATCCCGCTGCGACGGATAACAACAGATAATGTAGTTCGATTCATAAAGGAAAATATCATCTGTCGATTTGGGATACCAAAAGTGATACTATCAGATAATGGGACGCCTTTTGTCAACAGTAAGGTCGCGGATTTTTTGGGGAGATACTCAGTCATTCATCACAAGTCCACGCCTTACTATCCAAAAGGAAATGGACAGGATGAAGCCTCTAACAAAGCGTTAATTCGAATCTTGTCCAAGTTGGTGCATGACAATCAAAAGAAATGGGTGGAGGAGCTTCCAATAGCGCTATGGGCGTATCGAACCGCATATCGAAGTGCGACAAACATGACTCCTTATGCATTAGTCTACGGAGCAGGGGCTGTGCTACCAGCAGAATTAGAAGTGGCTGCTAAAATGTTGGCAGCTAAAAGCAACTTGGAGGACAAGCTACTGAAGATAGAAAAATTGGAGGAAACAAGAGCATAAGCCTTTGCAAATCAGAAAGAGTACAATAAGAGGCAAGCAAAGAGCTACAACAAAAGGGTACGGTACAGATGGTTCAAAGAGGGGGACAGAGTGTTGAAAGTGGTACCGACAATCATGAGGGGACAAAGGGTAAGGAAATTTGAGGCTAATTGGAAAGGTCCGTATGTGATTATAAGTGAGGGCAGCAGTGGGTATTACAGGATGGAGCATGAAGTCACTCGCGAGAAGGCTGGACCTCTGAATGTGAAATGGATTAAATTGTATCAAGCATAAAGGCATTACGGATTATGTTGTTATGAAAATACGTTTCAAATAAAGGCAAAGTATCAAACAAAGCATCCCATGTGTATAAAGCATGTCAAAGTTACTATCACAATACAAGGGTATATAACAAAAATGTGGTTACAAGTAGAGGACAACCTAAATATATACATATACATATAATAATACAAAACATGGGCTAGAAAAGGTTTCGAGTGATGGGATCTGACAACTTGAAACCCTCATGCTCCTCAAAGTAAAGACGGGCTTGCTCAAGATGCTCAGCTGAAGCCTGAAGATTCTTCTCATCCTCCTCAAGCAATGCTAATTGTCTGCGAATCTCTGCAATCTCTGCCTGCATTCTTTGAAGAGCATCACGGCCCCTCAGCTCGACAAGATGGTGATCATAGAGTCTCTGAATGATAGCCAGACGGGTCTCCCACCAGGACATATCCATCCCTACCTTCTTCCAGTCCTTTATACGGGCATGACATCTCAGAAGAGTATCAGGGATGAGGTCCTGAATGGCAGTCTCTGAAAGGGTCCTAAACACATCTGCAACAAGCTAGAGGTGGACCGTCTGCAAAAGTGGCTCATGAACCTCCATATGAGCAAAAGTCTCTGGATGAGCTGCCTCTATCAGATCTAGCACCGGAATGTCACGCGGATAACAAAACCACTGACGCCAAGGTGTTGGCACTGAAGAAGCGACATCATAGACATGCACAATAGTAGGCATGCGCCAAGTGGATGCAGGGTCGCGAATTGACTCGAGAGGATCAGGGTTAGAGACGCGAGTAGGCTCGCGAGAATCCGGTACAATGTCGCGAGATGGGGATGGAAGTGCCTCTGTGTGTGCTGCAGCAGGAGTGTCCGAAGGGAATATTGTCTGAACCTCAAAAATCCTCTGGGCATCATGGAATAGCTCATTAATCATCTCTTGAATTTCGGAGTTTGTACCTAAAAAATATGGGGAGAAGGCACATGTTAAAGTCACATTTTGACATTAAGAATCAAATAGAAGGACAAATTGATAAAAGAAAAATACCCCCTCACCTCCATCAACCTCTGGGATAGGGGTGCCAAAAATGGATCTCTCAATGCTAGGATGGTCTGCGAAAGTTGCAGCAACCTCGGATGCAAGATCACCATCAAGAGGCTGCAAATGCCTATCATCAAAGTCTGGATCCACTGCTCTATCATCAACAGTCTTTGGGGAAACAGGGACGGAAGGCAGTTTGGGCGAGGCCTCGCGAAACACTGTGGTATCTTCAACCTCGCGATCAGGGGATACCTCGCGATTTAGGGATATCTCGCGATCAGCTTCAGGGGTTGAAGTTGCGAAAATAACACTGTCACGAGAAATAGAGGAAGTTTCATCATCCCCTTCTTCTTCGACAATAGGCTGAGAGGACTTGCTAAATAATGAGTTGATGGTGAGATGGTCCTCGTCATCTGATGAAGCTGCAACAGAATGAAGGCCACCTCCCGGAGAGGCTGGAGCACGCGGAGATAAAGTCTCGCGAGGGCCTAAAACAAAGATAAATGCAAAGTATTAAAAATATATATATATAATAAAGAATCAGAAAAACTGGAAATAAGTATTTAGAGAAAGAGTTTGAAGCTTACTCTGGGAGAGAGCTGTCTTGGGTAAATCAGAAAGTATACTGGCGACTTCCGTCTCCTCTACCTCATCTCCAGTCCTCATCTCCTCGACCACGCGAGCAACTGTGTCAAGTAATGATGAGGTCGCATCAGCCTTCTTTTTGTTCTTTAGCTTTTCCAAAGCAAGCCTGCGTCTTTCAGCCAGGGAGGCCTCTTCTGAGGTAAGGTCCAAAACACAAAGAGGAGGAATGACATACGAGGATTTGTGTTTTAGCACCAAAGGAGCCTCCTCTGAGCTAGGAGCATCTTCCGCTACAATAATCTGCGAAACCTTGGAAAGCTTCCTTTTCCTCTTCGCAAGAGGAACATTGTCCAATATTGCTGCATCGGAAAGATTTTTAAGTCTAATAGATAAGGGAACATGGTCCAATGAATCAGTAGAGGCGTTGGTAGTACCTGTAGCTTGGGCGCTGGAACGCTGTAAGAAGAACAGAGGAGTTAGTAACAACATATGAAAATACATAATATATCGAAGAAAAAGAGAAGTTAGAAATTTACCAGACGCCTCGCAATAGGCTCCTCGCGGAAGGTCTTCTCGCGGATAGGCTCCCCACGATTAGGTTGACTCGCGAGAGGAATCTCCTCGCGAAGAGACCGTTTACAAGTCACTGCCTTGGGCTTTTGAGGTTGTGAAGCCTGAGTATGCTGTTTTGGCGTTGTTTTGGCCCTAACTTTGCGAAGCTTCAAAGAGGGGTCTGCAATGAAGACTGAAACTGGAATGGGGACAAGGGGAGTTTCAGACATAAAATGCTGGAACCGCGCTAATTGCTCTTTCCAAAACTCTCTATAAGCCACAGTCACTCCACCCCTACGAGTGTCTGACTGAATAAAGATAACAGTGGAGAATATGCGAACACTCCTCTCAATGGATTTGCGAAATTAGATAAAGCACCTGTCAAAATTATCCTCGCAATATAGAGGAAGAGGATGGGGAATGGCCTGATCAAAGCCTAACTGCCTTGTTACACGCGAAGGATTATAAGGTGTGATGGTATCGAAGGTTTCGCTGAAAATAGGAAGATGACATTTATGGGTAATGGCCGAGAAAATAAGATGATCATCTACCGCTATGTCATAGGAAACTATTTCCTCCTTTGGGTAAAAGTCAGGAGAATAGAAACGCTCAAGAGGAGTGGCGTATGGACGCCAAAACAAATCATTAAAAGAGTCAATAAAGGAAAAAAGTATTTGTGAAGACGAGAGAGAAGTCCAGAGGGTAGCCCGCGATTTCAAAGACATAGGAGCACTGGTTCCTAAGGTTTGGGGAGAAAGGGAAGCAGGAATGGGAGCATAATTGGGGAAACGCTCGAAAAGAAAAAGGGTAAGGAATGTACCTGAAATGTGGGTACTAATCTCGTACCTACCCAAAGAACGGGCAAAGTCATTAGCAAGGGCATCTAACTGGGAGTACAGGGTGCCAAGAAAGAGGGGCGATAAGGCAATGCACACCCCTCGCGATAGCATGCCGGCCAGTAAGAACACCATGCGACTGGGGCCATCCTCTGGCTTGCCCTGAAAGATGTAGCGGTCGAGCCAGTATGCGAGGAAACCAACCAACTCTAAGGGGCCATTAAATTAAGGCCCAGCAACAGACTCGCGATCTTCACCAGGAGCTGGCTTTCGCGAAGAGTACTCGCGAAAGAAGTGGTGACACCAGGTAGAATAGGACAACTTCAGGCGACTGGACATGGCCTGCTCCGGAAGAAGTACGCCCTTGTCAAACCAACTTCCTCGCTTGCAAGCGTACTTGCCACAATCGCGAAGTTGGTTAAGGATCTTCTTATCCTCTGGCTCAACTAAGGGCGCCTTGATGGGGCGCGAGTCCATGACAGGGAGTCGAAATAGAACTACCACATCCTCGAAAGTGGGTGTGAACTCACCCCAGGAAGTAATAAAGGTGTGGGAAAATGTGCTCCAGCGCGAAATCAAAGTAGTCAGTGCGTCCACGTCACGACGGACATAGAAGTCTGAAAACAACTCTATGGACTCAAGAATGCCAGCCTTGGCCAGGGTGGCGCGATGACGGTCCTGACTAAGAATATGACTGGACCACATCTTCCAGTCATTGATGGGGGCAACATGTCCTTCATACTCAATAAAGGAAAATTGCGCGTCACCCCTCTCAACAAGAAAGCGAGGAACAGAAAGTGGGGGAATAAAAGCAGGTCCTGCTTCATTATCAGGATCAAGGGTAAAGGGTTGGCTCGAAATAGAAGGAGAAGGAAGGTCTCGCGCGGATGCCCAGAATGCATCTTGAGAGTCTAAAAATGGTGCTTTCTTCCACTCTGAAGCATCAGGTACAGAGGGAGCAACCCCAGAAGAAGGTGCAAGAAGTTTTGGTGTAGTAGTCTTTGTCATGATAGAATAAAACTTGTGAATAAGCTTTGTTAAAGCAAGGGGGTATGCGCGAAGAAGGAGTGGGGTATGAGAAACGGGTGCAAAATGAAAGGCTTGAAAAATGGTGCTCTAAGGAAAATATAGGTTGTGAGAGGTGAAAATGACATGAGAAAATATATAAAGGGTTGGCGCGGAAACCGAAACGGCGCATTTCAAAAGCGAGGAAGGCGAAAGGTCGCATGCCCAAGCGTATCAAAAATAGTCGTGAATCCAAAAATACGAACAGTTTGGGGAAAACAAGAAAGATATGGGAAAAAGCGAAATATGTACACACACAAGGTTGGCTGGAAAACAGATAAACAATAAAGGGAGTGTCACAGATTTGATCGAGGTTCGCGAGAGGTAGCAAACATACTCCATCCGCGAAGAAAAAAGGAAAACGGCATGGGGAAAGGCGACTTTCGAACAAAAATATAACGTATCATTATTCGCGAGTCACAAGTTATTGCACTTTAATACTTGGTTAAGTATCAAAGCGCAATGAAGAAAAAATGTAAAGGTGGTAACTCGCGACAAGTTTAATCCGCGAGGATTTATCTGGGATATGGCCCAAGGTTGGTATATTTGGGAGAACCGGCCCAAGTAAAAGATTAATTGGGAGATTGGCCCATATAATTGATTACTTGGGGAAATAGCCTAAATAGGGTTTCACGCGAGAGCTTGCATTATACAGAGGGAGGTATGAGGGGCTGATGTAGTTTTTAGCTCGCATCAGAAACTCATAACCCTATATGCTGCTCGCGTAGCGAGTACTATTCGGAATCTAGGGGAAATGCTTGGAATGAGTAAATAGTGGGTCGCGACCTTATTTACATCGTCCTAAACAAAAGTACCTTAGAGAGGCCGATAGTATTCAGGGTCATGACCAAAGCATGCATGCAAAAGGGGACATGACCCAACAAAGCTATAACATCATCCTTGGATAAGGATAAATCAGATCCGCGATGCAAATACGCGGATCACAGAACATGGTGCACAGTATAATCCGCGCATGAGATTACGCGAATCCATTTTGTGTAGTCAAGGGCGCGAGATTGTATGGTGCAAGGCATTTATGTCGCGGATTGGTACGCAAGAACCATGTCGCGAGACAGGTGCTGACGTGGCAATACAATCCGCGATGACTACTGGGCACTCGCGTCTATAAATAGAGGTGCGAGAGCTCACTTCTAGGGGGAGGATTTTTGGAAAAACAAAAGGAGATAAATTTCTAGAGATAGAGTATTTCGCAAACACTTTGTTGCTACTGTTTTCTCTTTTCTTTCTCTGGAAAGCAAATCAAAAAGCAATAAAAGCATCATTGTCGTTGTTTCACTGACGAACTTGTGTAGAAACTATCTTCGCATCACTTAATCATTCCGAACCCCTACGGAATCCTATATTAACAGTATATCATCTAATTTGATAAGATTTCTATATTAATAATGAAAATAATTTACTACTTTATATTCTTTTCGTCTATTCTTATTAATTTAATTTGTTATTTAGATTAAAAAATAAAATATTTCTTTTTTCTTACAAAAAATATAAATTCTTAAACTATTTTTAATTAAGAATGTCAATCGAAATTATATCTTAGATTTTTATCACGTGCATCGCACGTACATTTTACTAATATATATATATATATATATATATATATATAATAAGGTTTTCATCTTGAGGCATGATGATAATTTTAGCACCTAAATTTTTGTTTCATGTAATAAGTGAGATAAGTCAAGGGTTTTTTGGACTTTTCACCCCTCCAGGAGGTATCACTGCAAAAAAATTGAAAGTTTAGAGGACTGTTGGACCGAAATTGCGTTAACCAAATTTTATGTGTAATTAACCTAAAATTTAGGAGATCTCACTGCAAATTACCCTAATCAATACTTAGTGATAAAGAAAACTTTCAAAGATCTCCTTTCCAAGAGAGAGTCATCATGAGAAACATTTCATCATTATTGATCTTAATATATAACATAAACAAAGCCAGTTATATAAGAGACATTTAGGGCCTCTTTGTTAACCATTTATGTTTCTCGTTTATTGTTTATGAAAAATATAATTAGTGTTTATGTGTTATTTATTTATTTTTATTTTTATTTTTATTTTTGAATGGTAAGAAACTCACACACCACACCCATAATGCCTCCTAGAAAACTCGAACCCCTCACCTCTCCAATTGGGGAGTGAGGTTATATCATTGCAACACAAGTGCGCTGGTTATGTGTTATTTTTATTTATGGACAAAAATGTCTACCTTTTGATAACCATTTATGTTTTTGACGTTTTATTAATAATAAACACAAAATCATGTTTGTTACAAATTTTTGTTTATGTTAATAATTATGGTCGGCAATGGGCAGTGGTGGCGGGAGGTGGAGGCAGTGACTGATAGTGGTGGTTGACGATGCTGGTGGTCGGTGGCCGGTGGCCGGTGGTGGTGGTCGATGGTGATGGAAGAGATGACCGGTGGTGGAGGCGATGGCCGATAGTGGCAGTTGACAGTGGTCCATGGTGGTGGTTGATGGTGGTCAGTGGTCGGTGGAGGAGATGGTTGGTAATGGTGGTCTGTGCTTGTTAACAAAAAAAAAAAAAAAATTGTGGCCGGTGGATGAGATGATCGGTAATGGTGGTGGTAATCTACAATGGTTGGTGGTGAAGGTGATTTGCGGTTATGATGAAAGATTGTAATGAATATAATATAGAGTGATAATATTTCATAAACATAAACTAAAAATGATAAATATCGTTTTGGTTTTTATAAAATCATGCCTTAGTTACAGTGTTATTTTAAAAATATTTATGCTTTTTATAAACAAAACATAATTTAACTAACGCATTATAAAGATAAATAGTTACCAAACAGACCCTAAATGTTAACTATTTTCCCTACAAAAATAAGAAGAAAAAACTACCAAACTCAAATAAGAACAAGAGTCTTTCCACCCACCGTGGGGATCGAACCCACGACCACAAGGTTAAGAGCCTTGCGCTCTACCAACTGAGCTAGACGGGCTCCATGTAGCACCAGTAAATATGTCGGAAGATTGGACCAATTACCAAATCGGATTTGTTATGGAGAAATAGTATTTGTTTGTAAAGGTATTTATATATCGGATTTAATTGTTTAAGAATTAAAAATTTGCATTACAAACAACAACCAAAACATACAATTATATTTGGCTACTTATATAAGCTGCTGGCTTTTGATCAAAAGTGTGTGCTGCCCTTTTTCAACAGGTTTATCTTAATAGTTAATTTATACAAATATATGACAAAATTGCAAAATAGCCCCCTGAATTATTTAAAAGTGGGTAAATACTCTCCTAAATTTTTTTAACAGTGAGCAAAATACTCCTCTTTAATGTTTTAAAGTAAGCAAGTCACACTCCTAAACTTTCTAGGGGCGTAATTTGTCTCCCTCAGTTTGATTGCACCATTTATGCATTTGTTCATTTATCTTTAGTAATAATTGAATTAAAAAGATAAAATAATAAAATAATTTATTAATTATTAAATTAACCTTTGTAGTTATACTTTTGATACACATAAACTTTCATCCTTATGAATTAGAAATCCTACCTCCAAATTTATCCGGGAGGGCAGCATATTACCAGCGGTTTACGTTTGGGTTGGTATTTCCAATGTTTATGTTTTCTTTGGTCCGCTTATGTTATGCAAAGACGTATAATATGAAATTTAATAATCAAATAAAACTTAAGAGCTTATATACTGATTCACACTAAAATATATATACATATTTTAGTGCATATTAATAGTTACATCACTCATATAACAAACAATAATCATTGAGAAAATAAAATATAACTATAAACAAATATTACTTCGGAAAACTAAATAAAAGCAAATATAACTACATACATAATTAGTGTGTGAAAGTTAATAGACAGATAGACAGAGAAAGTTTGATAGGGAGTTTGTGAATTGGTCACTTTAAAAAAGTTTAGGAAGTACTTAACAATTTTGCCTAAACATATTAGTATATTTACACACATGTTAAACGTATCGGTATTACACATATACTATTTTGCATTCTTGCCTCTTACTATTTTTATTTTAGTATTATAAGAAATTACAAATAATAAAAAAGAATAGAATGTTGTAGAGAAGTATAGAAAAAAAAAAAGAAGTAACGTACATATATATATATATATATATATATATACATATATATATATGTTAGTGCAAGAGATTAAGGAATGAAAACATCAAATTTTGTCTTCAACCATTTTCATAATGATTAGTTATACTTCATATTCTTATACAACCAAAAATAGTCTGACCAATATATTTCTATAACTATTTCTTTTTCCCACCCATTACCTACAAGAGAGCAACTCTGATTCATCCGCATCCCATTTCGATAACTCTGTTTTGTTTGTTGTTTGAAGCTTTGTGCTTTTTTTTATCTTTTTTCTGTGTATGAAAAAATATATATAATAACATGAGTAAAATTGGTTTTTTTTAAAACAGAATTAACTAATACACTATAATATATGTGCTCATTAATTACCCTTTTTTTCCCCTAACCATATAATATGTAAATCTTACTAGCTTGCAAATTATATCCATATCTGATTGCTGCACATTTTACCCACCTCTATCCTATATCTAAAAGGGCCATATAATAATTAATTCCTCACTTTTTAAAAAATAGCACAAATATCTTACTTCCTCTACTATTTAAAAAAATACCGCTAATATCTTTCTTATTTACTCTTTAAAAAATAACGTTAGTATCTTTGTTAGTGTTACTTTTGACACAAAAATCTTGAATGACTAAAATAATCTATATGACTTTGTTAATGTAAAATATAAGATTCATCAAGACTTATAAATTTCTCTTTCTATACAGAGGTAGAGAGAGAAAAAAGAAAAAAAAGGAGGCACAATTCTTTCATATGGGCAGGGATCCTATGTTGTAGTCGGATCATACTGTACCCATGTTGTACAAGGAACGACATCGTTTAATTTTTAATACAACTAATGTTATTAACTCACGGTTAATTCTATTTCCTCAACAACCTAAAACTAAAGATTCTATATTTTCAAAAAAATAAAATTAATCTTCAAGAGTAATAAACTATACATTCGAAACAAAATAAAATTATTTGTAATAAAATTTTAAAAGCGATAAAATTTATTCAATATCTTAAATCTAATTTCATCTCAATTCAAACTCTGCTTCAACACCCATAAACCTTAATTATCAACAATATTCATACTAGAATAAAGACTTGGCCGGTGAAGATAAATTACAAACACTAAATGGTGGTGGTGTAAAGATTAATTATATTGAGAATTAGATTTATGGTGTGAACTTGCATAAAAATTGGTTCATAACAAAGATTAAAGAAATGTTGAGTTAAAAATTAAATATGTTGATACTTACATTTATGTCATTGACTTAAGAATTAAATATGTTGAAAGAGATATTTTATGTTGTTCAATTAAATAATAAAGAATGTTGAGATAGAATATTTCAAAAATTAAATTTATATCATTGAAATGGGTATTAAATATATTGATAGAGAGATTTTATAACATTGAATTAAATAATAATTTTTTTGATTACAAATATCAAAGGCTTATGTCATTGAAGCAAAGATTTAATGTGTTGAGAATTAGATTTATAACGTTGACTTATAGATTATATATTTTGAAAGAGAGATTTTATGATATTCAATTAAATAATAATCTTATTCATAGAAAACGATTAAATGTTGTTTAGATAAAATATGTTAAAAATTTATTTTATGGCATTGGATTAGAAATTAAATATATTGAAAGAGATATTTACGAAATTAAATATGTTGAAAGAGATATTTACGAAATTAAATAAATAAATAAACTTTTATTACAAGGTTCAAAGGGTGTTAAAGTAAAGATTTAATGTATTGAGAATTAGATTTATAATGTTCACTTAAAGATTAAATATATTGAAAGGGAAATTTTATGGAGTATATACACTAAATAATAAATTTGTTGATAACAATTATTAAAGAATGTTGAGTTAAAGATTAAATATGTTGAGACTCGGATTTATAGTATTGACTTAGGATTAAATATTTTGAAAGATATATTTTATGGCGTTCAATTATAATAAATATTTTGATTAAAATGATTTTTAGGTGTTGAGGTAACGATTAAATATGTAGAGAATTATATTTATGGTGTTAAGTTAAAGATTAAACATATTGAAACGGAATTAAATAAAAAAAATATTATTTACAAAGCTTAAAGGCGTTGACATAAGGATAAAGATGTTGAGAATTAGATTTATGGTGTTGACTTAGAGATTAAATACGTTGAATGAGATAGTTTATTTCATTTAATTAAATAATAAACATACTAGAAAATCAACTTTCAATTATAAATAATCTAAGTGAATTTATGTTCTTGGTCATAGTATAAATATATATATATATATATATATATATATATACACATAAGTAAAAATATAATTATATATACACAGAACAACATTGCATATATACGTAGATATGCAATTTCACACTAACAAACATCAACAAATAACGAACATGGTGAAGTGAAAATAACTTTAAAATTTTTGGTCCATCAGAAGAGAAGGCCCAATGATAATTATCCAAATAATAAGCAGTTTAGGGCCAATAAAGAAGAAGATAAGCCCATCTTGGAAGGCCCATAATGGGTTAAGTATTTAGGCCCAATTGGCAAAACCCATTTAGCAAGCCAACTTGGGATCAAGACAGGAAGCTTGGTCAAATAAGGTAAAAAATAATTGCAATTGTAAAAGGAAATCAAATTCCTAAAACAAAGGGATTTGATCTTAATCACAATGGGCTAAGAAACTCATTTACTCTTGTATAAATAAAGTCTTAGAGCTTGAATAAGATTCATTCGAGAGTAGAGCAAAAAAATGCATCTACACTTTGGCGTCATTTGTGGGAAGACGAGATTTTTAATTTTCTTCCAAACCTTAACCATTTTCTTCTAGCCAATAAACCTTCCATGGCGATAACCAGGTCTTCAGCAGCAGCAGGGGAAAGTGCTGCCTAAAACACATAGATCATGCAACGATTGGAGGAGGTGGAGAAAATGAATGAAGACCTTGAGTAATATAACGTAAATCTACGCCAGCAGATAGCCCAAATGCCGGCACCAGCAGGCGTGGCCAATAGAGTGAATAACAATGGAAGTGTTCCAGATCCGCCGAAGCACGGGGAGGGGACTAGATGCAAATCAGCAAATGATCAAAAAGGGATCTCAATTCCAGCACCCGGAGGACTGCCTCTTCAGCAACCTCCAACCATAAAAGACTTGGAGAACATGGTTGCCAAGATACAGAAGTAGGTGCTGGAAAGCATAAAGGCTCAGACCCCCTCCATGAAGGACTTAGCAGCCCACGCTGCTATCGACATGATCAAATCGCCATTTGCGGACGAAATAGACTAGGCAGAGTACCCGAAGAAGTTTCGCTTGCCAAGTTTCACCTTGTATGATGGGACCAAGGACCCATCAGACCATATTTACTAGTACCAGACGAAAATAACCGTCTAGAAGAAGGATGAGGCCCTCATGTGCAACGTATTTCCTACCAACCTGACAGATGCAACTCTTCTATGGTTCAGGAAGCAACCGCCTAGATCCATTGGAAGTTGGGGCAAGCTGTGTTAATTTTTCATAGCACAGTACAACGGTAACCAGAGGTAAAAGAAGACTATCTCCATCTTGTTTACAATGACCCAAGAGAAAGAGGAAAGCCTCCAGAGCTTCTTATCGAATTTTACGAGGGAGATGTCTTCCATTGATTAGTGTAACCAATTATCAGCACTAGAGGCTTGCAGAATGGCCCTAATCCCAGGCACCAAGTTTCACGCATCTCTGGTAAAGAGGCCCCCCAGCAACATTGGAGAATTAAATTCTAGAGCCCAGGGTTACCTCAGAATCGAAGAGGAGGAAGTGGTCCGGCGAAAGAGAACAATTATGGTTACTGTTGAAGCCCGCACAAAAGATCGTATCAAGGGTCAAAAGCCAGTTTGCCCAACACCTCTCTCCTTATCAAACAAGCTAACTGATAAGAAGCAAAGGGTGGAGGAAAATGTAACTCCCCTCAGAACAAGTCTCAACAAGCTCTACCAAGATAAGAAATGGAAAGGGATATTCAGACCCCGTTTGCCAATGAGGCAACCTATGGAACAGAGGGATATGACCAAACATTGTGCCTTCCATAGTGAGTATGACCATCATAACAACGATTTCCGGAACCTGCACAGGCAAATGGAGGCCATGATTGCAAAGGGAGAACTAGCCGAGTATGTGGCAAAGGACCAGACCCGCGCAGAGCATCAGATGAAGACTCCTTAGAACAACACCTAGGTAGGACAACTAGTACGGGTGATTCAAATGGTTCAGGGCGGACATACTACCGAGGTGATGGTCAAGAAATCCCAGATGCGCCAGACGCATAAGCTCAGAAGAATTGGTGAGATATGCCAGACCTCTAACAAGACGGAGGACTCCCAGATCAACTTCAATGAGACCGACCTGAAGAATGTACAAGTGCCTCATGAGGACCCTCTGGTTATTTCACTTCTTGTGGCTAACTTCTTGGTTAAAAGAGTTATGATAGACCCTGGTAGCAACACAAATATCATGACTAAGTGAGCCTTTGATAAGTCGGGGTCAATACCGATCAGATGCATCCCGCTAGAGTCCCCCTCGCTGGGTTTGATAGGCGACGTGTGGAGCCGATTAAGGTCATTCAGTTGTCCATATCAACCGTTAGAAGGACATTAAAAGAGAACTTTGTAATAATGGATGGCAAACCATCATATAATGTCCTGATGGACAGAGGCTAGAACCACATGACGCGGGGGGTTCCCTCAACCTTTCATCAAGTCATGAGGTGTGTTGACCCCAACGGGGTAGATATAATCGATATTCCAGGGGATTAAGTTGCAGCAAATGAGTGTTATGCGGTAACAATGAAAAACTTGAATATATGGACTAAGCCAGATGAGGAGGGTCAGGAAAGTTTCAAGCAGAGGCAGAAATTACAATTATAGATTGACCCTTTTGAGGAGTATCAGGAGAGTTAGATTACAACAGAGCCACTCCAGGAGGTAGATATCAGCCCCACTGGAAATGGCAGAACCATATTCATTGGGTCTACTCTTTCAACCATCAAAAAAGTGAACCTGATCAAATTGCTGCATGATAAAATTGATATATTCGCTTGGTCACACTTAAAATATGCCAGGCATAAATGCCTCAGTCGCACAACACAACCTCAATGTCGATCCTGAAGCCAAACCAATAAAGCAGAAGTAGAGGCGGTTTGGGGTGGAAAGGAACCAAATCATAGCTGAGGAAGTCAGAAAATTACTGGAAGTTGGGTTCATTAAGGAGGTCAAGTACCCCACCTGGCTCTCTAATATGATTGTCGTTAGGAAAAGAATGGGAAATGGAGGGTCTGTATTGACTTCGCCAACCTAAACAAGGCCTGCCCAAATGACTGCTTCCCCCTGCTAAAGATCGATCAGATGGTGGATGTTACAGCATGATACGAGCGACTCTCATTTCTGGACGCTTACTCGGGATACAACCAGATCACCATGAACTCGGCCGATAAGGAGAAAATATCATTTATCACAGAGGAATGTACATTTTGTTATAAAGTAATGCCTCTTGGATTGAAAATACAGGTGCTACCTACCAGAGGTTGGTAAAAATAGTCTTTGGTCACCTGATGGGCCACATAGTAGATGTGTACATTGACGACACTGTGCTTAAAAGAAAAAGGAAAGAGGACCACATCCGGCACTTGAAGGAGGTATTTCAAGCAGTCAAACTTTATGGGATGAGGCTCAATCCGACCAAGTGCTCATTTGGAGTCTCATCTGGGCAATTCCTGGGCCATATCGTAAACAAAATGGGGATAGAGGCCAACGCAACTCAGGTTAAAGCCCTAGTACACTCAGAAGAGCCAAAGACCCAAAAGGAAATTCAGACCCTCACAAGAAGGGTAGTCGCGTTAAACAGATTCATCTCTAGACTCACAGATAAGTGCAGACCTTTTTTCTAGGCTATTAGAGCAGGAAAGGGCAACGTCTGGGGAACGGAACAAACCCAGATACTCCGAAAGTTAAAGGAGTACCTTGTGAGCCCTCTAGTGTTAATTTCTCCAGAGCCGGGGGAAATGCTACACCTCTACCTAGAAATTTCAATTTCCTCAACAAGTGTTGTATTGGTCAAGGAGGAAAAAACATGCCAGACTTCAGTCTTCTACACCAACAAGTCTCTATCAGACCCCGAAACCAGGTACACCACCATTGAGCGAGTTATTTTATCACTAGTCAATGCCAAGAGAAGGCTCATACACTACTTCGAGACACACCCCATTATTGTCCCAACATCATTCCCCATCAGGGTAATAATGTCCAAGCCTGACCTGACCGGGAGAATTACCATATGGAGAATTGAATTGGGGGCCTTTGACATCACTTATATACCTAGGATAACTATCAAGGGGAAGGCCCTAGAGGACTTCCTTTTGGAAGCAGAATTAGAGCTGGAGCATCAAAAACTAGATGAGCCAGAATGGAGTCTATTTATCGATGGATTAATCGGAGCATCGGGGGTTGGAATAAGTCTGGAAGTCATAACGCCTGATGGTACCGAAATCCAGCAGTCAGTTCGTCTGGAGTTTCCAGCCTCCAACAATAAAATCGAATATGAGGCACTGCTAGTAGGACTTAGGCTATGCCAAAGTCTTCAGATCAGGCACCTCAAAATATACAACGATTCTTAGCTCATTCTCAGACAAGTTAATGGAGAGTATGAGGCAGGTGAAAAGATGGAACCTTATAAGACCCTAGCTCTAGCAGAGCTAAGCCATTTTGACCACCACAATCTTGAACAAATACCAACGGAGCAAAATGAAAGTGCGGATAGATTGGCCAACATGACATCATCTAACACTCAGGATCTAACCAGGATGACCCCAATAGATTACCTTGAGATCCCAATTATCAAGCAGCCAGTCAGTGTCTGCATAATACCTTGGGAACCCAACTAGATGGACCCCATCGTATCTTACCTGAAGGATGGGACCCTGCCTGAAAATAAACCTGAAGCTAGAAAAGTTCGATTAAGATATTCCAGGTATTCTTTGATCAACGAGAAGTTATACCGAAAGTCCTTTGGAGGACCATACCTTAAGTGTCTTACCCCCTCAGAACCCAAAGCGATCATAAAAGAGATACATGAGGGAATGAGTGGAAATCATTCAAGAGGGAGATCCCTCACTTATAAAGTATTAAACCAGGGCTATTTCTGGCCATATATTTCTCAAGACACAGAAACCTTTGTCAAAAGATGCCACAAATGTCAGATCCATGGAGATAGCATTCATCCTCCACCAGAGCTTCTCAATCCCATGCTCAATCCACATCCCTTTGCCCAGTGGGGGATTGATATAGTGGGACCACTCCCAAAAGCTTTAAGGGAGGTTAAGCTAGCACTAATAGCTACAGATTACTTCACCAAGTGGGTAGAGGCAGAATCCTACTCGGTAATCACACACAAGCATGTAATCAAGTTCATCTGAACAAATATATGGGGGGTTCTTTGATGTCATCAACACGCTCATCTTCCTAAGGGACGGCAGGGAGTTCCTCAGTATGGCTCTCAACGGATTCCCCATGGGAGAGATGAGCCAATGCCTCACTAGCACTGTTGGAACTGGAATGAGATTCAGATATGGTGTAGAAAGAGACAGAGTTTCGAAACACTTACTGAAATAAAGGAGAGTTCACCGGAGGAAACTATGGAGCCTAGAAAATAACAAAAGATCAGTAAGTACGAGCAAATGAAAAAGGAGATTGGCAACAAAGAATGCAATAGAGCAAAATGATTCAAAGTTTTGAAGAGATTCCAAGTGTTAAGTAAAATTGGGTATTTATAGAGATGGTGAGGTGCGTCCAAAGGGTGCATTAAATGGGGCTGGAGGCGTTGAAGCTTCTCGAGAGAGACAGACGAGTCAATTGAGGGAATCAAGCCATCGCCTTGAAATTGAAACTCACACGAAACTGGATCATAATTGTAGTGATGTCATCAAACTAACCCACGTGCATACACATCAACATATAAGAAGGCAAAATGAAAAGACACGTCTCAAACCTAATATTTGGGTCAGGCCCATGGGACATTGGGTCTGACCCAAAGGGGCTAGTATAAGGGCCAAAATTCTTGGTCCATAAGAAGAGAAGGCCCAATGATAATTATCCAAATAATAAGCAGTTCAGGGCCAATAAATAAAAAGATAAACCCATCTTGGAAGGCCCATAACGGGTTAAGTGTTTAGGCCCAATTGGCAAAGTCTAGTTAGCAAGCCAACTTGGGGCTCAAGACAAGAAGCCCGATCAGATAAAGTAAAAAAGAATTGCAATTGTAAAAGGAAATCAAATCCCTGAAATAAAGGAATTTGATCCTAATCACAATGGGCTAAGAAACCCATTTACTCTTATATAAATACAACCTTAGAGCTTGAATAAGATTCATTTGAGAGTAGAGCAAAAACCTGCATCTACAAATGGATATGTTATACGAAGGAGATAAATCACGAATCACACTGCATTGCAAGGGAAATGAATTACGAAACAAACTACAGTTGCAAAGAAAATGAATTGTAAATCACACTAAATTTGTAAAACCTAAAAAATAGAATACTGAATATAAGAAACCCATAGACGATTATATATAACAGAGAATTGTTAGTTTTGTTTCTAAAAATGATATCGGTTCCTTGTACAACATGAGTACAACATGACCCGACTACAGTAGAGGATCCCGTTCCTTTTAGTAAATCGTGAATCATGATATATATATATATATATATATATATATATATATATATATATATATATATATATATATATGCCATAGCGTACACATACAAATGAACATCTTTTAACATGTAATCTTCATTCAATATAGGGTCGAGATGCATATAGTGTGTATAACACCCCTGTGGTTCTTTGAGACCTTATTATTAAAAAAATATGTGCGTTTTGCCCCTATTGTGACATGAATTGTCTAAGATACACTTCAAATAAGTTTTTTTTCATTTGTTTTTTAAACATTTACAAAAACAAAAACAAAAACAGAAAATATGTTTATAAAAAAATATATTTAAGAAAATCATCAACAAAACAATTACATTTTTTTAAAATATTAAAATTATTTTGAAAAAAAAATAAGCCTACTTTTTATATAAAAAATATTTTTATTTATTTAACATTTGATTAAAATTAATTCAGTTTAGTTTTTTTTTTCAAAAAATAAAATAAAATTATAAAAACAAAAACAAAAACAAAAAACTGAAAAAATATTTTTAAAAATATATTTAAGAAAATCATCAACAAAAGAATTACAATTTTATTTTCAAAAATATTAAAAAAAATGAAAATCATAAGGATATATTTTTTAAAAAAAATTAAGTCGGTTTCTTCTAATTTTTTATTTTTATTTAATTATTTTTATTATACATTATTTATTATTAATTCAATATTTATTATTTTATTAGGCTAGAAGGGGCATTTTAGAAATTTTATATTATTTTAAAGCATAATGGATGTAAGTTGCAATATTTTGGAAACATAATAAATTTATACACACATTCTGTAATAAATAAGAGTTTTCCGCACCTAGTATAAAACTACATGCTTTTTTTTGCAAATAACCCTTCAATATAATGACTTTCGATACACATAAGTACGAGTACGAAAGACAAAAGGAATTTAATTGAATCTAAAATTTAAAAATCTGTAAGCAACTACTAACGACTTTATTAATATAAATAGTATTTTACTTAAATTAAAATTATTTACTTTATATACAAATATAACGCTAAACTTTGGTCTATCTTGCTTACAGCAACAAAAGCAAAAGTCTACTACCTTGTATTTAATCATTACAAAAAATAACCAAAACAAAAATTCTACTACGGAAGCGGAGCTCAATAAATTTTAGAGACAAAAATCATCCATTATCGAATCTGAATAAAAGTTCTAGCAATTCATTTTTCAATAATGATATTCAAGTAGTCTGTAAAAAAAAGTTCATTATCCATCTTATGAAAATTGTGTTTCAACAAATTTGATTAATGAAAATGATATTTTCATAATTGTTATGGAATCGAGAAGAGTCAAGACAAGACAAATGAAAAGATAAATCAAATAACAGAAATTTTTTTTTACTTCTCTAACTAATTTAAAACTTAGTCTCATAAGTAGGCCTGTAAACGGGTCGGATTCGGATCGGATCTGTCCTGATTCGATCCGAATCCGATAAGCTTATATCCGATTCGATCCGACCCGATAACCCGATGAATTTTCACTTAATTGATCCAAATCCGATTTTTTTTTATTTTCGGATATCCGATCCGATAACCCAATCCGATTAGGTAAAAAAAATTACAAAAAATTATTACTTTTTTTATTTTTATGTTATTTTTTAAGAATATTAAACACTGAATTATATATTTTACAATCAATGCTTATAATACATGACTATAAAAACATAAAAATGAAAAAGAAAAAAAAAATTGAAACATAATTAAGTATACTATTTAATATTTACATATTAATAACATAATATATATGTGTATATATAAAATTAATCAGATCGGATTAGCATAAATCCAAATCCAATTTGTTAAGAAATCGGATTATCGGATTCGAATCATAATCGGGTTATCGGATTTTATTTTCAATTCATATCCGGCTAATTGGATCGGATTCGGATCAAAATCCAATTCATTGACAGGTCTACTCATAAAATATTGGGCTTAGAGAGTTTGTAAGTTTTTTTTTGCCACAACTAATTTTAAACACTTATTCAGTCTAAAAATAAGAGGATTAAACTATACATACTATTTAGTTATTTCTAAATTAAGCTATAGTAATATAATTCTTTTAATTACTTTTTCACCACATAAGAAGAGAAATAAAAGAAGTGCAAATGGATAATACGAATAAAATTTCATAATATTTACCAAAAGTATTCTCCTCTGCTTAATTCTTTGAGAAGAATGTCATTTATCATGACAACAAAGGACATAATAACTTTTTCAAGCCTTAAAAGGTCAATTTCGGATTTTAAATAAATATTGATATGATAATATGATAATAATGTCAAAAGTTTTAAGAAATAGGTTAGTGATAACCAAAACGCCAAAGAGAGATCAGTTTTATTTTTGAATCATGAGGTGAGATAACTGTTATTTAGGCTTTTTTAAGGGGAGGTAGATGTAAATATTATTTCAAAAAATTATAAATGAATTTTTAAACACTTATTTATACTATTTTTTCCATCATTCTTTTTAAGAGGAATTTTGTTTTCAACACTGTACATAGCGTGTGGAATATGTTTAGCAAAAAGCAATATTCCTTTTTTTCCTAGTGTTTGCTTCTTCTTTTTTATATATATATTTTGATATTTTGTTTCTAACTTTTTAACATCACTTAACTATTATACTACACGAGTATCTATATCTAAATGTTTTATATTTTTATAACTAAAGAGATCAAAACTCAATTGTACTTGAGTTGGCTTCTTATACTTTATGTTGTTATTAATATTGCTTTTGGTTACATTTTATTCTAGTAGCAGAGACTTGCCGAATAAATTATGGCAAACAAGTTGTTTAGTTCAGTAACGACCACTCTCTCTCTCACACATACACAACATAACTCTTATTTTGCATGTTTTACTTTGTTTTATACTTATAATTTTTTATTTGGTTTTATTTTATTTATTCATTTATTTTAAGCTTTGTGTAAATACCTCTTGTATCATTTTCTATTCATAATATATTTTTATTTATATACTTCAATTGTTTAGTATTTAAGATAACTCCTAATTCTATAATGTTTTTCTTTTGTTTGTTTATAATACATTTTTTTATTATTTTATAAACATGTTTATTCCATTTTATTCTCTTCTACTTATCGTAAAAATGATATTTTGAAGGAAACAATATCGTCCCAAGTCCCACGATTTTTTCATCAACAATAACAAATAATTAAAATAATAAACTTATTCAATGGAAGAAATAAATAGTGTACATATCTAAATATGCATATAGTATTAAAACCATTCAATTTGATTAACTTTCAAAGTTTGTCTCATAGTTATTTCATTCATTTTACATTGTATTTTTCTAATTTTTTTTTTATCAGTATATATTAAATAAAAGGGTCATTAACAAAGAATCCCCTATGGTTTCAGATTTTTGACAAACACCCCCCTGAGGTGTCAAATAACCCCCTGCACTTTTTTTCGTTAATAAACAGCCCCCATTCCGTTAACAAATACCCCATGCTGTTAAAAATAGATATTTTATGCTCAAAAGACTCCTAAATTAATATTTTATGCCCAAAATATCCCTAAAATAAATTGGTAACTAAATTAAGATTTTTTAGTAAATTATAAATTATTATTCTTTTAACTAAATTAAGATTTTTGAGTAAATTATAAATTATTTTTTTGTTTAAGTATAATTATTTGTTTAAATTTAAATATGAAAAAATATATTACTCCCCTCGTCTCAAATTATAAGTCCCTTTTGGGGAATTCAATTTTTTAAGAGGCTGACTTTTTATTGTAGTGTTAGTGAATAAAATACCGACTTTACCTGTGGTCCACTATAGTAATGTGATCGTTTATAAAATATATGTTTTATAACTTTAATGCTTAAAGGTTAAACTGGTAAATTGATCAAATAAAATGCTTTGATTTTTTAAAGTGGACACTTATTTTGGGACGGATGAAGTACAAATTATTAAAAAAAAAAACCATTATTGATAATAATACACTTTAAATAATATTTTTTATTTTTTTTAAGAGAATAGATGCATAGAAATTTTAAAAGGGTTTTGCCCTTGTAGATGCATTAAAGTTATAAAATATATACTTTATAAACGATCACATCATTATAGTGAGACCACGAGTAAAGTTGATATTTTATTCACTAACACTACAATAAAAGTCATTATCTTAAAAAATTTAATTCCCCAAAAGGGACTTATAATTTAAGACAGGGGGAGTAATATATTTTTTTCAGATTTGAATTTAAATAAACAAGTAAACTTAAACAAAAAAACAAAAATAATAATTTGTAATTTACTCAAAAATCTTAATTTAGTTAAAAGAATAATAATTTGTAATTTACTAAAAAATCTTAATTTAGTTACCAATTTATTTTAGGGGTATTTTGGGCATAAAATATCTATTTTTAACGGCATGGGGTATTTCGGAGTGGGGGTTGTTTGTTAACGGAGAAAAGTGTAGGAGATTATTTGATACATTAAGGGAGTGTTTGTCAAAAATCTGAAATTATAGGGAATTATTTGTTAATGGCCCTAAATAAAATAATAAATTTAGAAGTGAACTTCAATTCCCGCGGGCCCAAGTTAGACGAAGCTAGAATACAAATTGAAGTTCAGAAGTCCAATTTCAATTTGTTGTCCCAAATTGAACCCAAGCTTGGATCCAAATCAAACTGTGATTAGAATGTGATTGCTCAACTGTCTGTGGACTCTGAAAAGTGCAAATATAATTACATATAATCATAATATATAGTGCATGTTTGGCGTGGAGTCAAAATTTTGGGTTTGGTTTGAAAATTTTGCTCCACTTCATGTTTGGCAAATGGTGTGAAAATTTGGAGTAGGCACTGTAGGAATTCCATGGTGCAATTTTTGTGAAGGAATGAGCCAAAATTTGGAACCATCATTTTTTATGGTTCATGGTTTTGGTTTTGGTACCAACACTGTAGCAAATTCATTTTTGATATTAATAAATTTCGAAAAATTAAATATTCTGAAAAATTAAATATTTATGAAAAATTAAATATTTCAAAAAATTAAATATATTAAAAAATATTAATATTAATATATTTTAATATTATAATATTAATATATTTTAATATATTAATATTAATATTTATTAATAAATAAAATGTGAAACTCATATATTAATATTATAATATTAATATATTTTAAAATATGGTGGAACTAACATTAGATTATATGAAGTTTAAAACCAAACTTCTGAATATGCCATGGTGATGGGTCCAGTGTACAACTGTCAACACACATGGTGTTTGGAAATTTCTCAGAAAGACACCAAAACTATGAATTTTTTTTTATTTTTCAGTATTATCTTACCGGAGAGTATAAGGGCAGAGATGTTTTTCGTCTTTTCTCTCCTCTCGTCTATTTTATCCGAACAAAAATATTATCATTTTATTTTATTTTTTTACTTTCCCAACATGACTAATATTATCATTTCTTTTATTTTCTCCCGTAAATCCTAACGAACCCATAAGCTCATTCAACATTCCAGCTTTGATGCAATCATCTAGTAGCAGATAAGAAAAACAACACTAGGTTCCCATTGCAAAGTTTTACTTTCGAAAAAAAATTCAGTCAAATTAGTTTCTCACTATAATGGACCTGAGAATCCAACAGATCAAATCTGATCTGATCAAATTTTTGTGGCCTTGATCACCACTAGATTAATTCTGATCTGTTAGATCCTTACGGACTTGATCCATTGAGATACTAACCCAACCGTTGTAGGTTTCTTTACCCCCAACTGTCAAAGTGGCTAAAGCAACCCTTAAATTAACTTCGTGGACTACTAAACTGAGATCAAAATCTTCTTTACATAAAGTTCAAATCATAACCATCTCCATCTCTCATTGTACACCAAACTCATGAATCTTTATTCCATAACAAGTGTTCTGAAACATCAACTATATTAAACATCAACACAAAATGCATGCACATAAACAGACTAATAATCAATAGTTCTCGAGACAAAGAACTCTTGCAGTGTTATGGAATGAAATCAGATAGGAGATGCACAAGAAAAGCTCGAGTTGTCCACAAAGAGTTTGCCATCGAAAGATGCAACAAATCGCGAGTAGCAACCCAACTCATCCTTATATCTCAAAGTTTGGTTCGTGTTTGCTTCACCGGATAAAACATCATGATCCTTCACCTTCATCCATCCTCTCGAATCTTGAACATTATGCACATTGCTCTTGAAATACCCATTATTCGACTTCTCCCTCAACGCGTGAGACACATTCGTGACCATCAAATAAGTGTCCTTTTCTGATCCGGGCATCGTTGCAGTAACAATCTTGAGAGGGTATTGCCTCTTGATCTTCGTCCGACTGATCAATTGACCCACATCGGACCTCACACTCGAATGAACTCTAGTCTTCACTCTGTGATGAACAGACTTATAAGTCCCATTTTGGTTGAACTTTATCAAGTTCTTGAACTTGAAATGCTGCTCAATTTGGGTAGTTAAATTTCCAGCAGATGTGATCGCCCACCCCACGAATCGACTCTTCCTACGAGCTTCAATCTTGAATGATCCATTAAGCAGCTTGATCGTGGATCGACGATCAATTGAAACCTCAGGAGTATAAGAATCAACCATTTTAGCTTGAACACTTGATGATTCATGGTCCAACCATATATGCAAATTAGCATCCACAAGCCAAAATGGGATACTATCAGTCACTCCAAGTCCAAACCTATGATCGTTCCCATCCAAAAGAAGCCCTAGAAATGGCGTCAATTCGAGATCATACGAAGGCACATTGAAAGCCCCAATGGCCACAACTGGCTCCCAAAACAAGGGATTGATTCCTCCGGTGAATATCACCGGAAATGGCACAACCGACCCCACAAACCTCCCGTCAATGGTCGCGAAAACCTCCCTGTAAGCTCCGTGAGCTCTCCCAGTAGTCAAATTGTTCAATTCTATGTATGAATCCGGCGGATTCGAGTACCAAAACTCATCATCTCCATGAAATGAGACATAAATCTCCAGCACAAGCTTCCTCGAATTCAGAGGAATTCGAAGCGCCTTCGATTTCAAATCCGATTCTCGCTCGATTCGGAACCAAAACCCCTCATCACCAACATTCGAAATTGGCATTATCAAATCAGCTGGTGCTTCATATAAATTAGCATTGATATCCTCTGTTCCAGACCCTAATTCCAAAATCCCTAATTTATCATTTAACGGAACCCTAACGGCGCTTTGATCTCGATCGTTGTAGTTATAGTAGAGGAGGGAGATGTTGACGTGGTAAACGCCGGTGAAGACGTCGTTGACGATGTTTTCGAGCATGACAGTCAAGTTGAGGTTAGAGTGGGTTAGGAGGGTGGAGTACCTGGTGATGTCCTTGCGGACGGTCCAGAAGATGCCGTCGGGGGTCGGCTCGGCGGTGCTGGTGCGGAGGAGCTCGTTGGCGCCAAGCCAGACGGCGGCGATGCGGTCGTACTGGTCGCCGTGGGCGGCGGCGTGGAAGTGGAGGACGATGCGGGACCAGGGGGAGGGGCAATGGGAAGGGGGAGAGTAGGGGACGGAGAAGGGAGGATGGCCGAAGGTGTTGGCGAAGGAGTGGTTGAGGAGGTGGTGGGTGCATGATGGGGGGAGGTGGTCGGAGGGGAGGGGAGGGGTGAGCTCGAGGTACTCTCGCGGTGGTTGGCGGGGGTGGAGAGGTGGTGGTTGGCGGTGGTGGAAGCGGTCTGGGGTGGCGGGAGTGGAGGTGGAGAGTGGAGTAGAGAGGAGGAGTGGGAGGAGAGAGAGGAAAAGGATAGACATTTTTTGGGGGGGTTTAGAGAGAGAGGAATTGATTTGGTTTTGATTAGGGGAGAGAGGGGAAAAGGGTGTTTAACGGAAATAACGGAAAGGGAGGCGCAATTTCCTTTCCACTGTTTGACCTAGAATTTCTCAGCATTTTGACTCTGTTTGGCAATCAAAGCAAGAATAATGGGACTTCAGTTGAGTTTCTGTTATGGTGCGGCGGGTTTGGAAAGTGTTTATGATTATGTTATATTGATACTTATCTAGAATAGATATTTGTTTAGTCCGTTCATGAGTTTAAAATAAGTATACAGCTTAATACACTATACTCATTCGAATCTTATTCTTTGAAGAAAATCCGAACTAGAACGAAACTCAAACCTTACTATTTAAAAATACCGAAATGAGAGCATGGTTTCGATGAGCTCTATGCGCCTACACAGTTCCCATGGGTGGTTTTTTTTTTTTGAACTTTGATGTTGTCGCTCAATTATGGAACATTTTCTTCACCCTACTTTTTGTATGTGTTATGTAAACAAATTTAAAGTCATTAAAAAACATATAGGGTGTAAATTATTCAGATGGAAATTGAACGATTTCGAAATAAATTTTGATTAGATTTATATTGAAACTGAAACAGATGGTGATTTGATTTTCAAAATTACCTTTGTCTCGCAGAGAAAAGGGAAATTTATGAAAGCATGCTAACAAATTATAACTAGCAAAAAGGCCGCATAAAAAGGTGAACAAAACAAAAGCAACAAATAGGCAGTTGAATCAAGTCCAGTATATGAATTACCTTTGGGGACTAAATGCAATGATATGATAAAATAAAATAAAACATTTTTTTCTGGAAATAGTTTTACCACAAGATAAGGAGAAAAGGAGTTCAAATTCACCCTATCTGCAGAGGGATATGTATGCAGTGGCAAATTATACATTCTTACTTTACACTATCAACTTTTGAATACTAAAAAATTCAAGGCATTCATATCATTTGTCTTGTATTTTTAATCAATCCGGTACAAAATTTGTAGCAGTACATACAATGATCTATAATTATATAATAGAAAGCGATACAAATGTTGCAGCCGCAACGCCCCAAGGCTGTGTCAACAATTGGATCTGGACTATCGCTAACCAGGCAAGCTTGAGTACTAATTCTGATGCAGGAGGATCAACACAAGGATGACAGGAAATCGTAATCTGCTGTTTTCCTTTTCAAATCTCTATTTTTAGTTAATTTTTACTACTTATGGTAATTTTATATTTGTCAATTAGGAATTGATTATGAACCCGATTTGTGCCAGATTTTTGGTAATCTTTTGATTTCTTTCCGTATTTCGTTTTGGTAAGACTTTTAGGGTTTTGCTAATTTTGGTAAAATCCTTGATTTTCAGCTATTTAAACCCGGCTTGTGGGTTGTTTTAAATTAGTTTTAAATATTAATAATTTTATTAAATTTCAGAGTGTTCTCTGAATTTTAGGTCGAATAATTTCTCCATTTTATTTCTTGCAAATTACCCGTTGCGCTAGCCTGCAGAATAATCTCTATTCTGTCCGGCGTCAATTGGTATCAGAGCTCAGCATCTTCCTGAGACAGTATTTTCATCAGTTTTTTATGGCTGGTGGTCGTGGTGGTCGTCGTGGGCAGGTTCCGATTGAGGAAGTCCCGCACCGTGATCGTAACGTTCAGGATGTCATGATTGAGGATTTGCATAGGCAAGTGGCAGGGTTAACCTAGCGCCTGGCGGCGCAGGAAATCGGTAATCATGATGTGGAAGATTCTGATACCGACAATTCCACCTTCGAAAATCCGTATCCATCGTTATGACCAATATTTTCGGAAGATTCTGATTCCGAAGATGATTGGTTAAAAACCGATACTTTCGTTGGAAAGCCAGTGTATGACACAGAAGGAGATGAGGATGTGTTGTATGGGGACGACCATGAAACTCTGGTCATTCCTAAGAGCCTCCTGACTCCCAGAAGCGATTCCGAAGATGATTGGTTGAGAACCAATATTTTCCATACAACCTGCACCGTGGCCAACAAAGTCTGCAAGATGATTATTGACAGTGGCAGTTGCGAGAACGTAGTCTCTGAAGACGCTGTCTGAAAGAAGGGTTTTCCCTCGTCAGTCTCTATGATGTCTCCTTCTGCATTTAATCAGCCAATGTCTCCGTCGTCTAATGGCCAACATCTTCAAGGCATCCATGAGCAAGTGAAACTAGCCATTCATGAGAGCAATGCCAAGTACAAAACTCGAGCGGACAGTCATCATCGTCAGGTACTTTTTGATGTTGGTGATTTTGTTTGGGTTGTATTAACTCGTGATCGTTTCCCTGTTGGCGAGTATAATAAGCTTAAGAAGCAGAAGATTGGACCCTGTGAGATATTGCAGAAGATTAACGACAACGCATACAGGTTGTGTCTCCCTAGTCACTTGAAAACATCTGATGTCTTTAATGTGAAACACCCGAGTCCTTGTTTTGCGGATTCTGCTGATGCTGTTGTGAATTCGAGGACGAGTTCTTTCCAACCCGGGGTGACTGATGCAGGAGGATCAACACAAGGATGGCAGGAAATCGTAATCTGCTGTTTTCCTTTTCAAATCTCTATTTTTAGTTAATTTTTACTACTTATGGTAATTTTCCATTTGTCAATTAGGAATTGATTCTGAACCCGATTTGGGCCAGATTTTTGGCAATCTTTTGATTTCTTTCCGTATTTCGTTTTGGTAAGACTTTTAGGGTTTTGCTAATTTTGGTAAAATCCTTGATTTTCAGCTATTTAAACCCGGCTTGTGAGTTGTTTTAAATTAGTTTTGAATATTAATAATTTTATTAAATTTTAGAGTGTTCTCTGAATTTTGGATCGAATAATTTATCCCTTTTCTTTCTTGCAAATTACCCATTGCACTAGGCTGCAGAATAATCTCTATTCTGTCCGGCGTCAAATTCCTCCGCTTCTTCTTACGATTCGATGTACAGGACGTAGGGAACTATAAATGTGAAAAGGCGAAAGCCCTGAACTAGGGAAGTTCGGCCTACTCTCAAAGGCATTCCTAAATGGTCTCCAACATTCATTCCAACACCACTTGCCAATTTCCACCGATGAGTTAAATTCCTTGATACTAGAATTGCCTTGTTAGACCGATCCAAATCTGAACCAACCTGTGGCTTAAATCGGAAAGCTTACTCGAGCAATTCTGTGTGGTAATCAGGTGTTCGCTATACAGTTCTAACTTCTGCATGACCATGAAAAATCAAACATCTCTGCTAGACATCTATAGAGTCCATTTGCCGCGAGGGTTCGAACATACAAACCCTATAGTGTATTTTTCGTCTTTATAATAGTCTCCATGGAATGTATAATATTCAAATTCATTACCATGTTTTACAAATTATTAGCTAAATTTGAACATAATTTTTCTTCTTTTTTGTGTAAACTCGAACATTGGCTCGAGGCATTTTCTCTACCCCTTCTTATCCTGAAAAAGCATGGTCGGTAAAACCCTTTGGTCTATCCTTCTTCCATAATATCGTATATACATCCTAGTGTTCTTTTGCTCTAAAAATGCAAGTCACATAGGCAATCCTAATGGATTCCTATTTTATGGTCATTGTTCAAGTCAATGGTCGTTAAGCAAGGTCATGAATTCAAATTTCACCTCATCTTAATATGCAACCTTGAACAGAAAAGACCCCACGTCACTGCCATTTTGAACGATTAAGTTTAGTGAACTAGATCAGTTAAAATTGTCCAAACCACTAACCCAAGCTTTATTTTTGAAACTACAAGCCAATCAATCCATACCTACACAATGTGTGTATATTGCGGGCGTGATAATTACGTGCCATTAAGGCCTTGATTACCTCTCTGGTGGCTTTAGGCATGTCATTATAGCATAGATGACGAGGTAGATGATGAAGAAGGAAGAGAGCAAGAAGCTCCTCTGTCAAGTAGAAGCTGTGTTATATCATCATAACCAAATGCACTAGCTAGGTAAAGAGGGGTTGCACCTTTCTTGCTCTGGGCATTGACGTTGGCTCCTCTATTGATCAACACCTCAACTATCTCTAAGCTCCCACCTTCTACGGCGAAATGCAGTGGTGTATGGCCTTCTACGTCCTGGCATTCCAAGTCGGATCCATACTCAACGAGGATCATCACTGCATCCTTGTGCCCTTTGATGGCAGCCACGTGGAGAGCTGTTAAGCCGTACTGATCGCTGTAACTCACACTTGCATCTCTCTCCAGCAGCAACTCGAGGAGCTCCAGCTCTCCGCGTCTGGCTGCATTTAGCACTGGTTCACCCTGTTCAAGTATCTCCACAATCTCTTTCTGCAAGATTAGTTAGTTATAAAGTAAATATTTTCAGAATGAGAAAATGGAATGCAATTAATTAGAACCTAAGTTATATGTACTCTTCCAAAGCATGTGAAGTATTCACGAGTCGGGTATAAGTATCAGCAGAGCGAGAGCAGATGTACAACCCTTTATACGTAAGGTTTTACTCACTTAAAAAATTTTAAGTGTAAGAAAAATACTTTAACAAATACATTAGATATTTTAATATTTAAATAATTGAAAGTAACCTCCATCTTGGTATTTTCGTAAAAAAATATTGTTGTTGGATGAGTGCGGCAGTCCCTAAATTCTTAATTTTAATTGCATGAAAAATTATTGCCATTGTGCGAGTGCGGCAGTCACGAGATTCCTGTGTGTAGTCGCCAAACATTGTGCAAGTGTGATAAGAATCTTCTAGCCCTAATCAGAATAATAGTTTGATTTGTATTAGACTTTAGTTTCATTAAGTTAAAAAATTGAGATTATTAATTTTTTTTTTTTTTTTTGTAGTCTATAGTAATAATAACTGAAATATAAAATTTTGGAGCCATAAATTGTGAAATTGGATTTGGATTTAGTACAAATTGAGTTGTTAAACAAATTAATTTTTTTCTTTTGGACTTCTAGTAAAACAATTTTTATTTCTACAAAATGAGGCCCTTCATTTAGACAGAGAAACTAATTAATTTTTTAAGGATATAAAAGTATTAATTATTATTATTTTTAAAACACAATAAAAAAATTTGGGGCCCGGAGGCCCTAGGCGACCTCAGGGCCGGGCCTAAGTATGAAATATGTGTCTCACACTTGTGGTAGGACACTTATTTAAATATATATTTCAATGATCTTATTTTGCAATATTATTACTTCTCATAGGTAAAATGTTTATTTTGAACACTATATTTTGTCAAAATATTTTTGTACAGAAAGAAATTTAAAACATCAAATAAAAGAAAAACTTGATAAGTGTTCATGGATTTTTTTATTTGATACTTGTGACCCTCACGCTGAATACATAACCGTATCGGACACAGCTAAATTCAAGTAACACTTGAATAGGAGCAAAGTCCGTCCATTAAACTACACTAACTACCAAGGTAAATAGAAATGCAACCAAATTAATGTCATCTACAACCTACATTATATATGCTAAACACTTCCTCATACATGCTCTATGATATTACTCTAAGTAGGTGTATCTATAAACCACATAGTGCATGTTTGGTTGAAGGGTTTCTGTTTCTGTTTGTGTGTTTTAGATTAAAACACATGTTTGGTTGGATTTTTATGTTTGTGTTTTCAAACCACATTAAACAAACACTTGCCTCTTTTAGTATAAAATGAAAAAACCAAAATTTGGTGTTTTTTCACTCCACTATTTATAAACATGAATTTGATCTTACTATTTATTTATTATTTATTATAATATTTATTTATGTATTATTATTTTTCTTTCTTTATTATTTCTTCATTTTATAATATATTTTATTATTTATATTATTAAATTATTATTTATTAATTTATATATTAATTTATAAATATATTCTATTTATTTATTTATTATTATTTCATTATTTAATTCATTTTATTTATAAAATATTTATTCATTTTTAATTATTTAAAAATATATTTTTATTAATTTAATATTAATTTATTATTATTATTATACTCATTTATTATTATTATTATGAAGTATTTATTTGTTATTATATTTACTTATTATTTATTATTATATTTATTTATTATTATTATTTATTTCATTTTGTTTATAATTTATTATTTTTATTATATTTTTAAATATGTTTTATGTAATTTATTATTTATTTTATTAATTTATTATTATTATTTATTATTTAGTCCATTTTTTATTATTATATTTATTTATTTATTATTGTATTTATTTATTTATTTTTATTATTATTTATTTCATTTTGTTTATTATTTATTATTTTTATTATATTTTTAAATATGTTTTATGTAATTTATTATTTATTTTATTAATTTATTATTATTATTTATTGTTTAGTCCATTTTTTATTATTGTATTTATTTATTATTTATTTCATTTTGTTTATTATTTATTATATTTATTATATTTTTAAATATGTTTTATGTAATTTATTATTTATTTTATTAATTTATTATTATTATTTATTGTTTAGTCCATTTTTTATTATTATATTTATTTATTTATTATTTATTATTATTTATTTCATTTTGTTTATTATTTATTATTTTTATTATATTTTTAAATATGTTTTATGTAATTTATTATTTATTTTATTAATTTATTATTATTATTTATTGTTTAGTCCATTTTTTTATTATTATATTTATTTATTATTATTGTAGTCATTTATTATTATTATTATATTATATTATATTTATTATTTATATTATTAATTATTGATTTTTAATTTTTCAATTTCAACCCAAAAAACATCCCTACCAAACATACTTATGTTTTTGGATGAATAAACAAAAAAACCAAAAACTTGTTTTTTGTTTATTTCAACATAAACACAAACACAAATACAGCTCTACCAAACAAGCCCATATCAGTCTTTGTATACCAATTTACCAATTGGATAGTTTGTCCACTTTATATAAACATGACTTTGGTCAAACGATGCAAGAAAGTTTTTCCATCCAATTTTTTTTGGTGGTTAATAATTCTTTATACAATATATAAAAATCTATAACCGAATTGTTTGTAATACAAGCTCAAAGTCTGTTTCAATTCAATACAAAAAATAAAGGGTAAATATAACTTTTTATTCCCTCAAATTAGCCTATATCCACATACAGGGGTGAGCAAAAAATCCGTCCCTCCGGAAAACCGCCCCAAACCGCCTTATTTTTTATGATTTTTTAACCACACCATTTAAAAATGGGATGATTATGAGGGTGAAAAAAAATAAACCGATGGTTATGGTGCGAGGGACGGTTTGAGGGTTCCTCCAATGGGGAACCGCCCCGTCCCAAACCGCATCATATAATTATTATTTTTTATCAAAGTTATATAATATGTATTTTTAGAATTTTTTCTATTGAAATTATCTTATACTCTTTTAATAAAATACCTATTTACTTATATACCTATATATATAATACCCATTTTGTTGTGAATTAATACTTTATGTATCATAAAGTATTTGTTGCGGATTTGATTAGTATTTTATGATTTTGTGACGAAGTAATACTTAAAGTATTTGTTGTGGATTTGCCTATGTAATTTGATTTATGTTGTTGGGAATTAAAATTTATTTATCTATGATTTAAATTGAATATGTTAAATTTCTTTTTGTGTTAGAAATTATTACGAGTAAATTTGTTCCTTTATTTTTTTTTATATATGTCAAAATGTTATAATTAACTTGCTTATTTTTTATTTGCTCTTAAAAATAAGGTCTAGTAATGCGGTTTTGGGGGATACAGTGAATGATTTGGGACAATTTTAAAAGAACGTGGTGAAATTTTTAAACAATTTTAATGCGGAGAGTGAAAATTTTCACTATTTTTATTATTATTTTGAGAAAGCCGCTCCATGCTCATCCCAACCACATACCCCTAATGTTCCATTTAAATTTGCTCTAGCTAAAAATTATACTATTTTGACAAGAAAACTACTCATTTATATGATTGGTTCAATTTTGTTTACTTACATGACCCTTGTCACGAGCTGCATCAAGAGCTGTGCGGCCACGATCAGCTGAAGTCAAAGTGGGGTCCGCACCCACCTCCATTAGCATCTCCACCATCCGACGGTTACCATTCGCCGCCGCTCTATACAACGCCGTCCGACCGTCCAAACTCTTCGCATCCACATCCACACCTGCATCCACCAACACCCGAGCGCACCTCTCGTGCCCCTTACTCGCCGCCAAATGCAACGCCGTCCTCCCCTCCTTATCCCTGCAATCCAACGGCCCAGCTTTCATCAACCCCAAAAGCTCCTCCGTCCGATCAAACGCCGCCGCCACGTGTACCTCCGACCACCCCTTGGAGACCCACCTCGACTCGTTCTTCAACCCGGCTTCAGCTAGCAAACTCACCATCTCTTCACCCGACTCGGTCGCGACTCGGAGTAGCGACTCAGCCTCCTGAGTCGGAAACTCGGCCACAATGTTCCTCCGCCGCTTGATTATCTTCCTGACGGCGTCAATGTCGCCGGTGGCCACCGCGTGACGGAGGAGGAAGGGACCCACGAAGGCGACCTTGAGCTTGACGTCGTGGGTTTGCTGAGTCGGGTTTGAGATGAACCACGAGTTGATAAACTCGGGGTGAGTTGACTCGGGAGAGTTGAGGGAGAGATCGGAGGCGAGTGATGTTTTGATGAGGAAGCGATCAGAGGGTGAGCGCGGGAAAGTTGGGGGGAGGTGGGGTTGGGGTTTGAGGATGATTTGGAAGGTGGAGTTGGATAAGGGTGGGATGAGTCCACTCGGTGGGTTGACCAGGAATTTGTGGGGCGAAGAGGTTTGGACTTTGAAGGCTATGGGTGTGGTGGAGCTCAGAGATTTGAGTCGGAGAGTGGCTCGGCATTTGCAGCCTAGTTGGAAGTCTATGACCACCTCTTGCTCCGACACTTCCACTAGCTTCTCCATGTGGTTGTACTGTACGCGTTTTCAGAGAGAGAGTATACGGCAGTTGAAGGGTTGTTACGGTAGAAGATGATATATATATATAGATATATAGATTTATATATTCTCTGCGTCTCTATCCGTTGGCAATGTGGAGCATGTGATCATGTGGGGTTTGGATGACTGTGATTCTGTGGGGACCTACTGAGATTGCACATTTACGTTTTAACAAAATTACGTAAATTCAAATTAGAAGTTTTTTAATTATTAATTTAACTATTTTCACTATTCAATAATGATATTTTATTTGATTAATTTATTAATTTACCCTTTTATTGAAAAGCTATTTATATTTTAATTCGTTTAACCTAAAGAGAAAGTAACAAAATAAAATTAGTGAAGCTATTTCAGTTACTGCATAAAAAAAAAATGCTAGAATTGTAAACCTGAGACCTAAAATTGTTATTTTAGGATGAATTTTTTAAAGTTTGATTCCAAATCCGAGACCTAAAATTGTTGATTTATGTTCGGATTCTCATTTGCAGAAAAGCTAGAAATAGTTGTAAAAATGAATGAAAGAACACAAGGGTTAGTATAGTCTTTTACTTAACATATTATTTTTATTAAGGTATTATTAAATCAAATAAGTATATAAAACATAATTGCTGATAGTGGTTGGTGTAATAATGGCCAAACAATTTTTTGGCGTAATTTGACAAATTTTGAGGGACAAAATAAATAAAAAACGGTTCCAACCCTTCAAGGGGTTAACTGGCTTCATTGTCAAACCCCCTAAAACCTCTTTTTCTCAACCTCTCTGTCTCTCTCTCTATCTCTCTGTCCTTTTAAAACCCAAACTCGTTGCTATTTCAATCGGACAAAAATTTCAACATCAAACCCATTCAAAAACGAACCCACAAAAAACTATTGATGAGAGAGCGCGAGAGTGATGCTCAAGGGCGGTTTCGAATATGGCCACGGCGGCGCCACCGCAGGAGAGGTGGTGGCGGTGGAGGGGCTTCTAGGTCAAATTTGGGTTTGATCCCATTTTTGTTTAAGAGATTGCGAAAGGGGTAGCTGATACGGGTCTACCCGGATGGTGAATCCGAAAAAAATGGGATCAAGTAGTTTTAGGACACGTGTCCACTCCATCGCACTGAAGAACATTCTCTCATTTTCGCTATGCTCTGCTCTTTGGCGGGTTTTCTGTTTTGGTCACTCCGAGCACACACTCTCCTCCTTTTCCATGTGACCTCTCTCTCTCTCTCTCTACAAATATATATATATGTGTGTGTGTGTGTAATCACACACATATCTACATGTAACATCACCCACACTTGCATATATAGCTCATTGCTACCACAGCCAATAACGACTCTCTCTCTCACACACACACGCACACTCCTTTTAAATGTGAGCTGTATATCTATATATAGCTCATCGCTACCAAAGCCATTAACTACTCTTTCTATTAATTTCTCTTACTCTCTCTCTCTCTCTCACACACACACTCGCTACAATTCGCCGATCAGATGTTCTACTCTCATCAACTTCTTGCTCGGAAAGCCCCTCTTGGGCAGATATGGTGAGTTCAGACTTGTTCCGCTTTTGTTTCAGTTTTCAATGATACAATTTACATAGATTGTAAAAATTTCTGCAAACTCACTCTATTTCAATTTCTGTAAATGTTACTAAAATTTCTAAATGTTTTGTTTATTCTTGTGTATCGGATTGAAAATTTTCTGAGTTTATCTTATTGTTTCTCTAGATTATGTATCTGTCTCCAAATTAGCTTCTATTTCATTGTGCTTCCGATGAGATCTCTCTGTTCTGCAATTTTATGAATATGGAGTTGGCTCAATTATCAATATATATATATATATATATATATATATATATATATTTCCACAAATGTATATATGTATATATGGAGTTTGGTCTCTCAATTTCTCTTTCTACAATGAAGGATGGCTGCAACGATGCACGCAAAGATCAACCGGAGGAAGCTAGACAAGCTCAATATCATCAAAATCTGGTTTAGTTTCATGTCCGATTGTTATATTTCTCTACATTTGTGAATTGATTTTGCTAATTTTCGATTTTCTGATGTACAGTGAAGAGATCTTAAATCCCTCTGTTCCGATGGCACTGAGACTATCAGGAATTCTCATGGGTAATTCCCATTAATTCACATCAATTTCGATCTCGGTTTTGTTTGGTATAAACATTGGTTTTTCTCGGCTTCTTCTCAGGTGGAGTGGTGATTGTTTATGAACGAAAAGTAAAATTACTTTATGGTAAGCTTTAATACTCGATATATCTCTTTACTTCTGTCCATATTCAGTACATTCAGTGGCAAAATCTGAAGTAGTACTTCTGATTATGTATTTGTGTTTCTCTGGTGTTTGTCGCAGATGACGTAACCCGTCTCCTGGTACTTAACTTTGTTGATGATAACACCAATTTTACTCTGTTTTTGGTCTATTACATGATTTCATTGATGAGAATGCTATAGTGTTTGAGTGTGTCGTAATTTGATATTCTCAGGTGGAAATAAACGAAGCTTGGAAGGTGAAAGTTGTTCCAGACCCGACACTCCTCCCCAAGAACAAACTTCAGGCCAAGTAATTCGGTCTAATTCTCCTCTTTTTCTTCAAAACCGGCTAAAATTAGCCTAGTTTCAATTGAGTGGTTCACATTCTTAGTATATATGAACTTGCAGTTAAGTTCTAGGAACATATAGTTCCATAGATGGCGCATTGTAGAAGTTTTGGTTACAACAATTGGAAACCAGTGGATTGGAGTGTTGTTTTAGTTACGGTTGAATCATACTAATTTCAGGTGCATTTTAGCTTGATAAGGTTGTACCCGTTACGGCCAGTTAAAATTCAGTGTATTGTAGCGTCAGTATAGGATTCACATTTTTCATTACACATTAAGACAGCTCTAACCTCAGTGTATCTTAGCGTCTTCTTATTTACAGTCACGTCATAGAGCTCATTTTAGCAGATATCATATTATGGAGAGGGAACATGAGGGAAGTGTGTGACATGGCCCATAGTGGGTACAATTGTCAATTTATAGTTCATTTTGGCAGGTATGAAGCTGTTACGCTGCCTGAGAATCGAGAGGAAGAGCTTGGAGAGATTGAGCAGTCCCTTCAGTGTTCTAAAGCAAGCATGACAATGGGTTATCAACAATCCGCCTATTTCGCAATGGTAAACTCTTAATCATATATGTGTCTTCAGAGCATGTAATTTTTCTGCAGAAAAAATTGTGTATGCTTTGTGATTACAATTTTTTTAATTGATAGCCTACTTAAACCTCCTTTTAACCAATTCCGCGAGGCATATATGTTCCAGCTTCTCATGAATAACAAGTCTCGAATTCAACTTACTGAGTTCAGTGATGCACTCTTATTTCTTAGGCATTACTTGCTCAAAAAGTAGTCAAATGGCAGAATTCGCTTATTTCTAATTTCCAATAGGTTAATAATTTTAAATTTCATTATATTATTGAGTACAAATTGATCTTTTAACCTCTCTGTGGTACAGCAACTGGATAATGTGGATGAACCTTATGTCAACGACAATTCCAGGGAAGAAGATCCACCACAAAACTATCATCAAGGTTTTCTAGTTTTTCTTAAATTCCTCCTCTTGATGATTGATTGAGCACGTCTATATCCATCATGATATATTGCAAGATTAATTAATTACATCAAAACCTCATCTCTCTCTCTCTCTCTCAGTTGAAGCTGCTAACATCACATTGTTCGAACGATTTGATCCATACCAGGCAGATACCGATACCTACAACCGCTTTGAAAGGTAAAATTTCTAAAGTGACGACAACTGAAGTTTTCTCAAGCACAATCCCCCCCCCCCCCCCCCCCCCCCCCCCGCGTAAATAGAGAAACTTTACTTTGTGATGCATTGCTATAAATTGAGTTTTCTTTTTTCCCTTTTTTTTTGCTCAAAGAAAAATAACAAATGGGAATGCCTTTGTTACAAGTGCTAAAGTGTGGATGTTGTGGCAGGTTTGATATTGAAGGAGATGAAGAGACGCATCTGAATTTCACCCAACAAGAGGACGCAGAAATCCCAAGTACTCTTATACCCTCCCCGCCTCTTCCTGAGGAGCCTAAAAAACGTAAGCAATTTTTTCTCAGCATTTGCATGCTGAGTAACATACATAATCGATAATTTTCTATGTAGGCAGGATTACTCTTCTGGTATAGTTTTAAATAAGCTTCTAGTACTTCCTGTATAGTTCATTTACAGGACTGTATTAATGACTCTCTGATATATTCTAAGTTTCTTCTATGAATTAAATTTTTTGATGACATTCATGTGGATCAAGAACCTTAGAGTAAAAGTTCAAAAATCATTTGGAGAATATATATCTCAGCAGTGACATGTGATCCTAAAGAGAGAACAAGTATGCTTAGTTGGATATGTTAATCTTGGCCCTCTTGCAGCCGATGAAATCCATGATCAGCATCCTGAGGACCAATTAAATCAGCAATCTAATGAAGGCAAGGATTGTCAGGTGGATTAATTCCGAACATTGTTTGACATTGCATCATTATATGAAGAAAATGATCTGATGCACAGATGACTAATCTAGAATGTCCATTTGATGTTGTAGTTCCAGCAGGATCAACAGAGGCAAGTGCCAGCGCGAAAGAGAGCAAGAAAACCAGCAACCCTTGTCATGGATTCTGAGCAAACTATCATCCCTGGTCCAATATATCAGTCTTGGCTTCAGAATGCTTCAGATCTTTTCTCGGGAAGGGGGAGAAAGAGAAAGGTATCCTTTGATTGGTAATATTCACCTTCCATATGCCCCATTATATATGCAGCAGAACCAAACAAATCTTACCACTATACGTTGGCACAAGTAAATGGAGCTTTTTCCGCAAAGTTATCGGGATGAATTGGCTAAGGAAACAGTCTTGCCAATCTTTTCCCTTTTTCGACCTTACTGTTAACCATGGAACGTCATTTCAGTTATGGGTGCATTACTCCTCCAATAAGTGGTTTTTTCGTGGTTAATGCCTTGCAGTGCTTGAGTGCCATGTCTACTATGAAGATAGCAAACGTCATGGAGCTGCCTCCCGTGGTGCTAATATGTGGTTTATTTGACAATGCAAATAAAGAAATCCATTATCCAGCACCTCTCCTGGAACTGTGGATGAGAAGTACCCATCCTCCCCATGATTCACCTCCTGGTCAGAGTTTTCTGACAGTAGCTTCTTGACATTATCCTCTATGTTAGAATATAAGTAAAAATATTCTAATTATCCATGCAGGGACAACCTCCTCACCCCAGCCACCTGAACCATCATCAGCATCACCAACCGAAAGAGTACATTATCAAGACCTGTTGGGATTCGTAAGCTACTCTCTCAATAGTTTATTCCATTATCCTTAAAGAATAAAAAATGATAAACAGTTTCATATGACTGATATGGTACTTGAATATGAAGCCTCCTGAAGATTTTCACAGTGGAGTTGGCTCCCAGTCATTGGGGGTTTCAGTTGAGAAGCAAAGGACAATCATCAAAGACACTGATATTCGGAATGAGATCTTCATGGAGGAACTAAGAAGCAATTTCATGAACAATGAAGTGAGGGCTGCTGAAGCTAATATGATGGTCACGCCAGGAAATTCTGGTATGTTAGACCTTTTCCAAAGTTATATTTAGCATTTCTCTTGGAAGAATTCTTTGACATTTCAGATGCTCACAAATGGAACAGTCCTTAACTTGCTGAGGAATTGCAGGAGATGAAATCAGATCTATCCCCAGCTCGGGATCCGGACATGGTTTCTTGTCACATAGTTCAGAAGTCAATTCAGGACGGTTAGTGGCATATATATTTATATATGCATACGTATATATATACATATGGATGTAGATGTATACAATCAAATTATTTAAGGTGACTGACAAAAACCAGGCTAGAAATTTTCTTTGAGTTGGTAGAGTAGCTTCTATATCCTAACATACTGACAAAAACAATTTTGGCGCTTGACAAACATTTAGTGGTCGTCTGTCGTTTTTATTATGGTCTCACTGTTCCAGGGGCAACAAGAAAAGGCCTTTTTCTTCATCCAGACACAGTGGAAGTGGCCTGGAACCGGTAGCTGAAGAGTATCCATGGCAACAAACTGATCCAAATTTTAAGTTAGCAAGACTCTCTGAAAATGACCTGGCACCCGAGAATGGTAAATAGATCATTCCTCCTCGTTATTCTTGAAATTTGCAAGCTGTGTCTATATTGCTGGTTTGAAGTGTTGTATCACCTTCTCCCTATTGCAGCAGGAATTTTTTTTGTGTTTTTTCCTTTTTGAGTTTCTGTCCATGAAACAGTTAGGGTTTTGTAGCAGCTCTGGTTCAGTTTAAAATTTTTTTTTTGCCATGGTTGAAAATTTGTTACGGGCGATCAATCATGGGTACTCTGCTGACGATCTGTTCTGCATTTTGCTATCTGTTTTAGCTTCTTGTTTAGTTTATTTTTAAGAGTCCGTATTCTGTTTTGTCGGGGTTCTATCTTTTTCCTTTTTTGTTGTATTTGGTTTTTTAAATAGTCTTAAAATCATCTGATTAACTTATTCAATGAAAATGCTTTGGTTTTGCAGATCTTCTGGTGGAGACCGGACCTACACAAACACAGCATCCAATTACGAATCAACCAACCGACCACATAACTGAAACTATCAGAATGTAATGCTCTTGGATAAAGTCTGCTTTTCTCCATCTTATAGTTAATTTTTATAATATAATGTAATTAATATATACTTCACATTCGACCTGATGTCTACAGGCAGCTGAAGACGCACTTTGACACACCAGGATCTGCGCAAACAGAATCCATAAATCAGCTAGCCATGGGGATGAATAAGAAAAGGGCAGCTCATCTCTTCTATCAGACTTGCGGTATTCATCTACCTGCGTTATTTTCTGCCCTTTATAGTAGCAGCACCTTATTGTTTGAATAATTCATCGCAACTTGAAATTTTTCCGTCTTGTTTAAAACTGAGATTAGTGGCTTCCTTTTGTAGTTCTCGCAACTCGTGATTGGATTAAAGTTGAACAAAGAGTGCCATATGGAGACATTCTCATCTCTAGGGGAGCAAAGATGTGACAGTGGTACACGCATACAGATTAAAATTTTAATGCTACTTATGATTAGCAACAAAAATAGGATTATTCAGGAAGTTATATATTTACATTTGAGAAAGTAGGAAAAGAAACAGATAATAGTTATACGGGCTTCCTAGATTTATTCTGTAATCAGAACAGCGGTAGAGTTACTTTCTTGCATCTTGGAACTGACTCGTACAGGGGCACTTATGATATGCTTGTTCTTCACTTCAATTTCTTAGGAAATTTTGATATGAAATAGTTAGAGTTGTATTATTCTTACTTGCATCTCTCGGATACTGGGAAGTGGTGGTATTATTTCCCAATGCTGAATGCTGCAATGTTATTTGTGTGTGTGTGTTTAGAAGTATTTGGTTGCAGAAAGGTGGAGGCTTTGTCTTGCTCAATGATATTTGTACTAAGATTAATCTCTTTTAGTAGTAAACTTCTCTGGGTTGATCACTTCCAGATTTGGCTACCATGTTGGTGGTTCTTACTCTTCACATTAGCCTCTAATAATTAAAATGATGGTGACCAAAATATAATTAAAGAATTCACCTGAAGTAAAACTGTGTTGAAAGAAATATTTTCTCATTTAAGTGGAAACAAAATAAAATAAAATTTAGGTACAAACATTAAAGTGATAATCACTGACTACTCTCAATTTATTTGTCAACTTTACCACTTGAGTGGTTTCGAAGGCTTTTTCTTTTTCTACGTCACTTTTGCTTATACTGGGAAACATGCTTATTGGGCTTCCTTCATCTCTTCTCTTACCTCTTCAAATACAATCTTCAATATCAAACCAAGGTTGAAAGATATCCCGGTGAATTTAATAATGTATCAATTCTTGTTATTCTGTTTACTTCGGACAACATCGATTTTAAAGTAAGTATAAGATGAATATTGTTATTTGTTATTACGTATATCTTCTACAAACATTACCCGTTGGGTGATTCGTAACTTATCGAAAAATAGCGCAATCTATGATTAACTCTGATCGAGTTTGGAGTTTATTATACTTTCCAAAAACTTTGATGAGGTCTGGTATGTTACATGTGAGAAACTCGGCATTGGACTTGAAATTTTTTAGTCACTTGATCAAGAATGAATTTTATGTTTCAATTTAACGGATAGGAGGCTTCACAGTTCTATTCGTATTCGTTGTAGAACCAAATTTCTCTAATCATAGATTACAAAGTGTCAACGGCAAGCGACAGTGGGCAAGCCCCTAAACAAAAAGAATAGAACAGATAATGACCATGTCATATAAGTAATACACGTAGATTTAATTGACATTTGCTTTTGGATTGAAAAAAAGTCCAGTTTGGTAAGTATAAAGCCATCTCCTTTAATATATCAAAAATATTTGTTGCATTTAAATGCATTCTTTTTAGGGTTAAGCGCATTAAACCCCTCATATTCTTTCTTCTCTCTCAACTAATCCCCCTGAACTAAGCATTTTCCCCCTAAACTATTTAAGTGCTGCATTTAACCTCATTCCGTCATAATACCGTTACTTAAAATAGGATAATTTGTACTCAGATCCCCTGAAGTTTTGGTCAATTGCACTCGCCCTCTGAAATTTTATTTTCCTTGCAAGAACACCCCCTAAATGGGTGAAGAACCCATGAAATGACTCTTGTACCCTTACTTTAGTGTAAAAGATATGTTGGCAAAATTAATAGATCAAACAACCCTTGTGTCTTAAACTCAATTTGAAAAACTTTTCAAATACTTTGGATACAATGATTTTTGAAATATTATCACATTTCTTTGAAGGGTTTACTTCAAGAAACCCCCTATGTTATTCAATTTAATTGACTAACCCCTACTGTGTCCACTTTGCCCCCTATATTATCCAATTTCATCACTATGCCCCCTCCTCCTCACATTTTGAGTCAAAAAGTCTAAACTACCCTCTCTTAATAATATAAGGGAGTTTAGTGAAATCAACCCTTAAAAAAATATTTTTCAAAAATAAATTATATTTTTCATAAAAACTATAAATTTTAAAATATATATATATTTCGGAAAATATGATTTTTTTCCGAAAAATAATTTTTTTGTGAAAAATATATATTATGTTCCAAAATATGATTTTTTTTCCGGAAAATATTTTTTTTGCGAAATAGTATATATTATGTTCCAAAATAAGAATTTTTTCCGAAAAATATTTTTTTTGCGAAAAAGTATATATTATTTTCCAAAATATGATTTTTTTTCCAAAAAATATTTTTTTTGCGGAAAAGTATATATTATGTTCCAAAATATGATTTTTTTGCAAAAAAGTATTTATTATGTTCCAAAATATGAATTTTTTTCCGAAAAATACTTTTTTTGCGAAAAATATATATTATGTTCCAAAATATAATCTTTTCCGAAAAATATATACTATTATGTTCCAAAATATGATCTTTTTCGAAAAATAATTTTTTTGTGAAAAATATATACTATTACGTTCCAAAATATGATTTTTTTCTGAAAAATAATTTTTTTCAAAAAATATATATTTTTTCCAAAATAATTCATATTTTGAAAAATAATATACTCCCTCCGAAAAATAATTTTTTTGTGAAAAGTATAATTAATTTTCGAAAAATATTTTTTTTAAATGGTTGATTTCACTAAACCCCCTTATAGTACTATTGAGGGTAGTTTAGGAATTTTTACTCAAAATGTGAGGTGAGATGGCATAATGATGAAATTGAATAGTATATGGGGCAAAGTGAACATAGTGGGGGTTAGTTGATTAAACTGGATAGTATATGGGGGTTTCTTTAAATTAACCCTTCTTTAAATTATTTTTCTTAAATTGTCATTTTTGTAATATATGCCCCAAAAGTTATCATTTTTTAATTTTTTCCTAAAACTAATACTGTGACCTTTTACATTAAATAATAATAATAATACATTTTATTTATGATAATATTTTTTTTTATATTTTAGAAGGTGATACATGGATAAAATTAATTTAATATTTATTATTATTCTTTGTGTAAAATTAATTTAAGCCCTTACACTGTAAAATAATAACAAACTTTACTTTTGTAATTTTTTATATTTTTATAAAAATATGACAAATGGTTTTTTATTATTATTTTTTTGTAAAGTTAATTTAAGCACTTACACTTTAAATAATGACAATTTTTACTTATTATAATTTTTTATCTTATAAAATGTGATAATGAATCGAAATATTAGAGAGTCTTTGTGTTTTTATTAGTAGTATATTGTAGATGCAGAAAAATACACAATAATAATTGAGATAAAAAAAATTGGATCATTTATTCAATCTTTGGCCTTGTATTTATACATAATTCTGGTAAATGGGTCAAGCCCATTTACCCAAGTTTATCAATCTCTTAAATCAAGGGATTTGATAAACTCTACTCCTTTTTGGACTCTCTATTCCATAAGTAGGACAAATCCCTGAATTATGGATCACTCATCTTCTAGAGAATTCTATGGGCCAATTTATTTCTTAGGCCCATCCGTCTTCGGCTCATCTGTCTTCGGCCCATCAATCATCGGCCCATCAGTCATGTGGCTCATCCTAGCTGGGCCATGAATTATTCTGACTATTACACAGGCCCTTGAGTTTATGGGCTTATGATTTCCTTTTAAAGTCCATGATCGAAAATTGAATATCCTCACACATACATATATCTATACATGTACTTTATGGGAAATGAGGGATATGAGTTGTCATGTCATTTATTGGGCATTTAATGGCTTTTCAAAATACAAGGCCATTACTCCCTCAATTCTCACACCATGACGGCTCCTCGTGGGTTGTGTGACCTTCAGGTTTTGTGCTGTCTTTTGGCATGCTTCTTCTATAAAACCCACCTCAATTCATTTTATTTCCTCAATCTTTTCATTCACAGCTTTTTCCTTCTTGCTCTTCTCTCTCAGTTTTCGTCTCTAGAATTCATCTCTTCCTTATCCTTGCAATACTTTCCGTCTGTCAGTTCAGATCTCCCAACATAACAGAAGTTCGCTTCTACCCGAAGCTTTCCCTGACTCTTCACTATTGTAGAAGTGAAAATGTCCAAGCCCACTTAAGTTCATCAAGCATCAGGCCCATCAGACTGATGGCCCAATAGGATTTTTATAAGTTCGATAACTAGACCCATTTCATTTTTGTATTTCTTTGGAAAATATAAATAGTGATGTCATGGTGATGTAATCAAGGTGGTATTGCCGTAATGGGCCTAAAGCCCAAAAAGAAAATGTATATAAGGAAAGTAAAAAGTTAATAGAAAGATTATTGTTGTGTTGTGCATTTTTGGGCATTTACACTTTGGCGCCGTCTGTGGGAAGTGTTGTTCAAAGAGTTCTTGATTTTCCAAATCTACCCTTCAGGATCTGTAAAATCGCCTCCTTCTTCCCATCTCATTAAGCTGAGTTCGTTTGTTAAACCTAAAGATCTTTCACCACTTTCTAAAACCTTCACTCATTACTTCTCGGGCAAAGATGGCCGTCACTCGTTCGTAAGCAGACATTCCAACCACTGCAGATAGTCGTGCGGGAGGTCCCCAGTCCATGGAGCAGATCCTTCAACGCTTGGTAGCTGCTGAGGAACGCAGTCTGGCATTGGAAAAACAGAATGCGGAGCTCATGGCGAGGTTGACTCCACCAGCAGCTGCCCCTCCGGTAGTTGCACCCGACCCTCCGGTAGCGGCCCTCGACCATTCTCTAAACCAGCAAGATAGCAACAGACCGGAAGAGCACGCCGAGTCTTCTCAGCGCTCAGGAAAGGCTTCCGCAGCCGACGAGTCCATGACCCCCCAAAAACTTCAGGCGATGATGGATAAATTCCAAAGGAAAGTCCTCGGGGACTTGAGCGCCCGATCTACTGATGACATGGCCATCTAAGCGTCGACCGAGCTGATACAGTCACCTTTCGTCCCCGAAATAACCCAAGAGCCTTTCCCAAATAAATTTGTTATGCCTCAGTTCACCCTATACGATGGCACTAAGGACCCCGAGGAGCACATTTATTAGATCCACCATAAGATGACCATGTATGCCGAAAACGAGTCCTTGCTCTACAAGGTGTTTTCCACTAGTCTTGCTAATGCTGCTCTATTATGGTTCAGGAAACAACCATCCTGATCCATCGCCAGCTGTCAATAGTTGACCAGGCTCTTCATTGCCCAGTATTATGGGAACAAGAGATAGAAAAAGACCAGATCATGCCTTTTCACCATGATCCAGGAGAAAGGAGAGTCACTGAAAATTTTTCTATCTCGATTCAACATCGAATCTTCTTCTGTCGATAACTGTGACCAGCACTGTACTGTTGAGGCCTTCCTGATGGCCCTCATTCCAGGGACTAAGTTCTACCAATCTCTGGTAAAGCGCCCTCCATCGGACATTGGGGAGTTAAACTCCAGAGCTCAGGGGTACTTGAGGATTGAAGAGGAGGAAACCGTCAGATAGAAGAGGGCGGCCTTAGTCAGCGTTGCAACCTAATCAAGGGATCCAGCGTTCGACTTCATCAGGATCATTAATTCCACCGGGATCATCAGCCCCGAAACCATTCAAGCGCTCCAAATTTGAAGAGAGGATGGCGCCCCTGAAGGTCAGCCTTGCGAAGCTCTACCAGGAGAACAAAACTAAGGGAATTTTCCAACAACCCCCAACCATCAGACAACCACTTGACCAAAGGGACAAGTCAAAGCATTGTGCTTTCCACGGTGATTTCGGGCACATCACAAATGAGTGTCGTAATCTCAGGCAACAGGTGGAGGCATTGCTGCTTCGTGAAGAGCTCCGAGATTACGTCCAATAGGACAGACCGAGGACCGATCAACGTGCCCCTAGCGCCCCTCGGAACCCCTCAGACGCACAGCCGCTCAGGATCATTAACATGATTCACGGTGGCCCTTCCTCAAAGGAGACGGAAGTGTCATGCCGAAGTCACACGCGGAGAACCCACAAGATGAGAAGAATCAATGAAATCAATTAGATCCACTACAGGGCAGGAGAAGCGCAAATCATTTTTTCGACGTCGGACTTTCGGGGTGTTCAGAACCCACATGATGACCCTCTGGTTGTGACCCTGATGGTAGCCAACTGCCTTGTGAGGAGAGTCATGGTAGATCCTGGGAGCAGCGCCAACATCATCACCAAATGGGCTTTTGAAAAGCTCGAGATCAACCCAACCAAAATTGTGGCATCCCGGTGTCACATTACTGTAATACCCCGTATTTAAATAATTATGTTATTTATTTATTTATTTTGGATGGCATGGTGGGTATTTTAAATTATTGAGTAAGGGTACTCTAGTCATTTTATAACTATTAGGTAAGTTGGTTATTATGGGATCTGATAAGGGCATATTAGTCATTAAGACGAGTGGCAGGATGGTTATTGTGACTATGAAGACTTCTCTCTTCATAGTCACTCACCTATATACGTATACACATATATATATATATATATATAGAGAGAGAGAGATCTAGAGAGAGAGAAAGTATTTGGTTCAGATATGAATTCGGGGTGTAGTAAGCTCTCCAAATCAAGCAAGACATATGTTCTACTCTTCCTCTTTGTACTAGAATTCGTAACCTTTGTTTGGTACTCCTATAAACTGTTATACATTAATTTCGTATATGTATGCTTATGAGTATTAGCATGTTCAATTATGTATTGATATATAGTTATATGAACATGTATGTGTAGATCCGTAACTAAATATGTATATATGTAGTTATATGAACATATATGTATAGATCCGTAGCTATATGTATGGATATGTAGTTATATGAACATGTATGCGTAGATCCGTAACTATATATGTAGTTATACGAACATGTATGCGTAGATCTGTAACTATATATGTAGTTATACGAACATGTATGTGTAGATCCGTAACGATATATGTATATATGTAGTTATATGAACATATATGTATAGATCCGTAGCTATATGTATGGATATGTAGTTATATGAACATATATGCGTAGATCCGTAACTATATATGTAGTTATACGAACATGTATGCGTAGATCCGTAACTATATATGTAGTTATACGAACATGTATGTATAGATCTGTAGCTATATGGTTATATGTATAGATCAGTAGCCATATGAGCATATATGTATAGATCCGTAATTATGTTAAAAACATATGTATAGATCTGTTATAATATGTTAGTATTTACGTATATATATGATGATATATATTCTGTTATACATATATGTATAGATCCGAAAGTATATGTATAAATTATGTGTATATGGATAGAATTGTGATATTTATAACCACTCATGTATAGATCGGTTATAGTAGGTTTTGATTCATGATTACATATGATAGTATATATTCTGTTTATACGTATATACATTTACTTGTAGTCATATGTACAGATCTATTTTACCATGTTCATGTCCATAAATATATACGCAATTTATTATATTCTGTGTAGACTTGTATGAATTTATATGTTATTATAAGTCACCACGAATTATACTAAAATATGTATATTCGACCGTATAAATGAATAGTTTTGACCGTATAAATATACCGTATTTCCTGGCGCTGGGGCGCTGCCCCAGACCCCACCAGGGGGGCGCTCAGGAAAGGTCGCCCCCCCCCCTGGACCCCCCAGGCTCGACTTTTCCAATTGTTATACATCCCCGAATAAAGAATACAAGTGAATTAATAAATTCGTAAAATCATAAGATTTAATTAAAAGGAATATGGTCGGGAGATTTAAAAAGGAACCACAAGTAGGCTGACTAATAAACGCAGTCTCACTAGTACCGCGGGACTTGGATGAGTTGTCACGGCATGGCTGAGTTGCCGGGTACGTGGTTATGGTTGGAAATGGAGATGATGGAAATTTGACTTATGGAAGGAATTTATGGTCTTTGTTTTATATCTTCACGGTGGTATTCTAGTAAAATAAATAAATAAATAGAAGTAATGAATTTAATTATATTTTTATGGTGGTATTCTAGGGAATATAAAGTATAGTAAGGTATATTAATATTTATTAATATTTTTGGGATAGGTGTCACTGGGAAAGGGGATGGTTTTTAGTACTCTGTTTGGGATCATGTAGAGATGTACTTGCTCGTGGGTTTGACCCACCTTTGTTGATATTTCAGGTCCTCGGCAATTGCATCCGCGGGGTTGAGGATTTGTCTCTCCTGTATTCTCGGTCCAGCAGTTTCCTTCCACTACAGGGTAGGAATTCAGTCTTGTTGTGGTTAAAATAAGTTTGTGTGGTCTAGGGGTCCATGTTATGGGATTCCCAAGTTGTATAAATTTGAACTTAAGTTATTTCAAAGATGTATTGGGTGTGGGATCTTTCCTGTATAAGTGGTATCATCAACTCTTATTATCTTATCTCTATTTTATGTTTTATCATCTGTGCTTATTTTTGTCAATTGAAGATACTCATAGTTTTTGTGTATGGGCCTGGCTAACCTATGCATGGAAATTGTGGGTGTTACAATTACAGGTTTTGATGGAAGGCAAATCGAGCCCATCGGGGAACTCCAGTTACCGGTATCTGTTGCTCAAAGGACCTTGACTGAGACATTCGTTGTGGTGGATGCCAAAACTTCGTACAATCTGCTCATGGGAAGGGGGTGGATTCACTGAATGCAAGGTGTGCCCTCAAATCTTCACCAGGTCATGAGATGCATGAGCCCCAACGGTCTAGGTACCGTTGACATCAAAGGTGACCAGGTGGCCGCCAAGAAGTGTTACGCGGTCACCCTGAAGGAGATCCAGAAGGGGAAAGTCCCAATGGCGTCCCACTCCAAGGAACACAGTACAACCTCCAAATAGCAATTAAAGGAGCGGGATCCGGGTACCCCAATTGTGGTCGAACCGTTGCAGCCAATCTATGTTGTACCCGACCGCCCAGAAAAAGTTAATTTTGAAGGTACAAATCTCACCGACCCTGAATTGAAGGAACTAACACAATTGCTGCAGGACAACTTCGATGTCTTCGCATGGGAGCATACAGACATGTCGGGGATCGATCCTGATATTGCCCAGCATTCATTGTATGTTGACCCGAATGTAAGACCAGTTAGGCAAAAGCAGAGGCGCATGGGGATACATCGGAACCAAATTATAGCAGATGAGGTATCCAGATTGCTCCAAGTTGGTTTTATCAGGGAGGTCAGGTATCCTGAATGGCTTGCCAACGTAGTGGTCGTGCAGAAGAAGAATGGTAAATGGAGGGTTTGTGTTGATTTTACTGACCTGAACAGGGCATGCCCGAATGACAGTTTTCCATTGCCAAAGATCGACCAGATGGTTGATGCTACCGCTGGCTACGATCGTCTAACTTTTCTGGATGCTTACTCAGGATACAACCAGATAAAAATGAACCCGATGGACGAGGAAAAGACCTCCTTCATTACTGAAACAGGTACTTATTGCTTTAAAGTTATGCCCTTCGGACTGAAAAATGCAGGTGCCACTTTCCAGAGGTTGGTTAACAAGATCTTTAAGGGAATGATGGGTACAGTAATTGAGGCCTATATCGATGACACTGTGGTCAATAGCAGGAAGAAGGGAGACCATCTTACCCACCTGCGCCAAGTGTTTGACACCCTCAGGTTGCATGGCATGAAGCTTAATCCGGAGAAATGTTCTTTTGGTGTATCATCCGGATAGTTCCTGGGGCACATCGTGGACCGAAACGGGATCCAGGCCAGCCCGGCACAAGTTAAGGCCCTAATGGAAATGAAGGATCCCCAAACACATAAAGACGTTCAAGTCTTGACGGGAAGAGTGGTTGCACTTAGCAGATTCATTTCACGACTCACTTATAGGTGCAAACAATTCTTTCAGGCAATCAAAGCGAAGAAGTGAGAAGTCTGGGGTCCTGAGCAGTCCGAAGCCATGGCAAGGTTAAAAGAATACATTACCAGACCCCCGATCCTATCCACACCGACTCCTGATGAAGTCTTGCATTTGTACTTAGCAGTATCCTCTGTGTCGACCAGCGCAACCCTCATCAAAGAGGATGGGAACCTACAGATGCTAGTCTTCTACACTAGCAAATCCTTGGCTGAGGCGAAAACCAGATACAGCAGACAGGAAAAATTGTTTTGTCGAAACCTCGGGGGATCTTAGTGCAAATTATCCTAATTTAACTAACGTTGTTATAACGGAATGAAGTGAATTGTAAAAGTTGTGATAATTTAGGGAATTTTGTATAAAAAGTGTAGTTCATGGGGATTAGTTAAGAGAGAAAAAATAGTACAGAGAATTTAATACACTTTATCTTTTTTTTTTATAACTAACTATATAGAGTTATTAATTAAAAAAATTCGTGCAAAACAACTCTCACAAATAAAACGGAGTACTACGTTGCATTCACCCTTATTTTATATCAATGAAAAAACTCAAAATTGGTTGAGTTTTCAAGAAATTTCATGTTTTTCGTTTATTGGTCCAGATATTCTCCCGAAAACAAACTTCATTGGTTGCCTAGGCCTCGAATTTCATGGAGAATTACAAATCTTGGGTTGTATCTAGAAGTTATAATCTATCAAATTCTTTGAGCACTACCGCTATTATGAAAGCTGAATATTTATTCAACACCCTATTAACCGAAAATGATTTATTATTATCTGGTGAGTAAAAAATTCATACTCACCTATAATCATTGAATATGATTGACATAAACAAAAATTATCATTTAAATTTTAAAAAACATGTTCAACTATCATTATAATGGTGAGTATGGATTTTCTTGTTCAAGGAATAAGATATCATTACTCTTCTGTCATGTTTGGTATGAATGAATGAAATGAAATGAAATGTTCATTATATTCATTCATTTGTTTGGTATGTTTTGTTAAGTGGGAATGACCATTCCTTGGGAATGAAAATTTATTTATTGGAATAAAAATACATTATATTAATAAACATATGGAATGGTCATTCCAATCCTTAGAGAATACTTTTAAAACATAAAATTACTAAAACAACCCTTTTAAATTTTAAATAAACAAATCATCATCATTCTCATTCCATTCTCACATGGATGTTTTTGAGAAATATTATTTTAAGTTCATTTCATTCATAAAGTGCGTCATATTTGAACCAAACAATAAAATAAAAATAATTATTTAATTTTATTTTCATTTTCATTTTCATTCTATTCTCCCATGCGTTACATTATTTTGTAAGTCAACATGATAATTCTAAACAATAAATTGTCACATTTTCACATAAATTAAGAAAAGACAATGTTTTTAGAGGGACTCACTCAACTTTATTAATGCTGGCAAAGACTAGCTACCAACTCAATTGACTTTGCCAATTGGGAATTTGGGAGTACAACTAATTTTGAAATTAATGAGACCTAATTACATGGTTGGTCCACCATTGACTTATTTTACATTTTTACTATTTTTCGTACAGAGAGAGGCCAACACAAACAGCTTTTTAGTCGTGACTCGTTTGGAGTTTATCTTAATGACTTTCCATCCAAATAGTGGATCCAAAAATAAACATTTTCACATTCCGCCAATATATATATATATAGATTATAGATAACTCCGGGGATAAGTCCGCTCTCTAAACACCATACAACTCCGGCAAAGTTGGACCAGGTTAAAACTACTACTTAAGTCCAATCGACCATATTAATTATGACTTTTAATTTTATTTACTTTTCTATTATTCATTCATATAAACACAAAAAGTTTAAATTCAAATTTGCAATTTGGACTGGAATTATGGCTTAGAAAATGAGTTCATTTGTGATAACTATGTAGCCAACTTCCAAAGTAAAAATTGTATGTAATTTCGAGTTATTTTTAAATTAAAGTACAGATAAACACAAAAAGTTGAAAGAGAGAATAATTTTAATGTATTATAAATAAATTGATAAATTAATTTTCTAAGCAAATTAATTCAAACATCGATTAACAATTTAATCAAAAGAAAGAAAAGGAGGTCATAGTTTGCATGTATCTATAATATATTTGAAAGATATAAGTATATATATATATATATATATTAGATGATACAAAAAAGTGAGATAGATTTAGCACCTCAATCCAAGTCCAAACCTCATTAAATTTGAGCTTAAAATTTAATTAATATATCTTCTATTCTACATTAGATGTTCTTGTCCCCGCAGGCGCAACGAAGATGGTTGAAATGACGAATTTAATGTGGTGGGCCGATCCATTTAACACGCAGATGATCAATTTGAGGTTTAGGTCCCAAAGAGATCGTCTTGAGGGTTAAATTTATTCTTTTATTATTATTATTGAATTTTTGTTAAGGGAATATGTAATTATTACATTGTACCCCTAAAGTGTTACTTCTAAGTTTAAAAAGTTTATTACCACCAAAGATAAAATTTATTTGTTTTGAATTCTCAAAGTGAACAAGTAATTTTGGACAAGGGAATTGAAAAGAATGGACAAATATGATTCTTTTTTCTAGGAAATAAATAAATAAACCCTAAACATTTGGAAGTCATTTTAATCAAGATGATAGTTGGCCAAATTCATCAAATGAGAGTGACTGTCTCATGTAACATCTCACCCTCTTCTCTTCAGTTGATAATGACATAACACAATTATAGGAAAATACATTTTCAATCTAATTCAAAATTAATAATAAATAAATTAGTGAAGATAACTACATAATTTTGTCAACTTTAAGAATTAATGGACAAAAATATAATAAGGGTAAAGTGCATTAAACTCCCCTAAACTCCCCAAACTATTTTAATTTTTATAATTCACTCCCTCCCGTCATATCACCGTTAGTTAAAATTAAGATAATTTGTACTCAGATCCCCTGATGTTTTGATCAATTGCACTCGCCTCCTGAGATTTTATTTTCCTTGCAATGACACCCCCTGAAGGGGAGAAATGCCCTTGTGTTGTCTCCCTTATTTCATGAGCCAAATATCTAAGTGGTGAAATTACCTCCATGCCCCAAGATGAAAACCCTATAATGTATATATATCTATATCAACTATTCTAAAATGTGAGGGGTTGAGAATATTTTCAAATATTTTTTTCAAAATAAAAATGAATGAATTAATATGTATTAGTTGAAGTGCAACTCTAAGGAGTATGTCAAAACGATATAGAGTAAAAGAAAAGGGGTTTGAAATATTTCAATACTTTTAAAAAATAATATTAATTAATTAATATGCATTACTTGAAGTGTAACTCTAATGAATATTTCAAAAGATATAGAGTAAAAATATAGACAAGGGGTTATAAATATTTTCATATATTTTTTTAAAAAATTAATTAATTAATATACATTAATTGAAATGTAATTCTAATGGATATTTCATAAGATATAGAGTAAAGATATAAGACAAATATATTTCGGTAAGGAAAAATAATATAACTTAAAATATAGAAATCTGTATATATTTATCTATCTATCTATATATTACTAATAAAAATACAAGAATTGTCTAATATTACAAAAATGACAATTTTAAAAAAATAATTAAAAGAAAAGTGATAATATTTCAAAAATCATTGTATCCAAAGTACTTGAAAAGTTTTTCAAATTGAGCTTAAGACACAAGGATTGTTTGATCCATTAATTTAGTCAACATGTCTTTTACACTAAAGTAATGACACAAGAGTCATTTCATGGGGTCTTCACCCCTTTAGGGGGTGTCATTGTAAGAAAAATTAAATCTTAAGAGATGAATGTAATTGACCAAAATCTTAAAGGATTTAAATGTAAATTATTCTAATTTAAGTAAAGATATTATAATGGATATTATAACGAAGTGTTATTGATTATAACAATTTCATAAGGGCTCATCACATATCACACAGTGAAGGGGTTTGTTGAGAGTGAGAAAATGGTTCATGGATTTAACGCACTTTACCATATATAAATTAAAAATATAATGAAGCAGAGCCTCACTGTATCATTTCAAAAGTCATCCCCGCCACCTGAAACTCAAACCCTCCCTTCTCCGGTATACCTTCATCACCCATAATAACACACACACATATACAGACATAGATACATATATATAGATATATACTACCAGTAATATTTCTTATTTAGATTATTCTGAAATAAGAAAAAAATTGGGTTCACTCTCTTTTTCGGGAATTTACAAAATTCACGTAACTCATTTCTGATATATATCCTATATCTATATGTATCTATCTTCACAAGCTATACTCTGTTTCTTCCTAAATTTGGGGTGATTTGACGCGTTCGAGCTGTGTCATTTGGGCTTGTCTTTGCTTGATTGATTAGAGTCTGAATTTAGAAATCTAGGGTTTACTTCTTTAGTTAATGTTGCAATGATCGGACTTCGGAGATTCAGTGAGCTTCGATTGACGGTGTTGATGGCAATGGTGGTTTTGGTATACCGGAATATGAGTTTTTGTTGGTCTCTCGACGAAGAATGTAAGTGTCAAGTAATGTAGTGCTGACTCAGAAGCAAAATTATTATATATATATATATATATATATATATATATGTTTACACAAAAATGATCTCTTACTCACCCATAAGCAAGAAAATTCATTCATCCACTCCAGACACGATTACCGTTGGATGTGATTGATATGCTTTCCATGATTAATTGTTTTTGAAAGTTAAGCATTACTCGTACACCCTCCTCCACCAAGGCTTGAACCCAGGACCTCCCATTTGAGAGTTAGGTCCGGCACCGCTTATATATATATATATGGATGTTTGTATGTAATAGTTAGGATTCAGAATTTAAGTTTATTTTTCATTTAGTAGGAGAATTGAGAGATAGAAAGGATGTGATTTTTGGGGAGTATTTTGATTTGATTGTTTGCAGGTATGGCATTGTTGAAATTCAAGGAGAGGATTGTGAGTGATCCATTTGGTAGCCTGTCTAATTGGAATGATGATGTTGGAGTGATTGATCCATGTGGGTGGTTTGGTGTCGAGTGCTCGGATGGATATGTTGTGGTTTTGTAAGTATTCTTGTATTGAATTGAGAAAAGGTTGATTTTGCTGTTTTTGCAAATAATATATTTGTGATGCATTTTTCTGATTTCGGAATTAAAAAAGTTGATGAGTTTATGTATTGGGGATTTGAACTCAGATGGAAAAAGGCCAATTGTTTCGGGGAGAATGAATCGAATTTGGAGCAAATACATATGGTGACAGATTTAGACATTTTCTTAGTAATTGTTGTAGATATTGTCATCATTTCTTTATATACTAGTAAAAGCTCGGATTGACAAGCATGAGAACGCATGTTTGTTCACTGTGATTTTATGCGACGAGTAGGAAATGTAGTATAAATCTCTGCAGCCTGAGGAATAAAGAACTATGCTAGTGTATGTAATGATTCTATACTCGCGATTGCTTCCATATCTTATTGACACCCCAAGTACAGATTGTGTTGAATATTTGAGATGAAAAATAGTGATTTAGTTGTTAAGCGATCAATTTGTTGCTTGAATTACCTTTATAGTTGGAGCGCATAATACGTTATAGGAAATTTGAGTTCAATTGTTGATGGGTTTTACTTTACTTAGCTTGAAATTGAATTTTTATGTCTTGCAGGAACTTGAAGAATCTGTGTCTTGGAGGAACACTAGCTCCTGATCTAAGAAATCTGGTTCACATTAAATCTATGTAAATTTATGTCAATTTATTATGTAGCTGCAAATGATCTATTAGTGCAAATTTTAGTTTATCATATGAAGAACTATTTTCTTTATACTTATTTTATTACCAAAAAAGAATAGTAAAAACAAATAAAAATTCTGTACCTCTTTTTTAATGGCCAGTGTTTCTATTGTTCATTCTGCAGTATTTTACGCAATAACTCTTTTTCTGGAATCATTCCTAAAGAGATTGGAGAGCTGAAAGAGTTGGAGGTGTTGGACCTGAGGCAGAATAAATTCAGTGGACCTTTCCCCTCGGAACTTTGCAATAATCCATCACTAGCAATTCTGTATGTTGAAATTTCCACCGACTTCTTCTTCCTCTGGGAAATTTAGATCTTATTGACCAAACCGAAAGAAAATTGTTTTATAATGGCCTTAAAGTTTGAGAAAGATATATAGTAACCAACCTCATGAGAATACTTCTAATCAGCAACCAAAATATCTCTCTCTAGTAAATCCAGCACGAGACAGCCTGCAACGATTCTTCTCCGGTGTCTATCATGTTCAATCTCAATAAAATATATCTCCTCAGGCAAACAAAAAAAATCAGTTATTTTGTCAAGTTTCACTCTCAAGTAAATGTATCACCTAACCAAAAACTTGCAGATTAATCATCATTTGAAGTGGTTTAGTTACAAAGTTTTCTGAAAAGTTTCGATAGTCGAATGGTTTTGCTTTGCCAAATTGTCCATGGCATTTTTGCTTTTACATCCATGGTTCTGTCCATGTTTCAGCAATGATTTTTGATCACATAGTACATTGCCCAAGGTAAATTCAAACATCCTTTGTGTTTATATTTAATCTGTTAACAGTAGAGGTTTCCATATAAAGGTTGAATGGTTTTACAATCTAATACCTCTAGATATCTGTCTATATATCTACCTGCACATGCTTTTTTGGTGATATAGAATTATGTTATTTTCGTAATAAATAAAATTTGGGCAGTTAGGTTTCAGATTTGGTTACTATTCATCCTTTCACTGGTTTAAGATCGTTTCAAAATTTTGCGTTTAATGTTGATCACAGAAATCGATTATCCCTCGGTTTTCCCATCTCATGTTTACTTCTTTTTTCAATAATGTTGCAGTTTACTGGACAACAATGAGCAATTCAAGAACATATCTCCTGAAATTCATGAGCTCAAAATGCTTTCTGAGGCTCAAGTAGAAAAGAAGCAGCGATCTCAAGTTTCGCAAAGGTCATCTAGCAACAAAAATCCATCTCCTATCTACGTTTGTGCAGTCACTTTCAACTCATGTTTCTTTTGCTTAATCTAGTAATTGAATGAGATTTACAAAATTTGCGCATAGAGTGCAATATGTTTGTTTGATTTAGAGGTCAAATTCAATGGGCGTGGCTCTTTGGATCATCTTTTAATCTTGCTTTACAATCCTTCAAATTTTCTTGACTTCTAGGCTTATTTAAACATGGCTTCTGATTGACATTCTGGTCTAGGATCACTTACTAACCCCAGCGGGTTATTTTTGTTCTGTTCAGCTTTTCATGACTCATGCTTTATCTTTTTGCAGGAACATCACTCACTCCGAAGATGAAACTCATCGGAAACTGCTAAAAGCATCGACTGCTTATTTATCAAATAGCCATAATGAGCTAACGCCATCACCCCAGAATGAGGAAGTACCGTCACCACCAGATGCAGATTATACACTACCATCACCCTCACCATCACCATCAGCAGAGTCCCCATCACCTCTTGTTTCTGCCCCAACACCTTTCCCCATAATTAGATCCAGTTCCAAACATTACAGAGTTCTAGTATTGTCGGTAGCCATAGGGGGTTCTGTATTGCTAGTCATTTTAGTCATTGGCGTACTCTTCTGTCTAAGCAATAGGGTGGCTTCTACCAAACCTCTGGGCACAGGATTTAGTGGGCATCTGCAAAAAACATTTGTAACTGGTAATTTTTCTTTCCCACAAGAATAAATCAACTTTGCATGTGCATATTCTGAGGCCGGTCAGAAGCCAAGGGTTCCTCTTTAATTCTCTGCTGTCTTCCAATACTAACCTTGGTACTAATACAGACGATGGAAGCTTATTTAGATTCAACAGAAATCTCATATATCCTTCTAGAAATATTGCGCCCACAAGCTCATTTTGTTTTTTTTATTGATTAGTGTTTGATACATGATAATTTCTTACCATAATTCTCTGTGTGGATTTAAACATGTTGTGTATACCTATATATGTGTGTGTGTGTATTTTAAACATGTTGGCGAATCCGTCTATAAGGCAGACAGGGGGTTGCCCCCATTGCACTTTTGAAATATACATTAAACAATATATGGCACAAATACCTGTCAAATGAACTTGTGTTTCTATTACATACTCATGGTTCTACATCTCAGTTGTGCCACACTTCAAGAGATCAGAGCTTGAGGCAGCTTGTGAAGATTTCAGCAATGTAATTCATTCTTCACCAATCGGGACAATATACAAAGGGACATTGTCCAATCGAGTTGAAATAGCTGCTGCATCTGTTGCAGTTACATCTGCCAGGGATTGGTCAAAGAATCTGGAAGCCCAGTTTAGGAACAAGGTACTTTTATGATTAATCAAACTAACATTTTGGTTTCGTTTTGGTCCAACTGTCCTTAATGATCAATTTTGCGATGTTTCCAGATTGACACTTTATCAAAAATCAACCACAAGAATTTTGTGAACCTTCTCGGATTTTGTGAGGAAGAGGAGCCTTTCACTAGAATGATGGTGTTTGAATATGCTCCAAATGGAACACTTTTCGAGCATTTGCACAGTGAGTTTCTGACAATTGCCTTCATTTTTAGCATGGAAGCAAATTATACTTTTGGTGTTGGTCATATGTTTTTCAGTTAATATACGACTAAAGGTGCTTGATTCACCAATTAATGCTTCCAAGGGAAGCTCAAATGAAACTGATATTAAAGGTGTGAAACAATCTGATTTATGTTTACATCTCAGGGAGCATTAGAACTTATTTAAACTCGTCTATGTAAATATCAATTGATACTTGCCCAAAATAAGGTAATGTCAGACTTTCTCGTATTTCAGTATTAGAAACATCCACTACACTAAAAATCGAGGGTAGACTAGCAAATGTCACCGAGAACACGACTTTTTCTGATCTGGCTCTTCAGGTTATTATGCTTCTTCTAAAAGTAAAGCCAAAAAGGTTAAATTTGCACATGTGACTTGCCAAAATCGTCCAGATACAGACGGTCTCATATTTGTCTATCAAAATTTCCTATATTGATCCTAGTACTTGAATTGTCTGTGAAATTCAACTTTGAATCCGTTATGCGCTTGCTATGGAATATGATGTGGTAGTGGCATGAAAATCTTCCATTTGACAAAACAAAGCAGAAGTTGTCTATTATTTGAATTCTTCCAAAGGAACATCTTACTATCATTTTTGTCCGCCATTTTGGCAACTGATTTTCGTTCATGGCCATTTCCTTTAGCATTGCCAATTAGTTTTTCAGAAAATGGTGCACGAGACTTCTAAACTCCGTTTTCCCTGCAGTAAAAGAAGCAGAACACTTGGACTGGGAGATGCGGATGAGAATTGCAATGGGCATGGCCTACTGCCTTGAACATATGCACCAAATGACACCACCCGTATCCAACAAAAACCTGAACTCATCCGCTGTCAATCTCACGGACGACTATGCAGCCAAGATCTCCGATTTTGACATTTGGAACGAAGTAGCAGATGCTAAGATGGAATTGCATCCAGCAAGTAATGTCTACAGCTTTGGCGCAATATTATTCGAAATGATAACTGGCAAACTCCCTTATTCAGTGAATGGTTTCTTGCTCCACGACTCGCTATCCAAGTGTTTGCGAGGGGAAGAGCCCCTTAGTGAAATGGTGGATCCTACTCTAGAACACTTCGGAGCCGAGCAGCTTGAAAAAATCTGTGAAGTGATTGTATCGTGTACTCGCGCTGACCCGACACAGAGACCGGAAATGAGAGAGGTTGCTGCAAGACTAAGAGATATAACAGCAATAGGACCTGATGAAGCAAATCCCAAACTCTTTCCTCTTTGCTTCATAGAGCTTGAGATAATGTCCACAGAATCAAGCTAACAGGTGATATTCAGATTGTAATTAAATGTATTGTGTGTATTTAGTCAGTGAGGCACAAAATTGGCCATAGGTGGTTACAGCTTGTATCTAGTGTAGAGATATGGTGGCTGTAAATAACTGGGATAATAGCTTGTATATCTTTTATTCCCCTGGTTTTTTGGTTTAGGATTTGGCTGTAAAAATGCACAAATGAGAGTATACCTTTTTTTCAGTAATAATAAGACCTACCACAGGACCTGTCATGACCTCTTGGTGAACATAACTAAGGTTAATAGCTTGTGTATCCTTCTCTGGTTTTTCTACTTAGGATTTGACTATGAAGATAATAGCTTGGTGTTTTGGTGAGTACTGGCTTCACCAAATAGTATACATATATATATATATATATATATATATATAGGTAAAGGGCATAAAACACCCCTTTAGTTTGGCCAATGGGCAATAAACCACTGCATATTCAAACAGGTCCCTATAGTTTCAATTCTGATAAAAAAGCCCCCTGCCGTCATAACACCGTTAAAAAGAGATAAATTTACTTTCTTACCCCTCTATAATAAATACTAAATGAAAAAAATAAAAGGTTAATATATAAAATTCGAAAAAATAATATAAAATTTGAAAAAATATATATATATAATCCGAAATATATATATAATTCGAAATATATATATAAAATCCGAAATATATATATGTAATTCGAAAACAATATATAAAATTCGAAAAACATATATATAATTTGAAAAAATATATAAAATTCCAAAAAAAATATAAAATTCGAAAAATATATATAAAATTCAAAACATATATATAAAATTCGGAACAAATATATAAATTTGAAAAATATATATATATAATTCGAAAACAATATATAAAATTCGAAAACAATATATAAATTTGAAAAATATTTAAATTTTGAAAAAATAAATAAATTTTGAAAACAAATATAAATTTTGGAAAATATATATAAACATTCGGGAAAAATATAAAATTCAAAAGATATATATTAAAGTTTGAAAAAAAATATAAATTTTGAAAAAAAATATTAATTTCGAAAAACATATATAATTTTGAAAAATTATATAAAATTCGGAAAAAATATATATATAAATTCAAAAAACATATATATTTGAAAAAACAAATATAAAATTTATTTTAAAAAATATGTTTCTCCCTAAATCTTATTTTAGTGTATTGTACATTGGTTACTTGTGTTTTCTATACTTCTATTTGCACAACTATTTGTCTAGTACCAACTTGTTTTTTTCCCATTTTGAACTATGAAATACAAAACAATTATTTATGCAAATCTACATAATTAGTAGTTTTTTTATTATTTATGGATGAAAAGTTGTACCAATAATGGGTTTATTGTTCATAGAACATGGAACTGATAATGCTATATAGCTTTGAAAATATATTTTTCTCGTGCCTAGTATACTGTATTTTCATTTTAATATGATATTTTCGATGTATATTTTTTTTCAAAATTTATATATAGTTTTTCAATTTATGTATATATATATATTTGAATTTTATATATATTTTTTTACGAATTTTATATGTTTTTTCCGATTTTTTTATATTTTTTTACAAATTTTATATATTTGTTTCGAATTTTATATGTTTTTTTCTTAATTTTATATTTATTTTTGAATTTTATAATTTTTTTGAAATTTAATATATATTTGTTTCGAAATTTATATTTTTTTCGAAATTTATATATATTTTTTGAATTTATATTTGTTTCGATTTTTATAAAAAATTTCAAATCTTATATATTTTTTACAAATTTTATATGTTTTTTTGGATTTTTTTATATTTTTTACGAATTTTATATATTTGTTTCTAATTTTATATTTTTTTCGAGATTTAATATATATTTTTTCGAATTTTATATTTGTTTTAGAATTTTAGAATTTTTTTCGAAATTTAATATATATTTTTTGGAATTTTATATTTTTTTTCAAAATTTATATATTTTAATATATTTGTTTCTAATTTTATATATTTTTAAGATTTGAAAATACATTGAGGGGACAAAAGAGACTTTCTATCCTTTAAAAATGGATAATATTGACATTTCATAAGTCATGTGCACCACACATAACCAATTAATGGCCATTTGTAACGGAGACATGACGGCAAGAGTATTGAGCCCACTTTTTAATATTGAGATGACTTTTGTGCCCAAAATGAATTGTAGGGGAGTTTAACACCCATTAGCCAAACTAGAGGGGTGTTTTCTGCCCTTTACTTTATATATATATATATATATATATATATATTGAGCAATGCATGTATTTGTTCCTAAGGAAGTGGCATGTTAAGCATAGTTCGCGGTATCGGACCGTTACGTTTCATTCGGTTCGTAACTTTAAGAAAATGTCGATACTGTTATTTAGTATCGATACTCATTTTAGAGGTCGATATTGTCCTAGTCTATTACACCGATACTACAATCAATACCAAAATCGAAACCGAAACAGTCAACCATGATGTTAAGTTATACAATATAACTTGGCCCAGATCTAGACCAACCCAATGGCAAGAACTTGTCAGAAGTCAAAACTGCTCAGGCTTGAAATTGGCAGATCAAAATAAAATAATATAAAAACCCAAATGGAGAATTAGAATATGAGCAGATCATAATAAACAAATAAACAGTTGAAGGTGGCCTTCACGTAAAGAACAGTTTTTCTACTACAAAAAGTTTTTGAAATGCAGCATAGTAGCCCTCACGTCTGTAGCAATACTAGTTCAGAAAACTATATATACCACCCCTATCAATATCTCTCTTCATCAACCAAAACTATATTCTTCAAGTCTCTACAGCTCTAGCCACACTCACAGCTCAAAAATGGCCAGCACTCAGCTCGCGATTGTCCTCTCATTGCTCCTGCTGCCCTTGGCTTTCTATTCGGCGACTGCTGCTGACAATTCCACGACCAAAATGGTGGAGAAGAATGTAGAAGTGGTGGTCGAAGGCATGGTCTACTGCCAGAGCTGCGAGCACTCTGGGACATGGTCTCTGGCCGGGGCTGAGCCCATCCCTGCAGCTAAAGTAAGCGTTATCTGCAAAGACCACAAGGATCGAGTCAGCTTTTACAAGGCATTCGAAACAGATGCACATGGGTACTTCTATGCGCAAATGACAGAATTTAAGATGAGTCATTACTTGTTGGACCATCCTCTCCACTCGTGCCATGTTAAGCTCGTTTCGTCTCCTTTGGAGACCTGCAACCTCTTCTCTAATGTGAATTACGGACTCAATGGTTCCCCTCTCCGCTATGAGAACAAGAGACTGTTCGGAAAGAATTATGAAGCTGTGATTTATGCAGCAGGTCCCTTGGCTTTCCACCCGGCTCACTGCACTCCCAGCAATCACGCCTAAATTCACTACAAGTTGTTTTTTTACTTCTGAATTCTGATTGACTGTTATTGTTCTTTGTTTCTTTTTGCTTCCCTTTCAGTAGTGTTGGTTCAATGCATTTTAATTGTCAAATTCAGTTCTATTCTATTTATTGAAAACAAAAACTTTTGCAGTATGCTTCGCAGTATCACTATCTTTTCCTTCGTTGGACATTTTAAGCTCTCCGCGATTTATAGATAGCAAATTATTTAATACAACAGTACAAAGGCTGTAACAGCATCATTACACCCAAGCGACATGGGACGTTACAAAGACACAGGGAAAAGGCAAACAAAGATCAATATATTTAAACTTTCTGCAATACAAAGATGTGAAACAGATCAAAATCACAGCTTGACCAGTAAGAAATCAACTACAACATTATTGAAAGACAGAGCACATGCCATGTACCTAGAAATCCAGTGGCATTCCAAACATCTTGTTTATGTCATCCAAAGCTTCCTTTGTACAAATGGTTGGCTCAAACAAGTCATATTCCCTTTTGGCAGATGAGCTAGCCCGGGACTGCCTTTTCTGACAGTCCAAGTCATCATCGGGAAGTATTACAAACCCACCCCAATTATTCTTAGTGTCTGCTGCTTTGTCCTTCTTCTTTGATCTCTTGGTCCTTACGAAATCAATTGGCTTCCCAAACATGCTGTTTATATCATCCATAGCCTCCTTCAAGTTAATTGTAGGCTCTACCAGGCCATGGTGGCAAACATTTTCCACCTCTGGCTCGTCCAAAATGGTGGATCCTACAAACCTACGAACAACTGTATCTTCTCTAACTCTTGCCCGGGGTGACCTCTCTGCATTCTGATCTTCGGAACCTTCCGTAGAAATATCATTCGGACTCGGGAACACAAAAGGAGTTATTTCTGTCATTTGCTGACCCTTACTTTTAGGTTCAGAGTTGATTTTCTCTGTAAATACCCCTTGCACCTCATTGCTCTCCTCATCATCAACGTATATTTGAAGTGGTTCGTGGGGAGGCTGGCAAGCTCGAGACATGTTGTGTTGCAGCATCAAATTACCCTTCTCCATATTTTGGTTTAATGATCCAATCTCATTATCCATGTTGTCATCAATGAACACCTCAAAGCCATTGCTCAAGCTCTGATTGGTCTTAGGCCTGCTTCTGCATGATCTCCTACCATCAATAGGTGGCTCTAAAGGCTCTTGAAACATGCTGTTAATCGCATTCAAGGCTTCTTTAGTGTTTATTGTAGGTTCCACCAGACCATGATGGCATGCATCTTCTGCTTCAGACTTTCCAACAATAGCGGTATCTACAAACTTCACAACTACTGTATCCTCACCACAGAACTTCCTAGGTTCATCTCTTCCTGCCTCAGTATCATCTCGCAGTTTGACATAGCTCCTGTTTCCAAAATATCCTGTGACAACATTCTTCACAGGCTTGCTGGATTCTTCATGAAATGTATTTACTGCAACTCTTGTACAATTAGGTTCCTGCACTGGCCTCCCATTCTTGTTCTCAACATTTACAACATTACATTGTTTTACAGGTAAAGATTCCTCGGACTGAGCTCCTTTAGGCCTACATTCAATGCATAAATTCTCTTTGTTTCCGTTACTCTCGTCACACTTGTGGGGAAGGCTTCCAGCACCTAAAGGCCGCTTGGCAGTTCTTGCTTCTTGACGCTGAAGGACATCAGTGCATAGTTAGATATCAAGGAAGCTTACAGATAATGGAAAATGAAAATGCTCATTATACAACGTTGACAAAAAAGAGAACCTGGACTCTCTTGTTCATGTGCCGCTCCATGCGGTGAAGGAACTGCTCATATGATTTTTGCAATTCCCCAATTGGCTCTGCAAGGCTGTACAACAGTTAATGGAAAGTAGTAAAACTCTAGTTCATAGCATGTGTAAACAAGGTAAAAGCATGTCCTTGTAGTGTCCACATGATTACATGTTGGAGAAATGCCATCAGAGAATAAATAACAGTGTGACCAAGCTCAGCATGAAGAGAATTACCACTACAAGTTCAAAGCCTCTAGCAGCATAAATGAATAGTCACACATGGTGCCAACCTTTTGTTATAACAAAATAAAAAAGACCCAAATTCTCTCTGATATTGGCGAGCACAGAATTTCAATACACAGTATGAGAGGACCCCCATAACGAAAGCAGTAAAGAACTGTTCCCTAAACCAAACCAGAAAACAAACCTCGCACCGAAAATATTTTAAGTCTCAACTCCAAAACATTGGCATCTAAAAGAGCAAGTAAAACAAGAAGTAGCCAAGGAAATGGGAGCCAATAGGTTAACAAAATTCCAGTAATATTTTTAAGTAAGTGATTTTTCCTCAAAGTTCCATTAGAAGGAACAGGTCGGGATATATGCCATCTTTGAGTATATTTTTGTACCAAACAAAAAATCTACCCTATCCAGAGATGGCCTGGTGCCCGCTGTTCTTAAGCAAAAATGAAAAGCCATCGCACTGCATATTTGTGAGCATACTCTTCCATGAACTCATGCTTTTCTTTGAACTAGACTCTCATATAATACACTTTATACTTCTTGCTGATAAGTTAGTCCTATAATGGACCAATGCTAATGCCAAAGCATGATCACAGGTCAATAACCTATAACAGGGAGCTTGGTAAGAAAGTAAAATTTGTTACACCCTTAACACTCATTTAAACAACACGAAGATCCATCATTCTCATGATCTTTATGAAAGGTTCCCTACGCAAAATACATCGATTTTTCAGTAGAAAAACAGTTCATTACTGAAGAAAAATTAAGTAACATTATTTTATCTGCATTCAAGAAAGAGACAGCAGAAACAACAGCCCCAAATACATGGTCAATTAACATATTTGAAATACATATATATCCTATATATCTTCATTTTTTACTCTTTCCTGATTTTCCTAAATCAAGTGCGGAAAGGTATGCAAAATAAATGCCACATGTCATCAGATTGCCAAAAGGGGTTTGACCAAGTAAATGGGATGAAAACTTGATGGCACACAATGCTTAACCTCCCACAATGGGTTCCAAAGTACAAAGCAATTGGTAGCAAACTCCATGCAAATAAGTCAGAAGCGGGCAGTCTTCTTGGATAGAAACTCAACAGAGTCGGTCATAATTTGTAATAACTCCATCTTCCAATTATTAATCTAACACTACTTCAAGTTCAAGTTCAAGTTCATTGAACAAAAATAATTAAGAATCCCATATTTCCATTAAAACCAAATGTTGTGGCTAAATTTAAAGAACAAGAAGATGAAGAAATAGATTTGCTTACTTCTTCACCCCTAGACGGTACATCTTCTCAGCATCATCAAACTTCTTCACTTTCTCATAGTAAAGAGCATAGGCCTGGTAAAACAATGACCTCTTTGTTCCAATGTGATTCGCTTCCATTGTTTTCAGTACTGCTTTCGGGTCATCCACGAAATCCATCTATACAAGCAACAAACTATATCAAAACCCCATTTAAATTCCACCAAACTTTCATCCAATTGCTGAGGAAATGGTGGATAAATATTAAAAACAAAATTTGAGTACACTTTCCCCCTTTATCCGAAAAATTCAAAACACCCAACTCACTTAACCCAATAGTTTGCAAATACTGATTGTAATGAGCCCTAAATGTTAAAGTTCTAGAATTGTTTATTTGGGAGTTCAAAAACATTCTCTTTTCTTCCTTGGCTTTTGGGAGCAAATTTTGAAGCAATATTGCATCCAAAATCAAGATAAATAACTAAATAATCTGCTATTCAATGGGTGTATTTGTACATATATATATATATATATATATATATATATAAAGAAAGAAAGAGTTTTTTTCTGTTCCTAATCTTTCCTACATTTTCTCACCAAACAAACAGAGACCGAGAACTAAACACAAAGGGATCAAAAAATCAAAATAATCCAGAAAAAAAAAAATCAAGTGACAAAAATAGTTTACCAGTTGTAACCAAACCCTAAGGTATCGCAAGTCATTGGTGTAGCGCCGATCAGTTTCGAAAGTGCGAGCGCATTTCTGAAGGAAGCGAGGGAGCTTTTGTTTGAGAATCTGAGGAGGCAAACACTCTCTCACCTTCCGAATCCCTCTGTATCAACATTCAATTATCGATAAATACATACATACAGAATATATATATATATATAAGCAAAAAGAAAATGAAGGAATAGAGAGATGGGTTTGGTTGACCTGAGCCATGGAAGAAGAGGGTCTTTGCCAGTGTAGGTCTTGATGTCAGAAATCAATGAGGAGAAGAGATCGTTGTGGAGACTACTACTACCACTTGCCATTATGGTTTCAGGAACAGAGAGAGCAATGAATGGAGCCAAGACCTAATTTGAATTTCTCAATGCCCCTGTTTGGTTCATGTGAAAAACTTTCCCACTAATCCAAACACCGCTAACACTTTTCTTCTTGGGTAAATTACATTAACACCCCTTCAAGATATGATATATTATATTTATCCTTCCAGTCATGGACTTAAATGTCTTAACATCTATTTGAGGGTATTTTAAACATTTTATCTCTGAAAAATATGAATAGGAGGATTTTAGTATAACTTATTCTAGACGTTTGAGAGAGTCTAGTTGTAGTTATTCAAACAAAAATGGGTGCAGGTGTAATACATGATATCTTAAGAGATGTAATTATAATTTATCCTTTTTTCTTTATTTTTTGGGTTAATTATAATCACAGCTTCAAAATTTAGACTAATTACAAACAGATGCAATGTTTGTCATCTTGAACAATCATGCCCCCTTGTCAAATTTGAGAGCCAAACACCCTTTAGATTCATTGGTAAAGTCCGTAAATCTCTTTTCAGAACATTAATAAAGGAGTAAAAGACGTATTTGCCCATCATTGTGAAAAAAATATCATTACACAATTTACAAAGGGCTCCACATCTAATGGATACTTCTTCCACCCACCAAACATCTTCTATGAACTACGTATACAGGACACGATTACGGCACGATACGCACTTTGTGACACAATAAATTTTAAAAAAATAGAACATGATAAGGTAAAAAATAATGATATAATTATTATATTATAGTTAAAATAAAATAAATTATTTTATCCATATAATCATAAAATATATTCCATCGGTCCCAAATTAATTGTCCAAGTCTCACTTTTCAACATTTTATTTGTTATTTTGTGTTTTTAGTTTTGCCCTATGATAATATAATATAGTTATAGTTTTTAGTGAGGTTCATTACTTTTTAAAGTTAATAAAGAAAGATAATTTTGGAAAGTATAAGATTACATTTAATTGGGATACGAAACTGGACAATTATTTTGTGGCAAGTAAAGTTGAGAAACATAACTACCATTTTAACAAAGGCCTAATGGTAAAGCGATACCAAGCTCTTACGCTCAAATGGGAGGTTAAGGGTTCGAGTCTCCCTGGAGGCAAGTGTGAGGTTTGCTTAACTTTTAAAAAAAAAACAAAAAAGTAAAGTTAAGAAAGTAGATAACTAATATGGGACGAAGGGAGTAAATAACTTATACAGTTAATCGTGTTCCAAACTTCATTTAGATTTTGTAGAATTTATTTTTTGTTTTCTTAAATTTCATATTTTTTTAATTAGTTCATAATGCATGTTTGTACATGTGAGTTTTCCCGGCCCATATAAAAAGCTTCATCCCGACCAGATCAATCCTAGAAAGGCCCAAGATGATGACCCGATCACTGAGTCCACATTCTAACCCGACCGACGCGTCCGTTCTGTGGTCCGCTCCAAGACCCGACCACTAGGCCCATCCTATGGCCCGACCCGAAGAAGCATTCTAGAAGAAACTTGAAGATTCTAGAAGAGACTTGCGGCTCAAGATAATGACGTAGTATAGGGACAAAGTAGCTGACGTGTAAAGTAAGGATAATATTCCAAAATAGAAAATGTTGCCCTAATGGGCCAAAGGCCCAGAGAACAAATGTATATAATTCAATGAAGAGTAATGAGAAATGATCTTTTTTGTGTTGTGCAAATTTTGTATCTACACAATGGCGTCGTCTGTGGGAAATTAGGTTATTTCGCCGACCATCTTCCTACCTCAAAAAGTTGAGCAAAATCCGAATACCACCACCAAATCTACAAAATCATCTTCTCCGTCCAAACCTGACCATGTCGGTGACCAAATCCCAGTCAGAATTACAGATCCCCGGCGATAGACAACCAAGTGCCTCACCAACGATCGAGCACCTCTTGCAGCAGCTTGTCGAAACGGAGAGACGAAGCCAAGCCACCGAAGCGAGAAGCCTGGCGGCGGAGAAAAGGAGCAAGGAGCTCTTAGCGAGATTGAACCAGGCGACTATCCTTTCGGTAGTTCTCGATCAATCGCATATCCAAGAACAAGCCGAACCACAGGAGGAACACGATGAAACCTCTCACCGACCAGGCGAGGCCCCGGCCGCAGGCGAAGTTCCCATCACCGGCGAGCCTCTGACATCACAAAAACTTCAGGAGATGATGGCGGAGTTCCAAAAAAGGGTCATGAAGGATCTGAGGGCCCGATCTACCGACGACCAGGCCCTCCAAGCCTCTACCGACTCGGTTCAGTCACCGTTCACTTTAGAAATCACCCGGGAACCCTTCCCCAAGAAGTTCGTCATGCCTAGATTCACTCCCTACGACGGAACGAAGGATCCCGAGGAGCACATTTACCAGATCCACCAAAAAATGACCATGTATGCCGAGAACGAGGCCTTGCTGTGCAAAGTATTCTCGACCAGTCTCGTCGACGCGCTACTCCTCTGGTTTAGGAAGCAGCCGCCGAGATCCATTGGCAGCTGGTAGCAACTGTCCGACCTCTTCGTGGCCCAGTACTTCGGGAACAAGAGGCAAAAGAAGACCATCTCGAGCCTCTTTACCATGACTCAGGAAAAAGGCGAGTCCCTCAAGAATTCCCTGTCCAGATTCAACGTCGAGTCGTCTTCCATCGACAACTGCGACCAACACTCAGCTGTGGAAGCCTTCAGGATGGCACTGATTCCGGGGACCAAGTTCCACCAGTCACTTGTGAAACGACCACCCTCGGGAATCGGATAACTCAATTCTAGAGCTCAGGGCCACTTAAGGATCGAAGAGGAGGAGGCAACCCGACAGAAGAGAGCGGCATTGATCAATATGGAAATCAAGTCGAAGGATAAGGCGCCAGATACATCCCGACAACCGATTAATCGCAAACGGTCAAATCCCCCGATCCCCGCTTCAACTCAGTTTCCTCCACAGCCTGAGAGGCATGTTAGACTCGAAGAGAAGATCACCCCGTTGAAAATAAGCCTTGGCAAGCTCTTCCAAGAAAACAAAGCCATAGGAATCTTCCAGACTCCTCCCCCAATCAGGCAACCCCTCGACTAGAGGGATAGGTCAAAGCACTGTGTCTTCCATAGTGATTTAGTCCATACGACAAATGATTGCAGAAGCCTGAGACGCCAGGTCGAGGCAATGATAGCCCGAGGGGAACTGAAAGACTATGTCCAGAGGGATGGTCCAAGAGCTAATCAACCAGCACAAAATAACCAACGGAATCAAGCCCCGGCACATCCGGTCAGAATCATCAATATGATTTATGGAGGTCCCGACCCACGAAGCGGCGAAGGATCGAGACACTCACAAATGAGAAGAGCACATCAGGTCAGCAGGATAACAGGGATAAACGAAGTCCACCACTGAATGGGGCAGTCTCAGATATTCTTCTCCCATGATGACCTCCGAGACATCCAGGTCCCACACGATGACCCACTAGTCATCACTCTGATGGTCTCGGGTTGTCTTATCAAGAGGGTCATGGTTGACCCAGGAAGCAGTGCCAATATCATGACCAAGTGGGCTTTGATAAATTGGAGATCAACCCGAGAGACATTATAACTTCCCGAAATCCAATCGCCGGGTTCGATGGAAAGCCAGTCGAACCCTTTAGGGAGATCAAGCTACATGTGTCAGCAGCCCAGAGAACTCCGTCCGAGACCTTTGTGGTGGTGGACGTGAAGCCCTCATACAATCTGTTTATGGGAAGAGGATGGATACACAGGATGCAAGGCGTACCATCAACTCTCCACCAAATGATGAGGTGCGTCGGGCCGAATGGTTACGACATAATTGATATCAAAGGGGATCAAGTAGCGACCAAACAATGCTACGACATCACTATTAAAGGAATGAAGGATAAGCCCGATCGAAAGAGGTCCCGAGAAGAGGATCAGGATCTAAACCCGCAACCCAAATAGCAACTACAGGACGAGGAGTCGGGTCCCCCGATCGTTGCAGAACCTCTGCAAACAGTATCTGTAATGCCCGACCAACCCGACAAGGCCACCTACGCAGGTACAAGTCTAACCACTTGTGAATTAAATGAACTAACAACATTCTTACAGGATAATCATGATGTCTTCGCATGGGAGCATATTGACATGCCCGGCATCGACCCCTCCATAGCCCGACACACATTACATGTTGACCCAAATATAAGACCTGTCCGGCAGAAACAAAGGCGAATGGGGGGCCAAAGGAACCAGATCAAAGCTGACGAGGTATCAAAATTACTGGAAGCCGGGTTCATCAGGGAAGTTCAGTATCCCGAGTGGTTTGCCAACGTGGTGGTTGTGCAGAAAAAGAACGGGAAGTGGTGAGTCTGCATCGACTTCACTGACCTAAATAAAGCCTGCCCGAAAGACAGCTCCCCCTACCTAAAATAGACGAAATGGTCGACGTTACCGCGGGCTACGAGAGACTAACTTTCCTTGATGCCTACTCGGGATACAACCAAATCCCAATGGACCCGACGGATAAGGAAGAGACCTTCTTCATTACCGAGACATGTACTTATTGCTTTAAAGTTATGCCTTTCGGACTAAAAAATGCAAGAGCCACATTTCAGAGACTGGTGAACAGGATCTTTAAAGGAATGATGGGCACAGTGGTCGAGGCCTACATTGATGATACAGTGGTCAAAAGCAAAAAGAAAACTGACCACTTGGAGCATCTCCGAAAAGTATTCGACACCCTGAGGAAACATGGGATGAAACTCAATCCGTCCAAATGCTCCTTCGGGGTGTCTTCGGGGCAGTTCCTCGAGCACATTGTCGATCAATCAAGCATACAGGCCAGCCTGACCCAAGTGAAGGCTCTGCTCGAAACAAAAGAGCCAGCCACACACAAAGAAGTCCAGATTCTGACCGGAAGGGTTGTAGCCTTAAGCAGATTCATCGCAAGACTGACCGACCGATGTCGACCCATCTTCCAGGCGATCAAAGCAAAGAAGGGAGAGGTGTGGGGTCCCGAACAAACCAAAGCCCTATCCCGATTGAAAGAGTACATGCTCAAGCCTCCCATTCTTGCGACACCCGAGCCCGATGATGTCCTACTCTTGTATCTGGTAGTATCATCAGTGTCAACTAGCGCTGTACTCATCAGAGAGGACGGGAACCTCCAGTTGCCCATTTTCTATACCAGTAAGGCATTAGCCAATCCCGAGACCCGATACAGCATACAAGAAAAGTTGGTTTTATCCCTGATCAATGCCAAACGACGTCTTAGGCATTACTTTGAAGCTCACCAGATCATTGTCCCCACTACAACTCCGATTCGTGTACTTATGGCAAAGCCTGACCTATCCGGTAGGATCTCCAAATGGGCCATTGAGCTAGGGATTTATGATATAACCTACGTTCCTAGAATCTCAATCAAAGGACAGGTCGTGGCCGATTTTCTATTAGAAGGAGAGATCGATGAAACAGATCAACCCCCGGAATTAAAAACATGGAAATTATTCATGGACGGCTCGGTAAGCGCCAATGGAGCAAGCGTCGGGGTAGAGATCCATACTCCCGACGGGACCAAGTTACATGCTTCTATGCAATTTTCAGTTCTCAGCCACCAACAACGAGGCGGAGTACGAAACGATCGTATCGGGCCTGAGATTAGCCAGAAGCCTGCAAATACAATCCCTATCTGTATACAGCGACTCCCAGCTAATAATCAGGCAAATAATCTGCGAGTACGAAACCAGAGACCCAAAAATGGAATCTTACAGAGCATTGGTGCTCAAGGAGTCCGAAGGTTTTCAGAAATTAACATTCAGTCAAATCCCTCGAGAAGAGAACACCTCTGCCGACCACCTAGCTAATCAGGCGTCTGCAGCTGGTGAAGATATGGCCCGAGTAGTACTGACCAACTTCATCACTATACCGAGCATTCGAGAGCCCGATAATCATATATGTCTAGTTCCCCGGGAGCCGAGCTGGATGGATCCCATAATCGACTACCTCAGTGTCGGGACGCTACTAGCTGATAAGGCAGAGGCGAGGAAAATTAGAATGAAGTCAGCCAGATACTCGATCATCCAGGGACAGCTCTACAGAAGATCTTTCTCAGGTCCATATTTGAAATGCGTCACTCCTTCCGAGTCAGAGACAGTGATGCAAGAGATACACGTTGAAGCTTGTGGAAATCACTCAGGTGCCCGATCTCTTGCCCATAAGATCTTATCACAGGGTTACTTTTGGCCCTACATGTCTCGGGACACCGAGGAATATGTACGGAAATGCAAAGCCTGTCAGATGCATGGTGACGCTATACTCCAACCACCGGAATTCTTGAACCCTACAATCGTTCCACATCCTTTTGCCCGATGGGGAATGGATATAGTCGGACCACTCCCAAAAGCCATCAGGTCAACAACCTATGTGCTCCTGGCCACCGATTATTTCACCAAATGGGTTGAAGTCGAGGCCTACCCTTCTATAAAAGGCAGTCATGTGGTCAAGTTCATATGGAATCACATCATCTGTAGGTTCGGGGTACCTCGGACCATCATGATGGACAACGACACTAATTTAGACTGTGAACCAGTCAGGTCGTTTCTGGCCGAGCACGAAATCAATCAAAATACCTCCTCAGTAGGGTACCCGCAGGCCAATGGACAAACGAAAAGAACCAATCGATCCATCTTCAATACCCTAGCAAATAAACTTGAGAAGGCCAAATGAGCATGGTTAGACAAGTTGCCAGAGGTACTATGGTCGTATAGAACCACGCCCAGACAACCAACAGGTGAAACACCCTTCGCTATGGCATATGGGGCAAATGCCGTAATCTCGACGGAGTATGCCGTCCGGACGCTGAGGTCACTAGCCTGGGACGAGAAATCAAATAATCAACGCCTGGCTCACGAGCTCGACCTGGTGGAAGAGAAGAGAGAAAATGCCGGGATAAGACTGGCAGCGTATCAACAATGGGTCAGGAATCACTTCAACAAGAGAGTAACAATAAGGGGATTCCAAGTCGGGGACATGGTCCTTAGGCGAAAGATTGGACACGTGGGCAAGCTCTAAGAGCCATAGGAAGGACCCTACACCGTCACTGAAGTGGTGGGGCGCGGGGCCTACAGACTACTCAGGAACTCTGATAACAGAAGGGAGCCCAACACATAGAATGCATCCCGACTTAAGAGGTATTATCCCTAGAAATACTTCGGCCCTGTTTGGTAGGTGGTCTTGTCTGGTCTTGCGTTTTATGGGACCAGACCGTGTTTGGTAGCATTGGTCCCAAATTTTTGGTTAGACCAAGTCAGACCAAATCAGACCAAAATGGCCTCATTTCAGACAAAAAAAAAGGTGGTTCCTGGTGGTCCGGTCTGGTCTTATTAATAAAATATATTTATAAATAATTAAAAATGAATAAATAATAATAATAATAATTTAAATAAAACATATTTTAAAAATAAAATATAAATAATAAATAATAAACAAAATGAAATAAATAATACCTAATAATAATAAAAATGAATATAATAATAATAAATAAATGAATAAATAATAAAATATATTTATAAATAATTAAAAATGAATAATTAATAATATAAATAATAAATTAAATAAAACATAATATTAATAAAAAATAAATATAATAATAATAAATAAATATAATAATAATAAATAAATATAATAATAATAAATTAATAAAATAAATAATAAATTACATAAACACATATTTAAAGATATAATAATAAATAATAAATAATAAACAAAATGAAATAAATAATAATAAAAAAATATATAATAAAAAATAATAAATAGATATAATAATAAATAAATATAATAATAAATAATAAGTAAATATAATAATGAATAAATACTTCATAATAATAATAAAAAATGAGTATAATAATAATAAATTAATAAAATATATTTTTAAATAATTAAAAATGAATAAATAATTTATAAATAAAATGAATTAAATAATGAAATAATAATAAATAGAATAGAATATATTTATAAATTAATATATAAATTAATAAATAATAATTTAATAATATAAATAATAAAATAATAAAATATATTATAAAGTGAAGAAATAATAAATAAAGAAATAAATAATACATAAATAAATATTATAATAAATAATAAATAAATAGTAAGACCAGACCGCTTACCAAATAGACTTTTCCAGATCAGAGTAGACCAGACCGGACCGGACCAGACTAGACCAGACCAGACCAGAAAGACCGCCTACCAAACATGGCCTTCGTTTTGGCTACTGTAAAGAAAGGCCGCTAGAGCCCAAAACGATTGCAATGAAAGTTCCATTTTCCTCGATCATCTCCACGATAATTGAAATCATCTCCATGATGACCTCTCCGTGGGCCCAAAGTGCCCAAGAGATAAACACAGACCTACCAATAGTCGGGTTTTACAAATATCAATTCTAAAACCTAAGTGTTGCATCCTCTCCATGAGCCCAAAGTGCCTGAGAGATGAACGCAGATCCACCAGTGGTCGGGTTTTACAAATATCAACTCTAAAAACCTAAGTGTTGCATCCTCTCCATGGGCCCAAAGTGCCCGAGAGATAAAACACAGACCCACAAGTATTATTGTTATTATTGTTATTATTGCTATTATTGCTGAGTCACAATTCAAAATCCCGATTGTTATTACCTCATCAAAAGAATAAATAAACTTATATTGAAAAGCCCCAGTGGCCAAGGCTGATACAATGATGTGTTACAAAGAAAATTACAAATACAAAGAAAATGAAAGAGCAGGAGAAAAAAGCAAAATAAGGGACAAAAAGCCAGATGAAGATCCCTATTTCAAAGTCTTTTTCCCCTGATGGGACTCAACCTCGGGAATGTCATCACCTTCCCCCTGAACCACCATGGGAGGATCTAGATTCCCGCCTGAGCCTTTAGCCCCGAGGTACTATCCCTCTGTAACTTCAGGCTCGTCCAGACCAGAACGAGAAGGCGGAGAGGGCAGGGGATCCTGAAGGAATTTTCCAAAGATGAGATCTTCGGCCTCGGGCTCCGGATCATCATACGGAGGCCCTACTCCTATGCTGAGGTCAAGATCCTCAATAGTCGGGATCTCCCTTTCTTCCTCAGGCTTTTAAAGCTCCATGATACATTCCCGCCAACCCTGCTCGTAACGGTACTTGCAGGTCAGCTCGAAGCGGGCGATCATCTGGTTACCACCCTTGTGGCACATCTCCACCCGAGATCTCTCCACGCCCAAGGCTTTCTCGACCTCAACCTTCTCCCCAAGCAACTAATGCCCCAAAGTCTTTAACTTCTCAACTTCTTCAGTCAGGGACTGCACTTGGAGAGTCAGGGCTTCCCCGGCCTGGGCCTCTCAATCGGCCCTCTGCTCAACCTCTCGATCCTTGCACTCGAATTCTAAGATCTTTGCCTTGGCATCTACGAGCTCCTCCTCAGCCGAAACAACCCTATACGTCAGGGACTGAATCTTGTCCTCAGCCTTCTTGGACTGCTCCAGAGCCTTGGCACACCCAGCTTTATGGACCTGAACATCCCGAGTCAGGGCATTTATGACCCGGGCATCATCCTCGAGCTTGCAATTGTATGCCTGAGTAGCATGAAGCATTTGAAAGAAGAGAGTGTCAACACAGAAGATACGAAAGAAAATAAAAAGCTAAGTATAAGAAATATGAAATTACCCTCATCGCAAGCTCGGGCCCATTCAAAGCTAAGCTCATCCTATCATATCGCCCCATGGCCAACCTATCGGCCGGGGTCTAGACTCCTAAGGCCATCTCCCGCAAGGCTTCGGGGTTCCCAATCGTCTGATCCCCCACAGATAGATATGGGTTGCCCTTCCGAGTGTCTAGCTTGAACCTGGGCCCATGAGGAGTCTCTTTCCCACTTTCAGCAGCGCGTTCAATCTCCCTGTGGTTTTGTCTCCTGACCGGAGGTGTGATAGCAGTACGCAGCCTGGTAGGTTGGGATAAACCCTGACCCTCTTCGTCAGAGCCTGACTCTCGAAGATCCAATGTCGAGGCAGGAACCTCTAAGGCCATACCAAGGCTAGGACCGGGCCTAACTGAAAGTTGGACCTGAGACGAATTCTGATCCAAACCTCCAGAGCTCGAGACCATAGCATGACTATCCCCGACCTCAACTGCCCCCGATGCAGCTGTTTGCGGGGTATGAGAAGGCGGAGGCGGAGGCACGATTGGAGGATCCTCTGCCGGAGGAAGAGGATGAGGCGTGGCAGCTCGGCCCTCAGTCAGTCCCACTGATGAACTGACCACAGGGTTCTCGGGGACTTGAGAGGCATCAACCCCACAAATGAAGGATGTGGAGCCGGTGACAGCCTTCTTGATTGAAAGCTTGGGCATGCTGATCGTTTTTCTTTTTTGCTAGCCCCCCGACATAGTTCTCTTGAGTTTTCGGGTTACTGATGACTTGGACTTCAATTTCTTCGACCCAGACGTAGTCGTAGCAAAACCCGAGGCAATCGTCGACGCAGATGTTCCCGATGCAAGCTCCTGCAATATAGACCCGATCAAGCAACCCTGGCTATCCCTTAAATCCTGACTCCATATTCTGGCATGCAACAGTTCAAATTGGGATCTTATATACCTGACCTCCCTTCTCTCCTGAGGAGCCTGAAGGAAACCCATCACTAGCATACCCAACTTATCATTACACATATCGCAATGGCATGAAGCTCGGGTATGAAAACTCTTAAACTCGGGAAGTCGGGTCGGTTGGAAAACATGATTGACAGGTATGTTTATGGTGTCGGGATGCCTCCACTACCCACTCACTACAATCATCCTTTCTTTCCATCCCTTATTGGAGGTCGGGACGTTATCACACAATTTCCTCTTAACGTACGAGGTTAGGTTATACCGACCCCTATTATCTTTCTATTCCTGAAGTTTATACGAGAACAGGAGCTCAACCAAACCTAAGTCTAGGTTCAATTCTTTATTGACCAATAGGATCATGGCCAGGATCCTATAAAAATTTGGACCCACTTGAAGGGGAGCCAGACCCAAAGTCGCCAAGGCCAAAAGGAAGAAAGGGTGAATTGGAAATTTTAATATGGCAAGGTGGAATGAGGAGAGCAATATCTCCCCATCCTTCAGCCCCTCACCAATCCTGAAGTCTTTATCCCGAGGATAATGTCTAACATTTACCCCTTCAGGAACCCCGAGGCTCTTAAGTTGAGCGTTTTTCCTGTACTTGGGCGGGAGTGGGTCAGTACAAAAAATCTCCTCTTCCTCGACATCATGACCCTGATCATTCCCATCATCACCTTCTACAACTCGACCCCCAACATCCTGAGTAACTTCTGGTGGACTAGTCCTAGTAACTCGGGTAATCTCTAGGGATGGGGTGCTTACTGAGGCTTCGGGATCGGTGATTATCAAATCAGTGTCTGTCAATTACAGGTCGCTAACCGACCTAGTGTCATCACTCCCCGACATATTTGAAAAAAGGTAGAAAGGTAGAAAAATGAGAAGAATGACTTACAAATAGGTAAAGAAGATTTCGGCAGTCCCCCGAGTGTTTTCTCCGGCAAAAGATTTGCAGAATCCGGTAACTATACCAACAGGCAAGGATTGGGGCGCCCGACCAAACGTTTCTCAACAGGGCTCAAAACATTCCACACAATGGAGTACTCAACCAAGATCACTAAGATTTGCAGTAATTGATGAGACAAACTTGGAATTATGCGAATTTAAGTTTGGAAATAGTGCTTGAAAAGGTTGCAGAGAGAAATTGGAGAAGGCAGCGCAGAGAGAAGTTGAAGAAAGGCAAAGCAGTCCGAAAATGGTGTTAAGTATGGTGTATATGAGTTATATAGGCGTGATGTTTCAACTACTCAGGTCAAGGCATCGAACCGACATGACCCGGCCCATTTCACGCATACCTATGCCATCTCAACCACAAATTCAAAATCGCAATTGATTGCGATGGCTACAACATTAAATGCAACTCCGCGTCATCAAGCGCGCGTCCCGCGTACCCACCTCAAGGGCTTTTTTGATGTGCCTCACAATTCTTTCATTTAATGGGCCTATTAAAAAGCAGGCCCATAAACTAAAAGAGGGCCTATGTATATGTGAGTTTTCCCGGCCCATATAAAAAGCCTCATCCCGACCAGATCAATTCTAGAAAGGCCCGAGATGATGACCCGATCACTGAGCCCACAATCTAACCCGACCGACGCGTCTGTTCTGTGGTCCACTCCAAGACCCGACCACCAGGCCCATCCTATGGCCCGACCCGAAGAAACATTCTAAAAGAAACTTGAAGATTCTAGAAGAGACTTGCGGCTCAAGGTAGTGACGTAGTATAGGGACAAAGTAGCTGACGTGTAAAGTAAGGATAATATTCCAAAATAGAAAATGTTGCCATAATGGGCCAAAGGCCAAGAGAGCAAATGTATATAATCCAATGAAGAGTAATGAGAAATGATATTTTTTGTGTTGTGCAAATTTTGTATCTACAATGTTTAAATTGTATTAAAGTTAATTAAAAATTACTCTATCGTGTCATCGACAATGTCAAAATGTGTCTATGAAGTGTCCAAAAATAATTATTTTTAGGACAGTTTTAGTCATGACGGACAAGCATGAGATACGTGTTCGAGGCATGTACACATGTCTGGCATGGGTACGACACCCTCAAACGAAGGGTTCGTGCTTCATAGAACAACTTCATCCCCTATTTCACATACACACGGGAACAATATTTACAAGTCTTACCATTTGACTATGTTGAAGTTACGTGGTGTCAGAGCTTATAACGTGGCTCATACATATCAAAAAGAACGATGTCGTCTCTTTTAAATAAAATATTAGATAATTATAGGAGAGTAGGGATGGTAATAATACCCCCCCCCCCCCCGATTAAATCGGGTTTGGGGCCCCGATTAACTAAATGGGGGCAGGTATGGGGATTGGAAAAAATCCCCGACCAGGTTCGGGGCCAGGTTTGGGAAAGCTTATATATCTTACATATTACAACATATCCCATATATATATTATGTTAAGACTCTCAGCAAACCCTAAGTCTCTAGCACGTCGTTCTCACTCTGTCTCTCACAACTCCTCAAAGTTATGCACAGAAACCCTAATTTTATTTGCGATCTCGTCACTCAGCTTTATGAATCAGATGATGTGCTCGTTTGAGTCGGGTCTCTTCGTCTCAAACTAAGTTTCTCTCGGTAATACTTAAACTCTAACCCTATTTTTCGTTCTTTCTTCTTGTGATTTGTCCTTAATATTGTGTTCTCTGCGATTTTGTTTTTAGATTTTCTTGATATACTGTATGAAAATTTTATATATGTATATATATATGCTTGACACATTTTTTCCTATAAATTCTGATTTTTTGTATATGAATATGTATATATATGTTTCCCTATCTTTTAATCCCTTCACTGATTCAACATCCGAGGTAATTTCACATCTAGGTTTCATATAATTTCAGTTAACCTTCACTTTCTTCTTCTTTCAATTACTAGTTTTGTTACATATTGGTTTTGGCTTCAATGATCACTTGCTGATTTTAAAAATCCGGGTTTCGTCTATTTTTGTTACCATTTCAATTTCACATTTGAGTGTACATAGTAATTGTAAAAGTTATCAACATTAGAAAGTATGGGTTAATTATTGATTTTTTATATATGCAATTTTCTTGTAGATATTACAAAATTGAAAGATGTCAAAGAAAGAATCAAATAGTCCAAATGTAGTTATAGAGCTTACAAATGATATTGCATCTCCCGCTACCTCTAAGGCTCCCACTTCAAACCCTAATCCTGAAATTCCTAAAACTAATGATGAGCTAACTAGTGGTCCAACTGTTATAGAAAGAAAAAGGAAATTAACATCAGTTGTTTGAAATGATTTTAATAAAATCACAGAGAATGGAATGGTGTATGGCGAGTGTCATCATTGTAGAGCGAAATTGAAAGCACCTAGTAGTTATGGAACTAAGAGCTTAATTGATCATCTAAAGAGGTGTACGAAAAATAAAGAGGGACAGTGGTAACTTGAGACAATTAGTTTTGCAAAACATATATAAAAGAAATGAGGAGACACTTGAAGGACAAGTTTCATGTCGTAATCATGTGTTTGATCAAATTGTTTCAAGACATGAGCTTGCATGTATGATAATTGTGCACGAGTATCCTCTTTCCATGGTTAACCATTGTCATTTTCGAAAATTCATGAATAGCCTTCAACCATTGTTTAAGATGGTTTCTCGAAATACAATCAAAAGTGATATCTTAAAGATCTATAAGACGGAAAAGGCTAAAACATGTAGGTTTGTGGAGGATCTTAATAGTAAAATCGCTCTCACTTCGGATATGTGGACTTGTAATCATTCAAGGAAAGGTTTCATGGCAGTACCAACTCACTTCATTGATGATTTGTGGAAACTGCAAAAAAGACTTTTGAGGTTTGAATTTTTTTTGAATTTCTATTCTGAATTATATATATAATGAATTTTCTATGAATTTCTATTATGAGTTTTTCTTTGAATTTCTTTTAAATTCAAATTTTTTATTTTTCTTATTAGCATATATGTTCTAGTTTTCTGTTTTGGATACCTCTGTCATAATAATAATTTGCAAATGAAATGAAGTCTTGTTTTTCAAGTGTCATTGACTTTAAATGCATAAACATGACAAATTTATCTTTTAATATGTTATAGGTTCACATATGTTCCTGCTTCACATAATAAGGAAGTTTTAACTGATATGCTACTTGATACAATGTTAGATTGGAACATTGATAGAAAATTATCCACGATTACATTGAATAATTGTTTTGTCAATGATGCCTTGATATATAGTATCATTGATAAGGTTGATTTAAGTTCATTTTTACTAGATGGGAGAATTGTTCGTATGAGATGTTGTGCTCATGTTTTGAATTTGATTTTGAAAGATGAGATAGAAATAATAGAGGATTCAATTGAAAGAATACGCGATAGCGTTTATTTTTGGACCGCAAGCCCGAGTAAAATTGAAAAGTTTGAAGAAGCGGCTCGTCAATTAAAACTTTCATGTATGTCAAAAAGTTGGCAATGGATTGCAAAACTCATTGGAACTCTACATATCTCATGCTTGTAACTACTTTAGAATATAACGATGTGTTCTCACAATTGAAGCAATGTGAGAAATTTTACAAAACATCGCCAACCAATGATGATTGGAAAATGAGAAAAGAAATTTGTGACAAGTTAGAATTGTTTTACTCTACCACGGAGTTATTTTCTGGGTCACATTATCCTACTTCCAATTTATTTTTTGCCACTATTTCTGAAATTAGAGTTGCATTGTATACTTGGCTTAACGACCAAAATTTTATCATTCATGAGATGACATGCAACATGTTGTCAAAATATGTGAAATATTGGGATGTTTGTCATAAGGCATTGGCAGTGGCGGTGGTGTTAGATCCACAATATAAGATGTGACTTGTTGAATTTTTCTATTCTCAAATCTATGGAGCTGAATAGAGGGTGGAAACTCAAAAATTGTGAGAAAGTTGTGCTAATATATTTTCTGAGTATTCAAGAAAGTCCAAAAAAGCTAGAAATGATACAAGTGTTTCATCTTCTATTCTTACTAGTGTGAGTGATGTTAAAGGGGGTGTGCTGAAGTATAAGTCAAATTTTGATGCATATCTTAACAAAATTGTACCTGAAGATGGGGAGAAGACTGAGTTTGACTTATATTTGGATGAGAAATTGTTGCCTCAGACGGATGATTTTGATATTTTGGGCTGGTGGAAGACTGCATGAGTGAAATATCCTATCTTATAGAAAATGGCTCGAGATATATTAATAATTCCCGTGCCTACCATTGCCTCAGAGTCTGCTTTCAGTACTGGTGGTAGGGTTGTTAGTCCACATCGTAGTAGACTTCATCCAACTATGTTGGAGACTTCATCCCCGGGTTCGGGGATGGGGGAGGTGATCCCCGCCCTGCCCTGGTGGCCCCGCCCCATTGCCATTCCTATACGAGAGAGAAAGAGAAAGAGAATTCAACTCTTATATTGGGTCATATTTGTCTTAAGGGTAAATAAAACTTTCACTCCCCTTTTATTAATGTAAAATACACATGCACCCCTTGTGATTTTGCTAATTACACTTTCACTCCTTATTTATTTTACTTTCATTCCCTCTATTCAACTTCTGGCGAGGTTAAACGCAATCAACGCTGATGTCACTAATTTTTTGATGTAAAATGACTAAACTACCCCTAAATATTTGTGAATACATATTTATCCATCCAAAATGATGTGAAATGATAATTTTACCCTCACCAAAATTCCAAAAATACCCCTAATCACTTCTCTCTCTCTAGAAACAAACTTGCTGACATGTCCACCACCACGGGACTACCTTCCCTTCTTTTTACTCTATAGTAATCCAAATCATTGTCACCATAGATCTTTGTGCGTGTATTTGTTTGAAAGGGAATTGATTTGTGTTTACAAGAATTAGGGATTAAACTTATAAATTGAGAATTTTTGAAATTGGGCAAATCCACCAACGCCGCCGCCACCTCCTCATCTACCTCGTACTGGAAATTGTGCTCCAAGAAGGAGGGTGTCTGCTTTTGATTTGAGTTTTATTTGTGATTTTTGGATTAGGTGAGTTTCTTTGTGTTGTGAAAAGGTTGTTGGTAGGGGTTAGTTTGAATTCGTTGTTGTTGTGATTTGATTTCATGATTGGTCCAAGACAATGGACAAGATTATGCCTTTTTTTTTTCTTTTTTTTTTTTGCATTGAATACTATATCCTTGTTAAAGTAATATGAAGAACATATTAAAGAAACTCCATGCCATGCCCAATCAAATATAATAGCTTAAGGCCTATTTGGTATTTGGTAGGCTATCTGGTTCACCTGGTCTGGTCTGGTCTTTGTTTTCAGGGACCAGACCATGTTTGTTTGGATTTGGTCTCAAAATTTAGAACCAGACAAAATGAGATTAAATTGAACCAAATGTGGTATTTTTGGAACCAGATTTTTTGATGGTTCAACCTGGTCTGGTATGGTCTTATTAATAAAATATATATATAAATAATTAAAAATGAATAAATAATAATAAATAATTAATAATAATAATAATAAATTAAATAAAACATATTTTAAAAATAAAATATAAATAATAAATAATAAAATAATAAATAATAAAATATATTTATAAATAATTAAAAATGAATAATTAATAATATAAATAATAAATTAAATAAAACATAATAATAATAAAAAATGAATACAATAATAATAAATAAATATAATAATAAAAAATGGACTAAATAATAAATAATAATAATAAATTAATAAATTACATAAAACAAATTTAAAAATATAATAAAAATAATAAATAATAAACAAAATGAAATAAATAATAATAATAAATAAATATAATAAAAAATAATAAATAGATATAATAATAAATAAATATAATAATAAATAATAAGTAAATATAATAATAAATAAATACTTCATAATAATAATAAAAAATGAGTATAATAATAATAAATTAATAAAATATATTTTTAAATAATTAAAACTGAATAAATAATTTATAAATAAAATGAATTAAATAATTAAATAATAATAAATAAATAGAATATATTTATAAATGAATATATAAATTAATAAATAATAATATAAATAATAATTTAATAATATAAATAATAAAATAATAAATATATTATAAAGTGAAGAAATAATAAATAAAGAATGAAATAATACATAAATAAATATTATAATAAATAATAAATAAATAGTAAGACCAAACCGCTTACCAAACAGACTTTTAAGTTTAGGATCCAGATCAGATTAGACCAAACCAGACCAGAAAGACCGCCTACCAAACATGGCCTTAGTTTTCCCAATTTCTTACAATCTATTATTAAGGCCCTATTTGGTTGGCTGTCTGGTTCCACCTGGTCTGGTCTGGTTTTTGTTTTCAGGGACCAGACCATGTTTGTTTAGATTTGGTCTCAAAATTTGGAACCAGACTAAAGAGACCAAATTAAACCAAAGGGGGTGTTTTTGGAATCAGATTTTTTAATGGTTCAACTTGGTCCGGTCTGGTCTTATTAATAAAATATATTTATAAATAATTAAAAATGAATAAATAATAATAATAATAATAATAAATTAAATAAAACATATTTTTTTAAAAAAATATAAATAATAAATAATAAACAAAATGAATTAAATAAGACCTAATAATAATAAAAAATGAATATAATAATAAAAAATATATATAATAATAAATAATAAAATATATTTATAAATAATTAAAAATGAATAATTAATAATATAAATAAAAAATAATAATAATAAAAAATGAATACAATAATAATAAATAAATATAATAATAAAAAATGGACTAAATAATAAATAATAATAATAAAATAAATAATAAATTACATAAAACATATTTAAAAATATAATAAAAATAATAAATAATAAACAAAATGAAATAAATAATAATAAAAAATAAATATAATAATAAATAATAAATAATAAATAATAAGTAAATATATTAATAAATAAATATTTCATAATAATAATAAAAAATGAGTATAATAATAATAAATTAATATTAAATTAATAAAATATATTCTTAAATAATTAAAAATGAATAAATAATTTATAAATAAAATGAATTAAATAACGAAATAATAATAAATAAATAGAATATAATTATAAATTAATATATAAATTAATAAATAATAATATAAATAATAATTTAATAATATAAATAATAAAATATATTATAAAGTGACGAAATAATAAATAAAGAATGAAATAATACATAAATAAATATTATAATAAATAATAAATAAATAGTAAGACCAGACCGCTTACCAAACAGACTTTTAAGTTTAGGATCTAGATTAGATTAGACCAGACCAGACCAGACCAGAAAGACCGCCTACTAAACATGGTCTTAGTTTTCCCAATTTCTTACAATCTATTATTAAGGCCCTGTTTGGTAGGTTGTCTGGTTCCACTTGGTCTGGTCTGGTCTTTGTTTTCAGGTACTGTACCATGTTTGTTTGAACTTGGTCTCAAAATTTGGAACCAGACTAAATTGAACCAAATGGGGTGTTTTTGGAACCAGATTTTTTAATGGTTCAACCTGGTCCAGTCTGGTCTTATTAATAAAATATATTTATAAATAATTAAAAATGAATAAATAATAATAAAAAGTTAATAATAATAATAATAAATTAAATAAAACATATTTAAAAAATAAAATATAAATAATAAACAAAATGAATTAAATAATACCTAATAATAATAAAAATGAATATAATAATAATAAATAAATATAATAATAAATAAATGAATAAATAATAAAATATATTTATAAATAATTAAAAATGAATAATTAAAAATATAAATAATAAATTAAATAAAACATAATAATAATAAAAAATGAATACATAATATTTTGAAACATAATATATATTTTTCGCAAAAACTTATTTTAAAAAAAAAAATTCATATTTTGGAACATAATATATATTTTTTCGCAAAAAAAATATTTTTCGGAAAAAAAATCATATTTTGGAACATAATATATATTTTTCACAAAAAATTATTTTTAAAAAAAAAAATTCATATTTTGGAACATAATATATACTTTTTCGCAAAAAAATATTTTTCTGAAAAAAAATCATATTTTGGAACATAATATATATTTTTCGCAAAAAATTATTTTTCAGAAAAAAAATCATATTTTGGAACATAATATATATTTTTTGCAAAAAAATTATTTTTCGAAAAAAAAATTCATATTTTGGAACAAAATATAATTTTTTTTCGAATTTTTTTTTTTTGCAAAAAGTATATAGTATTTTTTCCGAAATAATTCATAAAACACCCTTATACTATTAATTTCACTAATCCTCCTTATACAATTGAGGGTAGTTTAGGCATTTTGAGAAGTAAGAGGGTAATTTAATGAAATTGAATAGTATAGGGGGCAAAATGAATACACAAGGAATTAGTTGATTAATCTGGATAGTATAGGGGGGTTTACTAAAATTTAACCCAATAAATAATGAAATAGTGGCAGTATTTCAGTACTTTTGCGAGTAAAAATGCAACAATCGAAAGTCTTTCTAATGCAGGTTCATAATAATTCGGCGAGATTTTCTGGACTTTTGCCTTCTTTATTTTCATTTTTGTATTGATTGAGTTGACATAAATGGAATTAAACACAAGTCAAGTCACAAACATAACTTGTGCATCAATTGGCTTTGGACGCAAGTAATATTTTTTCTTCAGAAGAATTTCGTCAAATTTGTGTTTATATTTCCTAAAATTATAAAACAATAAAACAAAATTTAATTAAGAACATGACTATATATAAACACTTCATACAAGCTATCAAAATCCATAAAACAAATTCAAGTTTACTTTCGATTATATATAACTTCAAAATATTTCATTCAATTTACTATGGTCCGTTTGGCAACACAGAAAATAGTTTTGTTTTTTTACTGTTCATCCATTTCAAAAATAAAAACACGTTTAGTAAACGCGTTTATTGTTCACTTTTTTTTTTTTCCAAGAAAACCGTTTTATGTGAATAGTGGATAAAAGTGGTGAAAACACCAAATACAACTTTTAATTGTTTTTTGAATTTTTTCACTGTTTAAGGTATCACTTCCGCCACCGCCTCCATTGCCGCCGCCGCCAACCACCACCACCCCCGCCACCGGTTGTCGCCGCCGGCCCCCACCACCTCCGGTCGCCGCCAGTCACCCACCACCACCGCCGCCGCCGTCGCTGGTCACCGCCGGCCACCAATACTATTTTATTTTTCAATACAAATTTTGATCCAAACGGTTTTTTATTTTTAGTTTTTTGTTAAAAAAACAAAGACAAATACGAATACAGTTTTTATATTTGAAAACAGAAAACAAAAATACAAAAAATAAGCTTTCCAAACGCACCTATAGATTATTTCCGAACATTTCTTATCTCGCCGCAATAAAAAAGAAAATGGGGCAGAAAATAAAATAAAATTAAAATTAAAATTTAAAAACTATCATAGACTGTTATAATTGTCTATTATAGACGTCCTGACCCACACACAGCTTTCTTCTTCCCATTTTACTCGGTGGCGACTGCCCTACTTCAACTTCCGCTTCACGAAATATATATATCTATAAATATATACATAAGAAAGACACATACACACTCACACACAACAGCCATGGCTACACCAGTAGAAGAACAGATCCCCGACGAAGAACCCTCCAATGGGGAAGACATCGAAGAAGAAGAAGACGAAGAAGAAAAAGAAACCAGAGAATCGAAACTGCGTTCGCAGAGGGCAAAACTGGAAGGTCTATACGACCGCATATCGAAGGAGAAAGTGCCGTTGCGAGTCCACGATGTGGTGATTAAGGGCAACACCAAGACCATCGACGCCTTGATCGAGGCTGAAATCGAGGTCCTCAAGCACGCCACCACCGTGCAAGAGCTGCTTCGGGCGGCGACTATCGCCAATGCGCGCCTCCGCAGCCTGGAAATCTTCGATTCCGTCAACATCACTCTCGATTCCGGCCCGCCGGAGTTGCCCGGCACGGCCAATGTCGTCGTTGAGGTGGTGGAGACGAATCGACCCCTCACCGGCAGCGTCGGAATATTCTCCAAGCCTGAGGTACTTGTCTCTCACTCTTTATATGTGTTTATATATATCGTTTGTGTATCTCTTATAATCTGTGGTTGATTGCTTGGTGTTTGCTTGGGGTTTAGTTTTTTTTTTTTCAGTTAGTAGTGGTGAAGTTTGTATTTATGTGTGGAGTTGTTTGATGGAGGATTGAAAGCAATGGGGTTTATGGTATGTGTAATTAGGGCTTAGAAATTGTAGGCTGTCGATTTAGGTCTAATCCAGTTAATAGTCATGTAGCTGACACTATCTTTAAGGTGAATGAATTCATGTGGTCAAATCGTCGGATGAGATAGTACTTTTACATATACATATATATGTATATATGGATGTATGTATATTTGTATTAGCATTTTGGGGGGTTTCAAAACTCTGCTTCAGAATAAGTGGTATGGCTGGCAATATGGCACTAGGCCGGCACTGGCACCTTTAACTTTATGTTGCGTTCTGTATACAGGAATGAAACTCATGTATGCAAGAATGTAATGGAATGAAGGTGGGAGTGAATGAGAATGGAATGGAATGAACATTATCATTCTATTGTTTGGTTAGAGCCTTTTTCAGTTTTGTTAGGGAATGGAATGCCCATTCCATAGGTTTACTTATGGAATGGAAGAGAATGACCATCCAGACTTTAAACTACATGCGAAACTAAACAGTGGCTGGGATGAGCATTACATTCCATTTCATTCGTGTAACAAACACAGCATTAGATTCTACACATCTGTGTCATTCCTTCTTATCAAAGATACTGGAATGATAATTCATTTTTGCTTTCTTACCACAATCAGTGCTGACGTTGCGGAAGAAAGAGATTCCTTTACGACTAAATAATTCCACAATGAGGATATTTAGTCCTGATCTTTTTATATTTTATAGTAGATTAATGGTTAGAATATGTTTACTTGGAAAAAAATACGACAACATATATGTGCTTAAGAATGGCAATGGGTTCCTAAATCCTATCCTGTCCTGGTAAGCAAACGTATGGGATGGGTTTCACTCTCACAACTAATCACCATTTATAAACAGCATGCTTAACCCCATCCCCGGACTAGCACCATTTATGTTGCAGGACTGGTGGGAAACCACTATCTCTCCTTAAAGCAGGCTCAACAATTGATGGCAACTCAATAGCCAAATTTCCACCGAGCAACACCAGAATCTCTACAACTCTGTATGTTTAACGTGAATAATCAGAAGAATCTGGAAAGGTTATCAACTATATATAGCTAATGTGGGTAATCAATCAAAATGTGTGTCCACTATTTTTTTTTAAAAGCAAAAAAACCTAACAGTTCTAACCCGAAAAATACTGAACGTCTAGCAAATAGAAGAGTGGAGAGAGTACATACTTGAATTGAATAAACCATATTTTGGGGGGAGAGAGAGAGAGAGAGAGAGAGAGAGCAAAGCAGGGGAAATAACGTCATGATCTCGAGTTGGTGATTTAAGGAGTAAGGAACCCTAGTCTTCTATCATATATGCGGGTAATTTGTGTAATTGTTATGTAGAATAAGAGTATAGTATCAATCACCTGCATTCTGGCATTTGACTTATACTGTGTATAGTTCTGTGTGTATGCTTTACCTCCAGGACAATTTGGTGTCTTAGTGATCTAGTGCCTTTAGTAACTATGATAACTACTACTACACCCAAAATATGACCCATGGACTTAATGAAAACATATTCCTATATTCAACAAATAAGAATGCATCCTTACTCCGAAACTGAAAAACAAAGAAAGAAAAAGAATAAAACAACACTGAACAATATAAAAAATATATCCTAAAAAAAGTAAGAATTAGGAATTAACAATAACTAAGCTCGATTATAAGAATTAGGATTTGACAATAACTAAAACATATTTACGAGATGCCTCAGCTGGTACTCACTTAAAGTCTAACCAAATTCCAGAAGGCCTTTACAGTGTATCTTGTACAAGTAACCCTCAGCAATTTTTTAGATCCTTTAATGTTTAGATTGGCTACTTAAGAGCATCTCAATTTACTGTATGATCTGTATATGTTCTTCTGATGTTCATTTGGTCTTTCTAATTTTATACATGCGAGAAGTCTGCCTCTTCTATGGTCTTTAGTGTCATTTGATGTTTTGTAGGCTAGATCTTGGTCGCTTGAAGGATCACTGAAGCTGAAAAACGTGTTGGGATATGGGGACCTTTGGGATGGTTCATTGGCTTATGGTTGGGACCAAACTTCAGAGGTCAGTATTGGTGTGTCTTTGCCTAGATTCAAAGGACTGGTAACTCCATTGGTGGCTCGAGTTTCTCTTCTTTCCCAAGATTGGCTAAAGTTCTCTTCTTACAAAGAACAATCATTAGGCCTATCTCTTGGTCTTTTATCGTCTCGGAACCATGATTTGGCATACAATCTTGCTTGGCGTACCTTAACAGATCCATCACAAATGTCATCCAGCTCAATCAGGAGGCAGCTTGGTCATGGTTTACTCTCATCTCTAAAATACACGTTTAAGATTGATAGGAGAAATTCACCTCTGAGACCAACTCGTGGGTATGCTTTTGTTTCTACTACTCAAATTGGTGGTCTTGTACCGGACTATCGGAGCTTACGGTTTATACGCCAGGTTTAGTAACTTCCTGTATTTGTTTTTCAGTTTACTTTGTGTATTTGTTGATTTAGTTTATTCCAAGCAATTTGTTTTTTCTTTCCTTTTCTTTCTCCTTTTTAGTTCATCAACTCATATGGTACAATTTAGTATTGTTGATTTTTCTTTTTTTCTTTTAACTTGAAAGTTGAAACCTTTTTGTTTTAATTTTCTAGTTTTAGACTGTCTCTGTCTCTGTCTCTCTCTCTCTCTCTCACACACACACACACACTTATTTTTACCACCAAAATGACCTCGTGTAGCATCAAGTATTGAATAGGATATCAAAATGTTATGTTTGCTGATGTTAATCTAGAGCGATGAAAATCAAATGAATCACTTGATCCCGTGTGAATTTTTTGACATGCACAGAATTACAAAGAAAAACATCTTGTTTGCTTATTTGTTTTCAGAATAGTGACGTAAAGGTTGGGCTTGGATTGGCACCACCCAAGTTGCGCCCCTGAACTTTAATATTAATATATATATATATATATTCTCCATTCTCATGTCCTTTGTTTGATTTTGGATTTCTGCTACTTGATACTATAATTTGCATATTTTTATGCCAAATGAGATAAGACACTAGAGAAGGACGTAGAGCATTGTATGTATAAACAGTTCTTTATCTGATTTTGCGGGAGTGCAGTTTGTTTCAGATTCTTTTCCCTCCAATTTGATCTTGAGTACACTTTACAAGTGAGGAAAACTAAAAAAAAGGATAAAAGTTGCAGTAAAGGTCTGTATGAAGTGCAAGTAGCACAAGTCAAGGACGAGGAAGGTAGTTTGAGACGGCTTACCTGTGAGCAGCTTGGTGTCCCATGGGCTTGTAAATACCTTCTTAGAAGAAGCTGTTTGATTTAAGTTGATGGACCTAGATGGTAGGAAATGATTTGTGCAGGTAACCACCAGGCATATGAAATAAGATTTTGGTTGGGATCCGTTGGGTTATGCCTAGGTCTTCCAGGGGTTTAATTGAGGTTTGGAGACGATGTACAGTTGATGCCCAAGGCCCCCTTTTCGTTCTCGTCAATCAGGCTCCTATATGTTCTTTTTGTTTGTTGGGTTTTGGGGAGAAATTGTGAATTCAGCAGGGAGAGAGTAGAGTTTTTGGACTCTGAGAATATAGGGTGGTTTTTGGCTCTGTGTAGTTTTTTGGGATGCGTTCCCAGTTTGAATGCTTTCTAATACCATCTTGTTTATCTAAAAAGACTTCACAACTGGTGGATAGTCTAACATTCAAAATTGTGGTTTTCTGGTGGTCTTTTACTCCAGTTTGGGTAGGTATAATAGTCAAAATTTGCAGAGTTTGGTTCTAATTTACCTTGTAGAATTGCTATCTATTTTGTTTTTAGCATGGAATGTGGATTGGTGGATATATGTAAGCTATATAACCAGTTTACAGCCCAGCAAATTCTTTTCTATTATGTTTGTCCTCATGTATCAGAAGGGCTTACTGGGACCTGGGAAAGTGCATCATCATCTTTTTGTGCCAAGTTCTCCCATGTGGAGGGCTGGGTACTTTCTATTGTATAGGTTTCTGAGGTTCTTGTAGAAATAAAATATAAAATTTTGCAGAAGTCGTAGGTGCCACTCAAATTAGTGGTGTTCTTGCTGGAAGTTGTCGTGGTAGTGATACACATGTTAATGGTGTTCTTGTCAGGGAAAAAAAATTGTGCAGAAGTCAGACGTGATACCAGATATTAATGGTAATATTGGATGCGAGAAGGAAAGACATTAAAGGCTTAAAATTAGTAGAACTTATAAGGAATACATGAAATGTAAATTGAGCAATATTGTAGTTGCGGTATCAGTCTTGGTCACGGTGTAACTGAATCAGACTTGTATCGGCGTGAGTAACGGAATTGAAACTCTCACATAAAGACATAAATGCACCGATACACAACTATTGAGAATATAATTTGATAAAACTAGTTGTTTGTTGACTTTAAAGGAATTATTGGACACCATTTGAAAAATCCTGGATTTATGCTTCTTTTTCAAAAAATCAATTCCCCCAAATAAACTTAGTTACAGAGTAAATAAAAACTAATCATACTAAATATAAATTGAAATCTCATCTGATATGCATATAAAATAAGAAAGCACCAAATTGTGATTTTATGAAAAACATGTAGAAGAAATTAAACATATAATATGTTGTACCTAGTTTTTTTTTTTGAAAGGGTGTTGTACCTAGTTTAGATGGTATTTAAAGTGTCTTTGTCAGTAATATAGTAGTTACAGAAAGGTTGTTGAGCAAACTAAAGCTTTACATTTTCTTTTTTGGTTTTGATATATATCTATAAGAAAAAAGGAAAAAAGTTAAAGTGCTTAATAGTATCGTCCCTCTTCCAGATAGTTCTTTACGTGACCACACCTCCATGTGAATGCCCTTGGGATGAGGAAAATCTTTCAACAAAAGGGACAGCATGTCTGCATGCAAAAGAAGAAAAGAAATGTGGAAGCTGAATCGCAGACAGCCATGGAACCTCCTCTTCTTCTTCTTCTTCTTCTTCTTCTAGAATCTCGTGTGAAAAGTGAAATAATAAATTGCAACAGTGATAGACGTTTCTCCCCCTCTTCTCCTTCTTCACTACTCTAGAATCTAGTGTGAAAGGAAAATAAGAAATTCCGACTGTGAGACGATAGTGAGTATCCAATACTCATGTGGACACCCGGCATTGGCGATCTGAAAATACGTTAGAAACTGACCACTTTGCCGAACAATAAGTTTGAGTAAATGCAAATAAAAATTCAAGACCAAAATATTACTAAAAGTGATTATTTTCGATGCCTAGGATCAATTGTAGAAAAGACAAAGTGGAAGGACACTAGTGGGGTTTTATGTCATAAACGAGTGTCAAACAAATTAAAGGCAAAAGTTTATACAGTAGTCATTTGACAGGGTCTTATATGGTGCGGATGTTTAGGCACTACAAAAGAAACAGAAACAATGCATCCATGTGGAGGGAGTGTGAATTTCAACGTGAATGCCAAGGATAGTCAACCTTAATAGTCTAAGGATAAGGGAGAAATTAGATGTAACACCTATTAGCTAAAATTGAAGAGAGAGTAGGCTTGGGTGGAATTATCATATTCAACGGGGAATGTGAATGCTATTGTGTGTAGATGTAGATTCTTTTGTTTAGAGGTTAAGAGACTAAGTGGTTGACCAAAACTGACCTGCAATGAATTGATTAGAAATTATGTGACTTAAGATAGAAAGGAGAGGAAAATGAGCATCCACGCGGCTGACCTCATTTGTACGGGGTAATTGCAAGGTTGATGGTTTATTATTTGTTAATTCTTATAGAGAATAATAGTGGCTTTTCATAGCCTCTAACACATATTTCATCAAGCAGCATTGTATAATATAATACTTTAGAATAATTTCCACGATAGTGTTTCCGTGTGTCTGTTGGAAAGTATAAGTGAAGGGATTGTAGCTTGTAGCGATGACTCTCTTTGGGCTTTGATTTGTCTATTATAACAAAAATATTTTATTCAGGATGAATAGTAAAAAGTGGCTTTGAGAAAGATGACAATGTAATAAGTAGGATTGAAGCACGTTTGAAGTGGAGGCAAAAAAGTGGTATCCTAGGCGATGAGAGAGGATCGAATAGGTTGAACCACCAAGCTTAGCCGAATAGGTTGGACCACCAAGCTTAGCCGAATAGGTTGAACCACCCAGCTTAGCCAAGTGGTATTTCCTCCTCTTTCCAACTGGAAGATTGAGGGTATAGTGACTACCTGGAAATATGTGTGTGTGCGTGTGGCGTACCTTAAAGTAGAATTTTTTTTTTTTGTAGGATTGTGAAAAGACTATCCTCTATGGAGAAATATCTTTGGCGGTGAAAAAGAAATTAGGAACAAAATATTGATATTGTTGAAAACAATTATTCTGAGTTGGGTGATATGAGTAACTAGAAGAGACATGTTTGATAATCATTATGCTAGAGGAAAGGCATGTGTTGTATCTCTTAGTGATAAAAGAAGAGAAATAAACTTTGCTTCATATTCAATGTAGACCAGAATTTACTCATTTATTAAAATAGAAAGTAGGAGTCGAAGAGGCTGACATTGCAAACAATAAGAAGAAAATATCTTAAGGAAATGGATATGGTAGGAGATCCCATTTGAATTGGACCAAGTCAAGCATGATGCTAATGATGATATGTTATTGTTGGTTTTACTTTTCTAAGTTTATTATGGACATTGATCTCTTTTTGTTTGGACAAGTTGTTTTATCATTCCGAGATTTTTGACGATGTCTTACATCTGACGAGGGGTCAGTAGCAGTGCTTTGATGTATATATATATATGTTTCATATCTAATGAAAAAAATTTATATGGCTTTTTTCCTTTTCCGGCTGACCAACAAGAATTAAACCTGAGACCTTGTTACATTGACTGATGTATTATCTGTGCTTTGATGATGAGACAGACAGCGTAATGTAACTGTTTTATATTTAGTCTTATTTATCTTTGGCTACCTGCTGCTACCAACCTCTTAATTGATAATAATATGTTGTTTTGGTTTGTCCAACAGGAATTTGATCTTCGTTATGCTTTCCCCTTGGGTTTTTATAATTCTGCGCTGAACTATGGGCTGTCTGGTGGTGTTATTTTCCCATGGGGAAGGGGATTCCTGAACACTTCCTCACCCCTTCCTGAGAGATTCTTCTTGGGTGGCAATGCATCTCTAGTTTGCTCCTTGGGAGGCCCAACTACACTGTTGGGTTTTAAGTCGAGGGGACTGGGCCCTACTGAACCGAGAAGGCAACTTAGAGAACAGTCAACTGATGAAAGTTCTGAAATGGATTTTCTGGGAGGAGATCTTGCCCTTACTGCTTTTGCAGACCTTTCTTTCGATCTCCCACTTAAGGTTCTCAGAGAAGCTGGTATCCATGGACACATTTTTGCTTGTACTGGGAACCTCACAAAGTTAACAGAGAATGCATTCAGGAATTTTTCTTTGCAGAAATTCCGAGAGTCTTTTCGAAGCACTGCAGGATTTGGGGTCATTGTACCCACCAAACTATTCCGCATGGAGGTCAGTATCTATAGTGAGAACTTTATATCAAATCTGAGCAACAGGGAATTTTTGGCTTGGATGGTTGGAAAAAGATTTTCTGATATACTTTTTTCTAGTAATCATGACTTCCACCCAGTATTCCTGGCAATGCTGCTGAACCCGATGACCTGTGTGTCCCATAACAACTTCATGGGAGACTTATTTTCTTCATTTGTTTTTCAAAAAATATGTTTCATGGGCTCAAACACGTGTCAGGGAGTACACGCCTATATATCAGGTGTATCTTATCTTCAAGTCCAAGGACATGGGGTGCAGTAAAAAAATTCAACTTTTTATTTGTTAAGATTCATTAGGAAGCAGTAATGTGAAAAAAGGTATTTAAAATAGCACGGTTTATATATAGATAATTCCATAATAGATTTCAGGGACTGCTTGGTGAATTTGTCAAAGTTTTGGCTGCGTAGCATGAATATTTTTGAGTTTTAGGGCTGCCACTTTGTGTGTGCAACCACCGAAAACAAGGTCTACAATTTTGTTTTTGTCAACACCTTTAATCACCGAGGACCACTTGCCTACTATAGCAATTTAAATTAGGGGGCATAGAGGTAGCAATTTGTATTTCCGTGTCGTGTCATGACCTGAATATTCTGTGATACGGGTCGACAAGAATGCAACATGATAATTTTTTAAACCTTGACACGCAGGGTTATTAAACATGTAACATAACCCATAGAACTAATTAATAAATGGGGTAGGACACGACATGACAAGATACATTTAGGTCATCTCTAACATGATCCTTCTAGACCCCACAATGATGAGAATGATGTGCACTTGTCTAGTCTCTCAATTTTTCCTTTTTCTTTTTCCTTTTAATGATTTCTAACATGATCACACCACATTTTCTTCACCGGATCATTTGTAAACAATCGACGAGTCATTTAGATAAATGTCTCTCAAGAGTTTGTAAAATAGTTGGCAGGTCAAAAAATAGAACATGACGTATTTAATTAGTGTGTTAATTCTGGTTGACATGATTACGACCTGAACACAATAACACACTCACAAATCCACTTTTCTTGTCTTCACCCACTCACAAATCCAGTTATCTTGTCTCCTCGTGTCATGTCCGAGTGGTGTTAGCGTGTCGTGTCAAGTATCACCATCCTAATTGCATATACTTATCTTGCTTGCCTTAACCTTGTGGGCATCTATCTTCATATTATTGTCATGTTGGATGTCATGACATGGCTTATTGGGCAGATTAAAGCAGATGGATCTGCAGCAACTTAGTCATCTCCTTTCAGCCAATGCATAAGTTAGTCATAATCTCTTTAGTGATGTTGATAGGAAATTAGGTTGCACTTGTCAGACTAAAACAATCTACTGTAATATTTTATTCGATCACTGAAACGCGTTGTTTGGGGTAAGATAGCTCAAATGTTCATGAAAAGGGTTACTAAGTTGCCGGTAATGTCTTTTAAAATTCCAAGAATGTGTAAGATTTCATTGTAATCAACTTAGAACTCTGCATGTCCGAATGAGTGGTGCCTTCATGACACTTCATTAAGCTTGATATATTTTCTTCTTATATATTTCTTTTTCCTCCGCTCTCCTTCCAACAAAATCTCCAAATTCTCAGACAGCTTGATTTTCTTTTCAGGTTAACTACTGCTACATACTGAAACAACTTGGGCACGACCGTGGGAAGACTGGCGTGCAGTTTAGCTTTTCTTCACCATTATAAAATGCGGAGTTAAAGTTATCCTTTGCTTGGTGCCCAGCAACATTAACATAGGAGCCTGTCACTCCGGGTATATTTGAGTTTCTTGGGCCATTTGAGAACTTCAATTTACTGAGCATCTCCATTTGATGGCTCAAAATTTTTTTACTTTCAAATCTAGGCAGGTTTTTTTTTTGTGTTGTGCGAAGGCGGGGAAAATAACATATGGATGTTAGCATTAGAGACATGTTGCCCTTTGAAAGCAGATTGGTTGAGGAAACAATGGATTAGCTCAGTATGATAGATTCGAAAATTATACTTCTTTTGGAAAAGGAATTGTATAATGGGATTCTGTTGCTAGTTCCCTATTGGTAGAGAAAATGGAAGCATGGCAATAACCTTGTTCACTCTTTCGTAATATCACTTGATAGGTATGGGGTCATATTTGGGTGCCACGATATTTTAGATTGTAACTGATTCTGATCAGAAACTTCTCTGATGGTAGTCCGATGTTGTGAAAAGTGCAAGACTCTAGGCAGAGGTAACTACATTTACTATTTGTCGATGGTTATATCTTCTTGTTGGTGCCAAGAACAATAGACCCTGGTACCCGGATCAGTGTTGATTGTGCATCTACAATTCTACACATAAACACACACGCACACTGATATTTGTCTTCCCAGAATCAGTTTGCTATAGGATTTCACGATGGTGAAAACCAATCATACTGTTATCGTTGCTTGCTTGTCAGGGTAGATCTGAACCCGCCCTCTGTGTTCTCACATCGAGAATTATTTGCAGATGAAGACATACACTAGAAATGTGTCTTCTTAAAGTTCATCTTGTCTAGATCTAAGGCTACAAGGAGAAATGGAGTTGTACAATGAGTTAACAGGTCTGTACTGTTTTCAGTTCTGAATACGTTAAAAAATCTCAGAGTACATGAAAGATAGATACACTAGAAACGTTCAGTCATCAGTACCCTTGGTGGAATTCAGGAGTTATAGCAGTCACTTTATGAAATATCAAAGATTAGGTTTATATCGTGTTAGTACTTTATATTTGGGACATGCAAGGAAAGATGGTCATTTCTGGGTCACGAAAGACAGGTTTCATAGCATTCTTATACTATATCCACATAAATATGCAACAGATTGATACAATTTCTTTACAATGTCTTTCCTTATTTATATGAAGGATGTAGAATTTATTGAAAATATATCTAATTAAATTACATGCATTGAACACCAATATATATTTTTTGATAACCGTGATATTCGGGTCAGCTTACATGTATCTCGATTAATTTATGGGACCAATTTATCGATTAATCCACGGAACCCGTACAAAGCGATCCCCACGAATCGGGTAAGGCTCATACTATGTCCGCGGTCGTGTCTCTAACGAATTGTTTGCACGTAGGAATCGAGCATGAGAGTTCATGCTTCTTGAGACACCAAGTTTCAAATATTTTCCAACTAGGCCAACTCACGGGTTGAACACCAATATTTGATTTGTTGTACTCAATATTTTATGTGGGTTGAACACCAATATTTGATTTGTTGTACTCAATATTTTATGTGGATCACTAGTCCTGAATGTAACCCCTCTATCCCTATTTTTATTTTATCATATTAATTTTTTATTTTATTTTTCCTCTAGAGCAATTCACGTGCTATTTAATTAGATAGTATTTACGGATTTACGAGTATACAGAACTGAATATTATACGAAAATGCAATTCTTTGTAGAACTTGGTAGTGCACATGAACACTATATACTTATTTAGTTATTTATTTCAGCATCACAAATTCACGACGGTGGGATGGGACCCAGTCACCCAGTTTCTCATCAAATGAAAGATACGAAGGGTAAGAGGTCGCTTACGTGGGGCACATAAAATATGATTGATAAGGGGACGAAAAATACCTTTAATTGCCACAATTATAGATAATATAGAGTAGCATTGCATTCATTTGACATGCTAACGTCTTCACTCAAGTAATAATCTATTGATTAAACAACACATTAACCAACTCAGTATACCCATGAGTATATATATATATGTACATATATACATATATGATATATATGTATGTGAATGAGGCATATGAACCTTTAGATCTCAACTAACCTTTAGATGATCAATGGTCACAAATTTCGTGACCAAGTAGGATTTGACACTTTACAGATTATTTTGGGAGTATGTACATGATTATGCATGGCCATTCTATTGAATAAAAAGATATCTATCTATCTATCTATATATATATATATATATATATATATATGAGCAGTTGTGGCTCTCAAGAAGCTTCGTTGAAGGTTCAAAGCATCAACTGATGTGAGTTGAATAATTAATTATCATGCATGATGGCATTATGTTATGTGATATTTCATAGGGTTAATTTTATTTACATCCCGGAATTTGTTTTTATTTCAATTAGACCCCCTCAGGTTTGAGAATATTTATTTATATATTTTATTTTTTCAAATTCACATCATTTACACCTCCTATATTGAAACTACCCTCAATATTAAGATAGGTGGTGTTTGAAAATAAGGTTTACTACCTTCATATTTTATTATCCAAACAAGACATTAATTTTTTATTTTGACATAAATAAAAAAAAAATCCATTTATAGTAAAATATTTAAACAATATTTTTTTTTAAAAAAAAAAATCTAATTGGTAGTTCGAAATTATTTTTTATATTTCGGACTTAAATGTTTTTATATTTTACAATAATTGGTAGTTTGAAAAAAATATTTCGGCATTAATTTTTTATTTTGACATAAATAAATAAAAACAAATTATAATTGTAAGAGTGGAAATGTTCAGCCCAATTGAGCCCATCAGGCGTCAGGTCCATCAGGCTGATGGCCCAGCAAGGTTTTTGTAAGCCCATTAATCAAGCTCATTAAGGAAATGTATATAAAGAAAATCAAAGATGAATAAAAGCATTCTCTCTTGTGTTGTGCATTAATGTGCATTTACACATTGGCGCCGTCTGTGGGAAAGTGGGGAGAGTCCCTGATTTTTTTCGAATCTGACCTTCGGGATCCGAAAAATCACCTCCTTCTTCCCATCTCAAAAAGCTGAGTCTGTTTATAAAACAAAAATCAACTATTACCCCCCCCCCCCCCGCGAGAATAGAGATGCCAATCACACGTTCTCAGGCAGATGTTCAACCCACTGCGGGCAATCGTGCAGAGGGTTCCATGAAGCAAATTCTTTAACGCTTGGTAGCTGCCGAGGAACGTAGCTTGGCCTTGGAAAGACAGAATGCGGAGCTCATGGCGAGGTTGGCTCCACAGCCTGCTGCACCACCGATGGTTGCAGATGACCCTCTGGTGGCGGCGGTCGACCATTCCCTGAACCAGCAAGGCAGCGACAGACCTGAAGAGTAGGTTGAGTCTTCTCAACGCTCAGGAAAGACTCCAGTAGCCGACGAGTCTATAACCCCCCAGAAACTTCAAGCAATGATGGATGAACTCCAAAGGAAAGTTCTCGGGGAGTTGAGGTACCGATCTACAGACGACATGGCCATCCAGGCATCCACTGAATTGATACAGTCACCCTTCGTTCACGAAATAACCCAAAAGCCTTTCCCAAAGAAGTTCGTTATGCCCCAATTCACCCTTTATGATGGCACAAGGGACCCCGAAGAACACATATACTAGATCCATCAGAAGATGACCATGTACGCTGAGAGCGAGTCCCTGCTTTGTAAAGTGTTCTCCACAAGCCTTGCTGAGGCCGCCCTGTTATGGTTTAGGAAGCAGCCACCCCGATCCATTGGTAGCTGGCAGCAGTTGACCAGGTTCTTCATCGCCCAGTATTATGGAAACAAGAGACAGAAGAAGATCATATCCTGCCTCTTCACCATGATCCAGGAGAAAGGAGAGTCATTGAAAAGTTTTCTATCCCGATTCAACATCGAATCCTCTTCTGTGGATAATTGTGATCAACACTCTGCAGTTGAGGCATTCAGGATGGCCCTCATTCCAGGAACTAAGTTCCATCAGTATTTGGTCAAGCGTCCTCCATCGGGCATTGGGGAGCTAAACTCTAGGGCCTAGGGGTACTTAAGAATTGAAGAAGAGGAGACTATCAGGCAAAGGAGGTCGGCCTTTGTCGGTCTTGAGATTCAATCCAAAGATCAACTGACTGATCGAAAGCGAGCAACTCCACCGGGCTCCTCCGCCCTACCGGGATCATCACTCCCGAAACCGTTCAAACGTCCCAGGTTCGAGGAAAGGTTGACACCCCTGAGGGTTAGCCTTGCAAGACTCTACCAAGAGAACAAAACCAAAGGAATCTTCCAGCAACCCCCCCACCATGAGGCAACCACTTGACCAGAGGGACAAGTCAAAACATTGTGATTTCCATGGTGATTTCGGGCACATCACGAACGAATGCCGTAATCTGAGGCAACAGGTAGAGACGTTACTGCTTCGCGGGGAACTCCGAGATTACGTCCAACGAGACAGGCCAAGGACCAATGATCAACGTGCCCTCAGTGCCCCTCGGAAACCCTCAGATGCACAGCCGGTAAGGGTCATTAATATGATACATGGTGGCCCCCCGTCCAAAGCAACCGAAGGGTCACGCCGGAGCCACCTGCGGAGAGCCCACAAGATGAGAAGAGTCAACGAGGTCAGTAACGCCCACCACAAAGCAGGGGAAACACAAATCACCTTCTCAGTGTCAGACCTTCGGGGTATCCAAACCCTGCATGAAGACCCTCTGGTCGTAACCTTAATGGTGGCCAACTGTCTTGTGAAAAGAGTCATGATCGATCCTGGGAGCAGCGCCAACATCATCACCAAATGGGCTTTTGAAAAGCTCGAGATCGATCCATCTGAAGTTGTGGCATCCCGGTGCCCCATCGCAGGTTTTGATGGAAGGCAAATTGAGCCGATCGGAGAAGTTTAGCTATCGGTATCTGTCGCTCAGAGGACCCTAAACGAGACATTTGTCATGGTGGATGCTAAACCTTCGTACAATTTGCTCATGGGAAGGGGATGGATTCACCGAATGCAAGGTGTGCCTTCGACTCTTCACCAGATCATGAGATGTTTATGCCCCGACGGTACAGGTACCATTGACATCAAAGGCGACCAGGTGGCCGCCAAGGAATGCTATGCGGTCACCCTGAAATAAATCCGGAAGGTGAAGGCCCCAGTGGCATCCCGCTCCAAGGAGCAAAGCCCAGGCTCCAAATAGCAATTAAAGGAGGGGGACCCGGGCACCCCAATTGTAGTTGAACCGTTGCAGCCGATCTGCGTTGTGCCCGATAGCTCGGGAAAAGTTACCTTCGCAGGTACAAACCTCACCGATCCCGAATTTAAGGAACTAACACAGTTATTGCAGGACAATTCCTATGTCTTCGCATGGGAGCATACGGACATGCCGAGAATCGACCCCGAAATTTCGCAACACTCATTGCGGGTTGACCCTAATGTCAGACCTATCAAGCAAAAGCAAAGGCGCATGGGGGCACATCGGAACCAAATTATAGCAGAGGAGGTATCCAGATTGCTCCAGGCAGGCTTCGTCAGAGAGGTCAGATATCCCGAATGGCTTGCCAACGTAGTGGTAGTGCAGAAGAAGAACGACAAATGGAGGGTTTGTGTTGACTTCACCGACCTGAACAAGGCATGCCCGAATGACAGCTTTCCACTGCCAAAGATTGACCAGATGGTTGATGCTACCGCTGGATACGATCGCCTAACCTTTTTGGATGCGTATTCGGGTTATAACCAAATAAAAATGAACCCAATGGATGAGGAAAAGACCTCCTTCATTACTGAAACAGGTACATACTGCTTTAAAGTTATGCCTTTCGGACTGAAAAATGCAGGTGCCACTTTCCAGAGATTGGTCAACAGGATCTTTAAAGGTATGATGGGTACATTAATTGAGGCCTACATCGATGACACTGTGGTCAAGAGTAGAAAGAAGGAGGACCATCTCACCCACCTGCGCCAAGTGTTCGCCACCCTCAGGTCGCACGGCATGAAGCTTAATCCAGCGAAATGCTCTTTTTGTGTATCATCAGGGCAGTTCCTGGGGCACATCATGGACCGGACCGGGATTCAGGCCAGCCCGACACAAGTCAAGGCCCTGATAGAAATGAAGGAGCCCCGCACACATAAAGACGTTCAGATCTTGACGGGAAGAGTGGTTGCACTTAACAGATTCATTTCACGACTCACTGATCGATGCCGACCATTCTTTCAGGCAATAAAGACGAAGAAGGGAGAAATCTGGGGTCCAGAGCAATCAGAGGCCCTGTCGATGTTAAAAGAGTACTTGATCGTGCCCCCGATCCTGTCCACACCAACTCCCGATGAAATCTTATACCTGTACTTAGCAGTATCCTCTGCGTTAACCAGCGCCGCCCTCATCAGAGAGGACGAAAACCTTCAAATGCCGGTGTTCTACACCAGCTAATCATTAGCTGAGGCAGAAACCAGATACAGCAGGCAAGAGAAATTGGTTTTGTCACTAGTGAATGCCAAGAGAAGGCTGAGGCATTACTTTGAAGCTCACTCGATCGTCGTCCCAATGGTAACACCCCTACGGGTTATTATGTCAAAGCCTGACCTCTCAGGGCGAATCTCTAAATGGGCCATCGAATTGGGCATATACGATTTGACATACATACCCCGGGTTTCCATCAAAGGACAGGCAGTGGCGGACTTTTTACTTGAAAGCGAAACTGAAGAGCCAGACCAGGAAAGCGAACCAAAAACCTGGAAGATTTTTGTAGATGGATCAGCCTACTCTTCCGGATCAGGGATTGGTTTGGAGATCTTGACACCTGATGGGACACGCCTTCATATGTCAGTACAACTATAGTTCCCAGCCACGAACAATGAGGTGGAGTATGAGGCCATCGTATCCTGGCTAAGGATAGCCCAGAGCCTCCAGATTCAGTCCTTAGCAGTACACAATGATTCTCAGCTGGTTGTCCATCAGATCAACGGAGAGTATGAAACAAAGGACCCGAAAATGGAGTCGTATCGGGTACTCGTTATGAAAGAAACAGAAGGTTTTCAAAAAATAACCTTCACCCAAATCCCTAGGAACGAAAATTCTGAGGCTGACCGCCTGGCCAATCAGGCATCCTCAGCCGGAAAGGACCTAACCCGGGTTGCACTGGTGGATTTCATTCAGAGGCCCAGTATCCAGGAAGCCGAACAAGTAATGCTTATCCCATGGGAACCCAGCTGGATAGATCCCCTGATGGATTACCTGCAAAATGGAACTCTTCCCGAAAACAAAGCTGAAGCTTACAAGATCAGGAGGAATTCTGCCCGTTACTCAATCATAAACGGGCAACTCTACCGGAAATCCTTTTCAGGTCCTTACCTGAGATGTGTTACACCGTCAGAGTCTAGAGCAGTGATGCAGGAAATTCACAGTGGGGCTTGTGGAAACCACTCCGGCGACAGATCACTTGCCCATAAGATTCTATCTCAAGGGTACTTCTGGCCCTACCTGTCTCGGGATGCCGAGGAGCACGTCCGAAGGTGCAAGCCCTGTCAAATGCATGGGGATGCTATCCATCGGCCACCTGAGTTCTTGCATCCCACTATAGTACCACACCCATTTGCCCGATGGGGAATGGATATAGTGGGACCCCTCCTGAAAGCAATCCGGTCGAATGCATACGTCCTTCTGGCCATTGACTATTTCACCAAGTGGGTAGAAGCGGAAGCCTATCCCACCGTCAAAAGTACCCACGTCATCAAATTCATATGGACTAACATAATATGCAGATTCGGGTTACCAAGGACGATCATGATGGATAACGAAACAAACTTGGACAATAAGAGGGTTAGAGCATTCTTTGCCGAGCATGGTATAAAGTAGAACACGTCGTCCGTCAGCTACCCGCAAGGGAACGGGCAGGCGGAAAGGACCAATCGAACTATATTCAACACATTGGCCAAAAAACTTGAAAAAGCCAAAGGGGCCTGGCTTGAGAAACTGCCCGAAGTTCTCTGGTCATACAGGACGACCCCCAGGCAACCCACTGGTGAAACCCCCTTTGCCATGGCGTATGGCGCTAAGGCCGTGATTCCTACAGAAATCAGGGTTCCAACCCTCCAGAGCGAGGCCTGGGTTGAAGGACCAAATAACCAACATTTGGCTCAGAATCTTGATCTTCTGGAAGAAAGAAGAGAGGCTGCCGGGATCAGGCTGGCCGCCTACCAACAGCACATCCGGAACCAGTTCAATCAAAGAGTCAAAAGAAGAGAGTTCCAGGTCGGGGATATGGGCCTTAGGCGAAAAATAGGGCTCGTAGGCAAGCTCAGGGAGCCTTAGGAGGGCCCGTATACCATTACCGAGATCATCGGTCGCAGAGCATACCGAGTCCAAAGGAATAGTGATGGCGGAATGGAACCAAACTCCCAGAACGCCTCTCGCCTGAAGAGGTACTACCCTTAATGGACAAGTCCTGTTTTTACTTTGATCTTTTTGATAAAAAGACTATAGTACTTGATCAGTAAAATCATTATTATAGCAAAATAAATCATAAAAATAGATCCTGAAGAGATCAAAGTTCCAAAAACAAACTAAGTGTTGCATTGTCCTTCGCATGGCCTGAAGTGCCCGAAGACACAACACAGATCCTGAAGAGATCAAAGTTCCAAAAACAAACTAAGTGTTGCATTGTCCTTTGCATGGCCTGAAGTGCCCGAAGACACAACACAGATCCTGAAGAGATCAAAGTTCCAAAAACAAACTAAGTGTTGCATTGTCCTTCGCGTGGCCTGAAGTGCCCGAAGACACAACACAGATCCTGAAGAGATCAAAGTTCCAAAAAAAACTAAGTGTTGCATTGTCCTTCGCGTGGCCTGAAGTGCCCGAAAACACAACACAGATCCTGAAGAGATCAAAGTTCTAAAAACAAACTAAGTGTTGCATTGTCCTTCGTGTGGCCTGAAGTGCCCGAAGACACAACATAGATCCTGAAGAGATCAAAGTTCCAAAAACAAACTAAGTGTTGCATTGTCCTTCGCGTGGCCTGAAGTGCCCGAAGACACAACACAGATCTTGAAGAGATCAAAGTTCCAAAAACAAACTAAGTGTTGCATTGTCCTTCGCATGGCCTGAAGTGCCCGAGGACACAACACAGATCCTGAAGAGATCAAAGTTCTAAAAACAAATTAAGTGTTGCATCGTCCTTCGCATGACCTGAAGTGCCCGAGGACACAACACAGATCCTGAAGAGATCAAAGTTCCAAAAATAAACTGAGTGTTGCATTGACCTTCGCATGACCTGAAGTGCCCGAGGACACAACACAGATCCTGAAGAGATCACAAAACTTTGTAAAAATAAACAACATAGACAGGAATCGTGATATTATAAAAGTCAAAAGTCAACTGGACAAAAACTATTATCTTTCATTAAAAATGGGCCCCAGTGGCCTTGGCTTACAATATACTTTATGAACACAAAAATCCTAAGGGTCAACACCAGTGCCCGACTCATTGGGGTTCACTGGAACGATGACCCCATCAGGCGTTGGAGGATCGGGAGGGGCAGTGATGCTCATCCCTGGGAGAGGCTTGGTCAGGAACTCGCAGAAATGAACGTCGTCCGGACTACCAACCGAATCGTCGTACGGAGGAGCGATGCCCAGACTCTCATCCAGTTCTTCCACCGAGGCAAAAGTCCTTTCTCCGACGGGTTTCTGCATGTCACTGAAGCATGACCTCCAACCGAACCTGATTCGGTACTGGGAAGTTTCGCAGAAATGCTTGTACATCTCGTTCCCACCCCGGTGTCACATCTCCACCACCGACCTTTCCGTTCCAAGGAGATTCTCTATCTCTGCCCTCTCCTTCAGGAGCTTCGAATTGGAGGCCGTCAAACTCTCTTTGTCAGCTTTCAGGCTCTCATTCTCAGCCTTTAAAGCCTCCGCTTCAGCAAAAAGGGCCCGCCGGACCGCCTCCATTTCTTTAATTTTATCTTGAGCAGCCCGAAGCTGCTGCTCTGCAGCGATAGCCCTCTGGGCTGGACATCCAACTTATCATTGGATATGGACAGCATGTTGGCAACCTTCATCCGGGAGTCCTCCTTCATCCTCAGAAGTTCATTGGACTTCTGAAGCATCTTGGTGTCTTCCTCCATTTTTGCATTGTAAGCTTGGGTCAGGTAGAACATCTGCCAAAAGAACAAATGTTAGCCTGATAAAGAAACAAATAAAATATTAAGTACGACTGAGGAAGCTGTAGGTTAAAGCACTACCTTCATTGCTATCTCTGGACCTGTCAGGGTCAACTCCTCCCGGTCAATGGTTCTCAGCCTTTTTCGGTCAATGGGCGTCCAGATCTATGAGCCCATAGCCCGAAGAGCAGCGTCGTTGTCAATGGTTGCGTGCCCCGCAACTAGAAAATCACCGCCCGGGAGTGTAATCGTCGGCGCCCATGGCACGGGTCTCTCCACTTCAGGTGCTACCCCATTGTCATCCAGTACGATGGGAGACGACTGTGTGGTCGTTCGGGGCCTGACAGACCGTTCGGGTAAATTCTCCTCTGATCGGGGATGCAGTGCCCCCGTCAGGCTAGTTTCCCCTTCAACCAGACGGAATTTAGGAGTGGGAACGTCCCCTGAAGGTCGGGTAACCTCCTCTGATCTTGGAGGAGGAGTCTGGTCGATTTGAACATTTGTCATCGGTGGAGGTGGAGTTACCGGGGTGTTCTCCACCGGTGGTAGGAGATTAGGCCCAGCCGGAGGAGTTGGAACACTTTGTGATCCCTGCCCGCCTTAACTCTCACCAGGAGTTGAAGTTGTCACTTGAGGGCCAATTGTCCGCTTGAACTTCTTTTTCAACACTGCCTGCGGGATTCTCAGCATTTCTGTAGACAGGGCCTGCAAAGTAGAACCTGTCAGGAAACTATTACACATCCTCAAAGGCTGTCCCAAATTTTTTGATTTAAGCAGTTCAAAACGGTTTCTGATATAATTTGAAGTTTTATATTCACCGGGCGCTCCGAGAAACTCAAGCACATGGAGGCCTAACTTATCATTGCACTGATCGCAGTTGCATGACCCTCTATGGAATGGCTTAAAAGAAGGGAAAAGGTGTTGGTCAAACTCGCTGGGGACTTTGAATCTGGATGAGCTTGGAAGTCTCCAATTCCCGCTCACCAGGATCATTATTTCCTTCCACCCTTTGTTGGACTTTTCAGTGCCATCACAGATCTTCCTCCCACTAAGGGGAAAAAGATTGTACCGGCCTCTGCAGTCCCTCTGGGCCTGTATCTTGTAACAGAACAGAAGTTCCGCCAGTCCAAGGTCAAGGCCCAGATCCCGATTGATTATCAAGATCATGGCCAAGACCCTGAAGAAGTTAGGTACGACCTGAAGCGGGGCCAAACCCTGGGTAGCTAAGGTATAAAGGAAAAAGGGCTGGATCGGGAATCTAAGGACCTGAAGGTGAAAGGCCGACAACAAAATCTGGTGGTCCAAAACCCCCTCACCCTTCCTAAAATCATACTTTTTAGGGTAGTTTTTAATAATTACCCCATCGGGTACCCTGCATTTAACCCTTAAATTTTTTAATACCGTCTTTACCCTATTCATTGGAGGAAGGGGATCAGCGTAAAATTGATCTCCCGAACCCCCTGCAGCCGGATCCCCAACTGTTGCAATGTTCTGGTTAATCTCTAGTGGACTAGATACAATTGCCCTGACCACCTCCACTGAGGGTGAACTAAGGGAAGTATCCGGGTTTACAGAGGAGGGTAAACGGTCGCTACCCGACCGAGTATCATCGCTATCAGACATCTTGAAAAGAAAGACGCGAAGATGAAAAGAAATAACTTACTCTAAGATGAATCCTGAAAGATTTCGGACGCTTTCCTAGAGAGGAGATAGACTCTGGCAATGATAAGTAAAGATCTCAAGTGCAAAGAGTTCTCTGAAATTTTCAAGTGATGAAACGGAATGAATCTTCAACACTACATCCAATATTTATAGGAGTCTCAGGGACGCCTGAAAAGCCGTGCCCTCGGGAAGCGAAGCGTCACCTCGCTTCACGTGCGCCTCCTCAACCTCCCTTCTCGCCAATCGAGGCCATCCGGACGTCAGATTTCAAACGTTACAATAATTACACAGCCGTCACATTAATCGCATCAGCCACGTCACCCCGATCAGGGGTGATGTACCTCATTCCCACTCTGTATCCTTTCTAATGGGCCAGAATGATCAATGACCCATCACAAAGAATCGGGCCTGTGTAAGAGTGGAAATGTTCAGCCCAATTGAGCCCATCAGGCGTCAAGCCCATCAGGCTGATGGCCCATCAAGGTTTTTGTAAGCCCATTAATCAAGCCCATTAAGGAAATGTATATAAAGAAAATCAAAGATGAATAAAAGCATTCTCTCTTGTGTTGTGCATTAATGTGCATTTACAATAATAAAATATTTAAAAAAAATCCAATTGGTAATTTTATATATTTCGGAATTAATTTTTTTTATATATATTACCCTAATTGGTAAATATATATAAAAATCGTTTATAGTAAAATATTTAAAAAATGAAAAAAATCTAATTGGTAGTTCGATCTTTTTTCATATATATATTTCGGAATTAATTTTTTATATATGTTTTACCCTAATCAACATTAATTGTTTTTTATTTATGCTAAAAATAAAAAATTAAATCCCAAATACTTTTTTCGATCTACCAATTATTGTAAAATATAAAAGAAATCAAGTCCGAAATGTAAAAAAAATATTTCGAACTAACAATTATATTTTTTTTTTCATTTTTTAAATAATTTTTTTTATATATTTTCTATAAACGAATTTATTTTTTGATTTATGGCAAAATAAAAAATTAATGCTTTATTTGGATAATAAAATTTGAGGATAGTAAATCTTGTTCCCAAACACCATATATTTCAATATTGATGATAATTTAAGTATTAAGTGATATTAGAGGATATAAATGATGTGAGTTTGAAAAAATAAGAAATGTAAATGAAAATTCTCAAACATGCAAGTTTGATTGAAATAAAAATAAATCTGTAAATGAAATTAATCCTATATCAGACATCATACATGCATGAATGATGGCCTTATGTTATGTCATATATCATACATGTCATGGATGCTTGAAACGAATAAATTAGATGGTGGTAATGGATATCGATTGATATAGTAACAGGAGACAGACATACTCATTCTCTAAATTAGATGGTAGATCCGCATTAATAGGTTCATATATAATACGAAAAAAGTAAGACATCTAAAATATATATATATATATATATATTATAAAGATGGAAAACACAGGTACTGTTGGGAGTTGACTTTGCAGATCATTGGGTGTTCGCAAGTGAATCTTGCACACCAACCTTTATTTTTATAAACTTCACAAGCACCAGCACACCATTGTTGAGCTTTGCTTTCTCTCACCCGGTTATAAAGCGCGTGCATCTATTGCTTTTCTTTTTGGAGGAATATAGTATTCTCGAAAGTAATTCAGCGAGAAAATATGACTTACTTTTAACGAGGTTTGCAATATTTCAGGTGGTATTTCTTAATTTTTAAATATATCAGTTATTTTTTTGGAGATGTAAAATTATAAAATGATCCTCAATAAATTTTTAGATTATTGAATTTTCACATTGCCCCCATCCTAATGGGTAAATTACAGTCTCACCTCCTAAAATTCTAAAAAGTATTTAAAATTTAAAAATATATATATAATTCAAAAATATATATATAATTCAAAAAATATATATAATTTGAAAAAAATATATAAATTTTGAAAAAAGAATATAAAAAGAATATATATATAAATTTTGAAACACATATATAAAATTCTAAATAAATAAATAAAATTAGAAAAAATTTAGAAAATTTGAAATATATATATAATTCCGAAAAAACATATAAATTTTGAAAAACATATATAAATTTCGAAATATATATCTAATTCGAAATAAATATATAAAATTCGAAAAACATATATAGATTTTGAAATATATATATAAAATTTGAAACAAATATATAAATTCAAAAATATATATAAAATTAGAAAATATATATAAAATTCGGAAAAAATATATAAATTCGAAATTGGTTAATTTGCAAGTTCAAACATGCATATATTTGTAGAGAATACATTATAGAAAGATGTTCCAATGTTTCTTGTGCTGAGGGTGATAAGTCTATCAAATCCTAAACACTTCATTTTATAATAGATCTGATGAGTTCTGCTAGTTATTATGCAACTTTTTGCTTAGAAGATTGAACCATCGAAATTTCAAATTATATATATATTTTTCTAAATTTTATATGTTTTGCGAAATTTATATATTTTTTTCGAATATATATATTTTTTAATTTTATATATATATTTCGAATTTTATATATTTGTTTCAAATTTTATATATATATTTTGAAATTTATATATGTTTTTCGAAATTTATACATTTTTTTGGAATTATATATATATATATATTTGGAATTTTATATATTTTTTCTAATTGTATATATTTATTTCAAATTTTATATATTCTTTTCGAAATTTATATATGTTTTTCGATTTTTATATTTTTTTCAAAGTTTATATATATTTTCCAAATTTTATATATATTTTTTCAATAGTTTAAGGGGTGAAACTGTAATATGAATTTGAGGAATATTTAGGGTACTTTACCCCTTTGACCGGGATGGAGGGGGTGAAAGTGATAGACAGAGCTAACCTGGAGAGAGGTAACTGATGCATTTGAAAATTAAGGGATACCGTGTGCAATATGATCAAATCTCAAGGAAGGTAAGTGGTATTTTCCCTAAAATATAATGTATAAACAAGGGAGTGTTTTCATCACTTTTTGTTACCGACAATGTAGCTTTGTGTAAACGGTTGCAAATCACAAACGAGCTAGCTGACAATTTTTAAACAGTAAGAAAAGTTATTGGCCTTTTGGCATAAAATGTATATAGAAATAACTCTGCTGAGATAATGGTTACTCTTTATCTTACTCAAGTAAATTTAAGGGTTAAGTACCGAAAACACCCCTGTAATATAAATACGGTGCGAATAACACCCTATATTTTAAAAATGTGTGTATTGACACCAACACTTTTGGAAAACGTGCGAACACCCCCTGCAAGTTTCGAAAACGTGCGAATACCCCCTTCTTTGACTTTTATACTTTCTTAAATACCCATTTTAAACTTTCTCTTAAAATTCAAATTCAAAATTTATATATATAAATTTCGAAATAAAATATAAAATTCGAAAACATATATAAATTTCGGAAAACAATATATAAAATTAGGGGAAAATATTAAATTGGAAAATTATATATTAAATTTCGAAAATAAAATATAGAATTCGAAAACATATATAAATTTCGGAAAAAATATTATGAATTCGGGGATTTTATAGAAGTATATTTTCCCTGAATTTTATTTTATTTTTTCCGAAATTTATATATGTTTTCGAATTCTATATTTTATTTTCGAAATTTAATATATTTTTTTCGAATTTAATATTTTCCCCGAATTTTATATATTTTTTTCGAAATTTATATATGTTTTCGAATTCTATATTTTATTTTCAAAATTTAATATATTTTTTTCGAATTTAATACTTTCCCCGAAATTTATATTGTTTTTGGAATTCTATATTTTATTTTCAAAATTTAATATATTTTTTTCGAATTTAATATTTTTCCCGAATTTTATATATTTTTTTCCGAAATTTATATATGTTTTCGAATTCTATATTTTATTTTCGAAATTTAATATATTTTTTTCGAATTTAATATTTTCCCCGAATTTTATATATATTTTTCCGAATTTTATATATTTCTTTCCGAAATTTATATATGTTTTCGAATTCTATATTTTATTTTCGAAATTTAATATATTTTTTTCGAATTTAATATTTTTCCCGAATTTAATATATATGTTTTCGAATTCTATTTTTTGTTTTTCAAAATTTATATATGTTTTCGAAATTTTTAAATATTTTTTGAATTTGTATATGTTTTTTCCAATTTTATATAATTTTTTGAATTTTATATTTTTCTTTTCAAAATTTATATTTTTGAATTATATATATATTGTTTCAAATTTTATATTTTTTTTCGTATTTTATATATATATTTTTATAATTTTATATATTTTTTTGAAATTTATATATGTTTTCGAATTTTATATATGTTTTCAAATTTTATATATGTTTTTGAATTTTATATATATTTTTTGAATTTTATATTTTTGTTTCGAATTTAATATATTTTTTTCGAATTTTATATGTTTTTTTAGAAATTTATATATTTTTCAAAAAATATATATATTTTCTATTTGTTTGAAATTTATATACTAAGGGCATATATGTCATTTTACACGAAATGAGATCAATTCGCACATATTTGAAATGTTTGGGGTCAATTCGAACCATAGGGGGTTATATCCACTATATATATAGTACAGGGGTGTTAAAGGCTCGCGACCCTAAATTTAATTCAGTATAATCAGTGGTGGAGGTAGCTCACATGCCCTGCCTCAAAAGTTTTTTTTTTACTAATATATATATACTTGGTATTATAAAATTGCCCTCTCTTAATTTTTTTTTCTTTCCAAAAATTAGTGAGCATGTGTGTAAAACTAAATTGGTTATTCAAGATTTACATACCAAATAAAAAATCCAAATCACAAAATATCACTAATTTAAAAAATGGAATATAAAAATTACCCTAAATAATAATATATTATTACTTGATATAAGAAAATATTCTCTAGAGATCTTTCGATCTATCGCATGTTCAAAACTATATTATTTGGTTAACTATTGTTATTGAATTTCCATTATCTGTGAAAACATCCATAGGAGTCTATCTAAGAGATAGCAAGAGAAAATCAACCTTTTTGTCACAAACTCACGGCTTGATTCGCAGGTAAATCACGTTTTACTTCAATAAAATTAAAAAATATTTAGCTCCAATTTTTTGTTCACAAGTATTTTAATTTTTGTCTTGTTTGGTAGAGAATATAATAGACTTTAGATCTCATATATGTGATTTGTTTAAATTTTTTTATATGGTTTGAGACTATTTAGCCTATTTTTTTTTTTTCTTTGTGGTTGATTTATTTCTTCAATAAAGATCATATAATTTAAGTGTTAATATATATGTAAAATAAATTTTTTTTTAAAACAATTATGAAAACAATCGATCGCTATTTCAAAAGAAAATCAGAGTTGATCGACTACCCTTATAGGAAGAAAGGATGATATTGTAAAGCAAAGTTAATAAGATATTAATTTTGAGGGGCTTCAAGCAGGACTACAAACTAAAATCTTGGACTGCAAATCCTAATATTTGGGACGAAATTCGTAAAACGTATTGGTTAAAGGCCTTTTAACAAAACTGTCTTTTAACTACGAACTATTAGTTACAAAAATATTCGTAGCAAATAATGTATTTTAAAAAAACATTTAATGAATTTTCTACTTGACTTGAATATGGCATATTACGCCCTCCTGAAGCAAATTCCTGGCTCCGCCCTGAGTACAATATGCAAGTAAGTAGCCTAAATAGATTGGAGATTAGACTAGAGATTAATTAGAACTCCTTATTTTTGTAGGGTTTTTCTTTTTCCTCTCTCCCGAATAGTCCAGCAAAAACTCATTGAGTTTATTGAAGTGTAATTTTCAGCATAATTAATAGGGGGACTCTGGGATTAGAATGCAATATATATCTTCCTGTCATGCAAATAATCACAAGAACAGGTGGAGCACTTTGTTTACATATATGCATGAAGCTTTTATTGGACGGCCGTGAATTCCCTCCGGATGCCCGTGATGGAAAAGTTCTAGGGAAAACCTTTTAATGGATATATAGATGTGTATATATATATATATAGTATATAGTATAATGAAATAATTGTAGCTGCTTTATTACATATAGTCACACGAGCATGGAATATTTAATAATTAAGGTACAAGTACTTATTTAGGAGGTGCACCCTATGCTCTTTGTTGACGAATTCGGAAGAGGAACACACGTGCCTTGGTCGTGTATGTTTAGGAATATTGATATTAATTGACCCTTCCCAATTATATATTTCAACTAGTTGTTGAGAGCTAAATTCTTCTTGTTTATACTTATAACACAATGATATCAGTGTTGAGATTTATGCCATAGCAAATTTCATAACATATTTCTTGTATTTTCTGAAATTGATATTTTATACAAGAATAATGTATTAAAAGTATCCATTTGATTGCATGTATTATTTATATGTATATGATAAGGTTCATATACAAGAGATAAATAACAATCATAAATAGTTCATTATCGGTAATAAAGAATGAACTCTTTGATTAATTAAGACATGAACCGAATTCCGATAAGTTGAGAAATATTGTGAGAGACGTCATATACAATTGTTCTCTACCAAATGTCATGATATTTAACTCTTAAGCATGATAGAAGTATAAACTCTAGTAACTCTAGTATTAATTGGTAATTACTTTGATTTGCTCGGCGGAGCCTCCGGGATCCTTAGACCGACACTTTGGGTAGTTATTTAATTAATAGTTAGAGGGTTATATTCTCAAGAATTACATCAATGTTACGTGTATATATATTTCATATTGATTATATTTGATCACAAGTAAAAATCGAAGATCTTTGTGTGGTTTGGTAAAAATATTTTTATATACTTTTAAAGATATTATATTTTCACCAAAATGTTTTATGTGATCAAATGAAGATAATCGTAAAAGAAAAAATATATGCATTTATTGTGTAGTCGGATTGATGTCTTTTACTGTGACACCCCCAAATTTCCATGCATAGGTTGGTCAGACACATACACAGAAAACTAGGAGTGTCTGCAATTGATAAACGTAAGCACGAATGATAAGACATAAAATAGAGATATAGTAACATAAATAAGAATCAAATGTACAACTTATACATAAAAGAGACCACACCCAAAACATCCTCAGAATATAATAAGTTCCACACCATACAACTTAGGAATCCTATAAACGGGGAGCCCTAAAACAACTCATAAAGAAAGGGCTTAAGATACCGTAAATTTGATCATACCCTGGGATAGAAAGAATAACCACTGGATCGAAATGACAAGTGAGCAAGACTTCAACCTTGCAGATGGAATTACCGAGGACCTGAAATAACAACAAAGGTGGGTCAAACCCACGAGTAAGTACAACTCTACATGATCCCAAACAGAGTACCAAGATCCATCCTCTTTCCTAGTGACCCAAAATTATAGTATAAATAATAATAATAATAATATATTTAACTATAATCATAGTCACTGATTGTAAGAGTGGAAATGTCTAGCCCAACTGAGCCCATCTGGCATCAAGCCCATCAAGTTTCTGGCCCAACAAGATTTTTATGAGCCCAGTAATGAAGCCCATTTAGAAAATGTATATAAAGAGAATCCAAAAATTAATAAAGATATTCTGAAAGGTGTTGAACATTTTTATGCATTTACACATTGGCGCCGTCTGTGGGAAGTAGAGGATGAGTTCCAGATTTTTCAAATGCCCTTCGGTACCTGTAAAATCGCCTCCTTCTTCCCATCTCAAAAAGCTAAGTCTGTTTGATAGGCAAAATGATCTTCTATTTGTTAAGTTTAAAGATCCTCCACCTCCAAAAACCTCCACTCACTACCTCCCCGGACGAGAATGCCAATCACTCATTCACAGGCAGGCATTCTGCCCACTAAGGACAATCATGCAGAGGATTCCCAGACCATGGAGCAAATTCTTCAACGCTTGGTGGCTGCTGAGGAACGTAGCGTGGCCTTGGAGAAACAGAATGCAGAGCTCAGGGAGAGGTTGGCTCCACCAGCAGCTGCCTTACCGGCAGTTACACCTAACCCTCCGGTGGCGGCGGTCGACCATTCTCTGAACCAACCTGAAGAGCACGCCGAATCTTCTCAGCGCTCAAGAAAGGCTCCAGCAGCTGACGAGTCTATAACCCCCCAGAAACTTCAAGCAATGATGGACGAGTTCCAAAGGAAAGTTCTCGGGGACTTGAGGTCCCGATCTACGGACGACATGGCCATCCAGGCGTTCACTGAATTGATACAGTCACCCTTCGTTCAGGAAATAACCCAAGAGCCTTTCCCAAAGAAGTTCGTTATGCCACAATTCACCCCTTATGATGGCACAAGGGACCCCGAAGAACACATATACCAGATTCATCAGAAAATGACTATGTACGCCGAGAACGAGTCCCTGCTATGTAAAGTGTTCTCCACAAGCCTTGCTGAGGCCGCCCTATTATGGTTTAGGAAGCAGCCACCCCGATCCATTGGCAGCTGGCAACAGTTAACCAGGCTCTTCATCGCCCAGTATTATGGAAACAAGAGACAGAAGAAGACCATATCCTGCCTCTTCACCATGATCCAGGAGAAAGGAGAGTCACTGAAAATTTTTCTATCCCGATTCAACATCGAATCCTCTTCTGTGGATAATTGTGACCAGCACTCTGCGGTTGAGGCATTCAGGATGGCCCTCATTCCTGGAACAAAGTTCCATCAGTCTTTGGTGAAGCGCCCTCCATCGGGCATTGGGGAACTAAACTCTAGGGCCCAGGGATACTTGAGAATTGAAGAGGAGGAAACTATCAGGCAAAGGAGATCAGCCTTTGTCTGTTTTGAAATTCAGTCCAAGGATCGGTTGATCGATCGGAAGCGATTAACTCCATCGGGGTCGTCAGCCCCAACGGGATTATTGGTCCCAAAGCCATCCAAACGCCTCAGGTTAGAAGAAAGGATAACACCCCTAAAGGTTAGCCTTACAAAACTTTACCAGGAGAACAAAGCCAAATGAATTTTCCAGCAACCCCCTACCATGCGACAACCACTTGACCAGAGAGACAAGACAAAACACTGCGCTTTCCACGGTGATTTTGGGCACATCACGAACGAATGCCGCAATATAAGGCAACAGGTGGAGACGTTACTACTTCGCGGAGAACTTCGGGATTACGTCCAACGAGACAGGCCAATGACCGATCAACGCGCCCTCAGCGTCCCTCGAAACCCCTCGGATGCACAGCCGGTTAAAGTCATCAACATGATTCATGGTGGCCCCCCACCCAAAGAGACCGAAGGATCGCGCCGAAGCTATCTGAGGAAAGCTCACAAAATGAGAAAAGTCAACGAAATCAGTGAAGCCCGCTACAAGGCTGAAGAAACTCACATCACTTTCTCGGTGTCGGACCTTCGGGGCGTCCAAACCCCGCATGAAGACCCTCTGGTTGTGACCCTAATGGTGGCCAATTGCCTTGTGAAAAGAGTCGTGATCGATCCTGGGAGCAGTGCCAACATCATCACCAAATGGGCTTTCGAAAAGCTCGAAATCAATCCATCTGAAATTATGACATCCCGATGCCCCATCGCAGGTTTTGACGGCAGGCAAATCGAGCCGATCGGTGAAGTTCAGTTACCGGTGTCTGCCGCTCATATGACCCTGAACGAGACATTCGTTGTGGTGGATGCCAAACCTTCATACAATCTGCTTATGGGAAGGGGATGGATTCACCGAATGCAAGGTGTGCCTTTGACTCTTCACCAGGTCATGAGATGCTTAAGCCCTGACGGTATAGGCACCATTGATGTCAAGGGCGACCAGGTGGCCGCCAAGGAATGTTATTCGGTCACTCTGAAGGAGATCCGGAAGGTTCAGGCCCCAGGAGTACCTCGATTGAATGAGCAAAGTTCATGCTCCAAATAGCAATTAAAGAATGGGGATCCGGACACCCCAATTGTGGTTGAACCACTACAACCGATCTGTGTTGTGCCCGACAGCCCGAAAAAAGTCATTTTTGCAGGTACAACCCTCACCGATTCTGAATTTGAGGAACTAACACAATTGCTGCAGGACAACTCTGACGTCTTCGCATGGGAGCATACAGACATGCCGGGGATAGATCCCGATGTTTCACAGCACTCATTGCATGTTGACCCAAACGTCAGACCAATCAGGCAAAAACAAAGGCGCATGGGGGCACATCGGAACCGAATTATAGCAGATGAGGTATCCAGACTGCTCCAGGCCGGCTTCATCCGGGAAGTCAGGTATCCCGAATGGCTTGCCAACGTTGTGGTTGTCCAGAAGAAAAATGGCAAATGGAGGGTTTGCGTTGATTTTACTGACTTGAACAAGGCATGCCCGAAGGACAGTTTTCCACTCCCAAAGATCGACCAGATGGTTGATGCTACCTCAGGCTATGACCGTCTAACTTTCCTGGATGCCTATTCAGGTTACAACCAAATAAAAATGAACCCGAAGGATGAGGAAAAGACCTCCTTCATTACTGAAACAGGTACATACTGCTTTAAAGTTATGCCTTTCGGACTGAAAAATGCAGGTGCTACTTTCCAGAGATTGGTCAACAAGATCTTTAAAGGTATGATGGGCACAGTAATCGAAGCCTACATTGACGATACTGTAGTCAAGAGCAGAAAGAAGGGGGACCACATCACTCACCTACGCCAAGTGTTTGCTACCCTCAGGTCCCATGGCATGAAGCTTAATCCAGCAAAGTGTTCTTTTTGTGTATCATCTGGACAGTTCCTGGGGCACATCGTGGACCGGACTGGGATCCAAGCCAGCCCGACACAAGTCAAGGCCCTGATAGAAATGAAGGAGCCCCGAACACATAAAGACGTTCAAGTTTTGATGGGAAGAGTGGTAACACTTAGCAGATTCATCTCACGACTCACTGATCGGTGATGACCATTCTTTCAAGCAATAAAGGTGAATAAGGGAGAGATCTGGGGTCACGAACAATCAGAGGCCCTGGCGAGGTTAAAAGAATACTTGACCATGCCCCCCATCTTGTCTACACCAACCCCCGATGAAGTCTTATACCTTTATTTAGCAGTATCCTCCGCTTCAACCAGCGCCGCCCTCATCAGAGAGGACGGGAACCTTCAAATGCCAATATTCTACACCATCAAATCCTTGGCTGAGGCAGAAACTAGATACAGCAGGCAAGAAAAACTGATTCTGTCACTGGTGAACGCCAAAAGAAGGCTAAGGCATTACTTTGAAGCCCACCCGATCGTTGTCCCAACAGCTACACCCCTACGGGTTATTATGTCGAAGCCTGACCTCTCAGGGTGAATCTCTAAGTGGGCCATCGAGTTAGGCATATACGATTTGACATACATACCCCGGGTTTCCATCAAAGGACAGGCAGTAGCGGACTTTTTGCTCGAGAGTGAGACTGAGGAGCCTGACCAGAACAGTGAACTGGATACATGGAAGATCTTTGTGGATGGATCATCCAGCTTTTCCGGATCAGGAATTGGCCTGGAAATTTTAACACCTGATGGGACACGCCTTCATATGTCGGTGCAATTGCAGTTTCCAGCCACAAACAATGAGGCAGAGTACGAGGCCGTCGTATCCGGTTTGAGGATAGCCCGAAGCCTCAAGATTCAGTCCTTGGTAGTACACAGTGATTCTCAACTAATTGTCCGTCAGATCAACGGGGAATACGAAACAAAGGACCCGATAATGAAGTTGTATCGAGCGCTAGTTTTGAAGGAGACAGAAAGTTTTCATAGAGTTACCTTTACCCAAATCCCCAGGAATGAAAACTCTGAAGCTGACCACTTGGCCAATCAAGCTTCCTCAGCCGGAGAGGATCTAACCCGGGTTGCACTGTTGGATTTTATTCAGAGGCCCAACATTCAAGAGCCCGAACGAGTAATGCTCATCCCATAGGAGCCCAGTTGGATGGATCCCCTGATAGATTACTTACGTAATGGAACTCTTCCCGAAAATAAAGCTGAAGCTCACAAGGTCAGGAGGAATTCGGCCCGGTACTCAATCATAAACGGGCAACTCTACCGAAAGTCCTTTTCCGGTCCTTACCTGAGATGTATCACACCGTCAGAATCTAGAGCAGTGATGCACGAGATTCACAGTGGGGCTTGTGGAAACCACTCCGGCGGCAGGTCCCTTGCCCATAAGGTACTGTCTCAAGGGTACTTCTGGCCCTACCTGTCTCGGGATGCCGAAGAATACGTCCGAAGGTGCAAGCCCTGTCAAATGCACGGGGATGCTGTCCATCGGCAACCTGAGTTCCTGCATCCCACTATAGTACCACACCCATTCGCCCGATGGGGAATGGATATAGTGGGACCCTTACCGAAAGCAATCCGGTCGAATGCGTACGTCCTTCTGGCAATCGACTATTTCACCAAATAGGTGGAAGTGGAAGCCTATCCCACCGTCAAAGGAAGTCACGTCATCAAATTCGTATGGACCAACATTATATACAGATTCGGGCTACCAAGAACGATCATGATCGATAACGGAACAAACCTGGACAACAAGGGGGTTAGAGCATTCTTTGCCGAACATGGTATCAACCAGAACACGTCTTCCGTCGGCTACCCGCAAGGGAATGGGCAGGCGGAAAGGACAAATCGAACTATATTCAACACTCTGGCCAAAAAACTTGAAAAAGCCAAAGGGGCCTGGTTAAAGAAACTGCCCGAAGTTCTCTGGTCATACAGAACGACCCCTAGACAACCCACTGGAGAGACCCCTTTTGCCATGGCGTACGGTGCTGAAGCTGTGATCCCGACAGAGATCCAGGTTCCAACCCTCCGGAGCGAGGCCTGGGTCGAAGGACCAAGTAACCAGCATTTGGCTCAGAATCTTGATCTTTTGGATGAAAGAAGGGAGGCTGCCGGGATCAGGCTGGCTGCTTACCAATAGCAAGTCAGGAACCACTTCAATCAAAGAGTCAAAAGAAGAGAGTTCCAGATCGGAGACATGGTCCTTAGGCGCAAAATCGGGCTTGTAGGCAAGCTCAGGGAGCCTTGGGAGGGCCCGTACACCATCTCTGAAGTCATCGGTCGCGGAGCATAATGAGTTCGAAGGAATATTGATGGCGGAATGGAACCAAACTCCCAGAACGCCTCTCGCCTCAAGAGGTACTACCCTTGATGGGCCAAGTCCTGTTTTTACTTGGATCTTTTTGTAAAAAGGCTACAGCAACTAGTCAGTAAAAATCATTATTATGGCCAATTAAATAAATCATAAAATCTGCTGGAGTGCCCGAAGTCACAACACAGATCCTGAAGAGATCATTGTTCCAAAAATAAACTAAGTGTTGCATTGACCTTCGGATGTCCTGAAGTGCCTGGAGACACAACACAGATCCTGAAGAGATCATTGTTCCAAAAATAAACTAAGTGTTGCATTAACCTTCGGATGTCCTGAAATGCCCGTAGACACAACACAGATCCTGAAGAGATCATTGTTCCAAAAATAAACTAAGTATTGCATTGACTTTCGCATGGCCTGAAGTGCCCGAAGTCACAACACAGATCCTGAAGAGATCATTGTTCCAAAAATAAACTAAGTGTCGCATTGACTTTCACATGGCCTGAAGTGCCCGAAGTCACAACATAGATCCTGAAGAGATCATTGTTCCAAAAATAAACTAAGTGTTGCATTGACTTTCGCATGGCCTGAAGTGCCCGAAGTCACAACACAGATCCTGAAGAGATCACTGTTCCAAAAATAAACTAAGTGATGCATTGACCTTCGGATGTCCTGAAGTGCCCGAAGACACAACACAGATCCTGAAGAGATCACTGTTCCAAAAATAAACTAAGTGTTGCATTGAACCTCGTATGGCCTGAAGTGCCCGAAGTCGCAACACGGATCTTGAAGAGATCACAAAACTTTGTAAAAATAAACAAAATAACCAGGAATCGTTATAATTGTAAAAGTTAAAAGTCAACTGGACAAAAGCTATTATCTCTCATTCAAAATGGGCCCCTGTGGCCAAGGCTTACAATACACTTCATAAACAGTAAATCCTAAGGTTCAACGCTGATGCCCGATACATTTGGGTTCCATGAAACGATGGCCCCATCAGGAGCCGGAGGATCAGGAGGGGCGGTGATGCTCATTCCTGGGAGAGGCTTGGTCAGGAACTCGCAGAAACGAACGTCGTCTGGACCACCAACCGGATCGTCGTACGGAGGAGAGATGCCCAAAATCTCATCTAGTTCTTCCACTGAGGCAAAAGTCATTTCTTCGACGGGTTTCTGCATGTCACTAAAGCATGACCTCCAACCAAACCCGATTCGGTATTGGGAGGTTTCGCAGAAACGCTTATACATTTCGTTCCCACCCCGGTGACACATCTCCACTACCGACCTCTCCGTTGCAAGGAGATTCTCCATCTCAGCCCTCTCCTCCAGGAGCTTCGAATTGGAAGCCGTCAAGCTCTCATTATTAGCTTTCAGGCTCCCATTCTCAGCCTTCAAGGCCTCCGTCTCAGCAAAGAGGGCCCGCCGAACTGCCTCCATTTCTTTAATTTTTTCTTGAGCCGCCCGAAGTTGCTGCTCTGCAGCAAATGCCCTCCGGGACTGGACATCCAACTTTTCGTTGGATATGGATAATTGGTTGGTGACCTTCATTCGGGATTCCTCCTTCAGTCTCAGGAGCTCGTTGGACTTCTGGAGCAACTTGGTGTCCTCCTCCATTTTTGCATTGTAGGCCTGTGTCAGGTAGAGCATCTGCCAAAAGGTTAAGTGTTAGCCTGATAAATAAACAAATAAAATATTAAATGCAGTTAAGGAATCTGTAGATTCAAGCACTACCTTCATTGCAATCTCTGGACCTGTCAGGGCCAACTCCTCCCGATCGATGGTTCTCAGTCTCTTTCGGTCAATGGGTGTCCAGATCTGAGAGCCCATAGCCCGAAGGGCAGTGTCGTTGTCAATGGTTGCATGCCTTGCAACCAGAAAGTCACCGCCCGGGAGTCTAATCTTCGGTGCCCAGGGCACGGGTAGCTCCTTTTCAGTTGCGGCCCCACTGTCATCCAGTACGATGGGAGACGATTATGTCATCGTTCGGGCCCTGACTGATCGTTCGGGTAGATTTTCCTCCGATCGGGGATGTCGTGCCCCCGTCAGGCTCGTTTCCCCTTCAACCAACCTGAATTCGGGTATGGGAACATCCCCTGAAGATTGAGCAACCTCCTCTGATCCTTGAGGAGGAGTCTGGCCGGTTTGCTCATTTCCCATCGGTGGAGATGGAGCTACCGGGCTATTCTCCACAGGAGGCAAGAGAACAGGACCAACAGGAGGGATTGGAACACTTTGTGATCCCTGCCCGATCTGGATCTCACCGGGGGCTGAATTTGTCGCTTGAGGCCCAACTGCCCGCTTAGGCTTCTTCTTCAACACCGCCTTCGGGATCCTCAACATCTCTGTAGATAGGGCCTGCAAATTAGAACCTGTCAAGAAACTGGTACACATCCTCAAAGGCTGTCCCCAAATTTTTGATTTAAGCAATTCAAAATGGGTTCTGATATAATGTGAGGTTTTATATTCGTCGGGCGCTCCCAGAAACTCAAGCACATGGAGGCCTAACTTATCATTGCACTGATCACAGTTGCATGCCCCCCTATGGAATGGCTTGAAAGAAGGGAAAAGGTGTTGGTTAAACTCGTTGGGGACTTTGAATCTGGATGAGCTTGGGAGTCTCCAACTCCCACCCACAAGGACCATCCTTTCTTTCCACCCTTTGTTGGATTTTTCAGTACCATCACAGATTTTCCTCCCACTAAGGGGAAATTGATTGTACCGGCCTCTGCACTCCTTCTGGGCCTGTATTTTGTAACAGAACAGAAGTTCCGCCAGACCAAGGTCAAGTCCTAGATCCCGATTGATCATCAAGATCATGGCCAAGACCCGGAAGAAGTTAGGTCCCACCTGAAGTGGGGCCAAGCCTAAGGTAGCTAAGGTATAAAGGAAGAAGGGCTGGATCGGGAATCTAATGACCTGAAGGTGAAAGGCCGACAACAAAATCTGATGATCCAAAACTCCCTCACCCTTCCTAAAATCATACTTTTTAGGGTAATTTTTAATAATCACCCCATCGGGTACCCCGCATTTAACCCTTAACTTTTTTAATACCGCCTCTACCCTGTTCATAGGAGGAAGGGGATCAGCATAAAACTGATCTCCCGAAACCCCTGCAACCGGATTCCTGGCTGCTACGACGTTCTGGTTAACTTCCGGTGGGCTAGACACAATTGTCCTAACCATCTCCACTGAGGGTGAACTGAGGGACGCGTCCGGGTCTACAGAGGAGGGTAAACGGTAGCTACCCGACCGGGTATCATCACTATCAGACATTTCGAAAAGAAAGACGCTAAGATGAAAAGAAATAACTTACTCTAAGATGATTCCCGAAGGATTTCTGACGCTTTCTTGAGAGAGGAGGTAGACTCTGGCAATGATAAGTCAAGATCTCAAGTGCAGGGAGTTCTCTAAAATTTTTTAAATTGTGAAACGGAATGAATCCATAGCACTGCAGTCATTATTTATAGAAATCTCAGGGGCGCCTGAAAAGCAGTGTGCTCGGGAACCGAAGCGTCACCTCGCTTCACGTGCGCCTCCACAGCCTCCCTTCTCGCCAACCGAGGCCACCCGGACCACGAATTTAAAACGTTACAATGATTGTACAACCGTCATATTAATTGCGCCAGCCACGTCACCCCGATAAGGGGTGATGTATCTTATCCCCACTTTGTATCCTTTTTAATGGGCCGGGAAGATCGACAACCCATCACAAAGGATCGGGCCTGTGTAAGAGTGGAAATGTCCAGCCCAACTGAGCCCATCTGGCATCAGGCCCATCAAGTTTCTGGCCCAGCAAGATTTTTATGAGCCCAGTAATGAAGCCCATTTAGAAAATGTATATAAAGAGAATCCAAAAATTAATAAAGATATTCTGAAAGGTGTTGAACATTTTTATGCATTTACACTGATATACCACCATATAATAGGTATAAGAATCTATTCCCCCATGTCAATTTTATCCAACACTTCCATACTCAACTATAACCACGTACCTGACAAATCAATCATGTCAAGACAACTCAATACCAAACTATAACCACGTACCCGACAAATCAATCATGTCGTGACAACTCAATCATGTCCCGTGGTACTAGTGAGACTGCGTTTATTTGTTAACCTCCTTGTGGTTCCTTGTAACTCCCCCAACCATAATTATTTAATTAAATCTTGTGATTTTACGAAATTATTAATTCACTTCTATTCTTTACTCGGGAACGTATAACAATTTATAACATTGAGCCTAGGGGGTCCAGGGGGGGCGGAGCGACATTTCCTGAGCGCCCCCTTAGCGGGGTCTGGAGCAGCGCCCCAACGCCAGAAAGTACAGTATTTTATATGGTCAAAATTGTTCATTTATATAGTTGAATATACGTATTTTAGTATAATTCGTGGGGAATCATAATAACATATAAATCGATGAACAAAGAAAATAGAGAAAAACAATTACATAATATAAGTATTGTTTCTCTAATGACATTATTTAAATTCATTGTCAACATTGAAACCTAAAATATTTCTATATTCAAATTTCTATATGTAGTTTAAATCATATACACATCAACATAATTCACAATAAAAAGACATATATGTAAGCTCACAGATCTATACATTTACACATAAATAATTACACGTCTATCTACACAGAATATAATACTCATCATATATATGCATGAACATGAACATGGTAAAACAGATATGTATAAATAACTACAAATAAATGTATATACGTATAAGCAAAATATATACTATCATATGTAGTCATGAATCAAAACCTACGATAACCGATCTATACATGAGTGGTTATATATATCACAAATCTATACATATACACATGATCTATACATATACTCTCGGATCTATACATAAATGTATAACAGAATATATATCATCATATATATATGTAAATACAAACATATTATAACAGATCTATACATATGTTTTCACATAACTACGAATTTATACATACATGCTCATATAGCTACTGATCTATACATAAAACCATATAACTATGGATCTATACATACATGCTCATATAACTACGGATCTATACATATAGACATATAGCTACGGATCTACACATACATGTTCATATAACTACATATCTACACATATAGCTACGAATCTACACATACATGTTCATATAACTACATATCAATACATATTTGAACATGTTAATACTCATAAGTATACATATACGAAATTAACGTATAACAGTTTATAGGAGTACCAAACAAATGTTATGAATTTTAGTACAAAGAGGAAGAGTAGGATATATGTCTTGCCTAATTTGAAGAGCTTATACCACCATAAATCCGGATCCGATCCAACCTTAACCTCTCAACCCTCACAATTTCGGGGAAAAATTATGAAGAAGAAGAAGTAGTAGTAGAGAATGAAATGATACCACAATATGAAGTTAATGATGTATATATAGTAGGAGCTAGGTTTAGGTAGATTACTAGAATGCCCCCAGATCTACCAAAATCATAAAAGTACCATAACCATAATGACTACCATGCCCCTTAATAATTCATCTATTTACGAAGTATACCTAGCTTTCATAAAATGACTAGAGTACCCTTACTCAAAAATCTAAATACCAAACATGCCATCCGAAATAAATAACCAAATAAAATAATCATTATTTAAATATGGGGTATTACATTTACTATTCGATAATCAATTAGGCAAAGAGGGGTTAAAGTGCAACATTGACTTGGTGGTTATTTATTTTTCAATTGGAGTGTAATTAATCTTTTTTAGTGGAGTAAATGTTAATTAATGAATTAAGTGAATTAAGCTCAAGCCTTAATGGACCAGACCAATTATTAATTCATGGAAGCCAATTTGGTTAATAAGCCCAATGAATTCTCACACATAGCCCAAATTTGATGATGAAACCCAAAGAGGGTTAGATAAACATTTCATGTGGAGATAAGAAGAATTATTATTTCTAATTACTAATAATGTATTATTAGTGGAAGAATACTAATTATTCCACTAGTGGTGGAATAAGTTAGGTATGATTAAAGTAAAACATTATTATTTTTCTTTTGCAAAATAATATATTTGTATATATGAATATATATGTATATGTTATACGCCTATAAATTGGCAAGATTGGTGAAATACCAAGGACAAGAGAAATACAACAAGAATGAAATAAAATTCTCTCCACTTAGCTAGGTTGTCTTCCTCTCTTTTGGTTCCCACAAACCATAAGCTTCAAATGTTCATCATATGGGAATATGTGTGATTCCTAAGGCAAGAACATAAATCACTTCCAAGGTGATTTCGGTGGATAATGTTGGAAATAGTTTGGAAAAACAGTAATTAAACCCAACTTTGAGCTTAAATAATTATGGGACCCGAACTCCGATTTTAACGGGACCAAGCACTAATGTGTTCTCCTTGGTGAGGAGATCAAGTTGGTATAATTACATGTTCAAAACTATTCATTATTGAATGAGAAATTATCTCTCAAAGTGACCCACTTGAACTTGGGTAAGAATGTTTGTCCCACATTGGAAATGAAGTGAAGTGTAAAGGTGTTTATATATGGTTGCATTGAATGGGTGACTTGAATAACTAGAGGCATGGGAGGAGAGCTAGACCATGCATGAACCATTCAAGCCTTAGCCTAACCACACACGCGCGCGCGCCGCCCGCCCGGTCCGGGCCGTGGGCGTGGCGCGGTGTGGGTGGGTGGGTCATCGGTTCTACCCATTTTTTATATTTTTTGGACAAAACTGTAATGACTCTTTTAAAGAGTTGCGTATACAGTTTGTTGTATCAACCATCACCTGCACAGTTTATACACCTATTGGAATGGATACCTATACAGTTGAGATACCTTTCCACTCTCTATATGTATAGGCTATTGCAGTTCATTAAACATACGTTCTATTTTTCACTCTGCCAGAAATACATATTTCCCTCTACATACGCATATATATCATATAGAAAGATAGGTCTGGTCTGGTAAAAAGTTCGGGTACAAACACAGTATTTGAGTTCGCCGGTCTTCATCCTTGCAGTGCTGCAACAGTGAAGGCGAAATCCGTTCTATCTTGGGAGCAACTTGTTCGGATTCCTTAAGCACCGTAGAGGGAGCAATTTTGCCTTAAGGAAACTGTGGTATCACACAAGGCTCGGATTTACTCTGTTCATTCTTCTAATTTTGTAATACGGGTCAGTTTTCTTTTTTATTATTGCAATAATTATATATATATATATATTTGTATGCATGATATATTTATATATATATATACATATATAACAGAAGCATGTATTGTTAACAATCTTAAGGCAAAATTTTTCTATATTGATGCATATATGTTCTGTTATAGTTGTATATATTTCAGTTTGTATATCATACATAATTTATACATATATTCTGTTATATCTTATTTCGTGCATATATTACATGCGTAATTTTGTAGAAGACTGATTTATACATATTTACAGTTGCTTACTTATATATATTATTCGGTACATACATATATATATATCTGTTTTCTGACTATATATATCTCTATTTACGAAAAATGTGAATTGATATTTATATACAGCTGTTTCAAATTTGTATGAAACTTGAATTCTATTATGTGTAAATTGTTTAAAATAGACTCCTATTTTATCACAGTTTATATTACACAATATTTCAATTAGGATACATCTTTGTTTATACTGTTTATATATAAGTAGTTAGTTACACTTACTGAAATTTGTATTATGGAATTTGTATACTGAAATTTAACCACTACTACTATACTATACGTTAGTATTCAATTTCTGGAATTGCATGGTATATATATATATATGAACTGTTTATCTTATTTGATATATATATACTGAATAACAATCTGTTATATATATATATATATTCTGGTACTTATGTACTGATATATATATACTGTTAATACTCTGTGATATATGTACATTCATTCTGATTTTCTGTATACTTTCTGAAATTGTATTGTATTTTCGGTTTGTATTCTGTTATATATAGATATATATATTCTGATTTTGTGTTCTGTGTTATATATATATATATATATATACTGATTCTGTTGTATATATATTCTGTTTTTTATATTCTATTATATATATGTATACTGATTCTTATATATATATATATATATTGATTCTGTTATATATATATATACATATATTCTGATTTTATAATCTGTTATATATATATATTATGTTAAATTGTTTATATTCTATATTCTATATATAGCTTTTATATATTCAATTATATATATATATATTATTCTGGAAATTGTTTATATATATATCATTCTTGGTTGTTTGATTATATTAGTGTAAAATTGTTATAATATTATTGTGTGGAATAAATAAACAGTACATAAAGTAGATTTCTGTTTTTGTAACAGAAATGGCTACTGGTAATCCAACTACAATTTCTGTCCCACATGGGGAGAAGCCTGAAAAATTCAATGGCTCTGATTTTAAGCATTGGCAACAAAATATGCTGTTTTATCTCACTACTTTGAATATGGCCAAATTTTTAATGGAAGCAATTCCATCAGTGGCCGAGGGTGAAACTGATAAAGATAAACTGGCTGCAGTGGATGCATGGAAGCATTCTGATTTCTTGTGCAGGAACTATATCCTAAATGGATTAGATAACACACTGTATAATGTATATAGTGGTGTGAAAACTGCAAATGAATTATGGGAATCATTGGATAAAAAGTATAAAACTGAGGATGCTGGCACGAAGAAATTCATTGTCGGCAAATTCTTAGATTTTAAAATGTTAGATTCCAAAACTGTACTCAGCCAAGTGCAACAGATTCAAGTGCTTCTTCATGACATTCATGCAGAAGATATGTCTCTTAGTGAGTCATTCCAAGTGGCGGCTATAGTTGAAAAACTACCACCACTTTGGAAAGATTTTAAGAATTACCTGAAGCATAAACGCAAGGAGATGACTCTTGAAGAGTTGATAGTTTGCCTGAGGATTGAAGAGGACAATCGTAAGTCTGAAAATAAAAGTAGTGCATGGCATCCTATGGAGTCAAAAGCAAATATTGTGGAGGAAGGATCATCTTCAAAGACTAAAAAGAGAAAGTTCAGTGATGAAGGTCCAAGTAAAGGATCTAAGAAGTTCAAAGGCAAGTGCTTCAATTGTGGAAAGCTGGGACATCTCTCTAAAGACTGTCGAAAGCCAAGGAACTTCAGGAACACTAGACCCCAAACAAATGTGACTGAGGCAGATCGACTTGGAAATGATGTAGGCGATATGAATCTTGCTGCTATGGTTTCAGAGTGCAATTTGGTGGGCAATAACAAAGAGTGGTGGGTGGACACTGGAGCTACTCGTCACATCTGTGCCAATAGGTGAATGTTCACTACTTATCAACCTATGAAAAATGGAGAACAACTCTTTATAGGTAATTCTTCATCTTCTAGGGTAGAAGGTAGTGGAAAAGTGATCCTGAAAATGACTTCTGGAAAAGAGGTGACTCTGAATAATGTGCTACATGTGCCGGATATTCGCAAGAACCTGGTGTCTGGATCTCTGCTAAGCAAAAATGGCTTTAAATTAGTCTTTGTATCTGATAAGTTTGTACTTACAAAGAATGAGATGTATGTAGGAAAAGGATATCTCAGTGATGGACTGTTTAAGCTCAATGTAATGACTGTTGTACCCACAGCTAATAAGATTAATAACACAGTTTCTTCTGCTTATATGCTTGAGTCTTTTGATATTTGGCATGCTAGATTAGGCCATGTTAATTATGATACTTTACGTAGATTAATTAATTTAAATGATTTGCCTAAGTATAAAATTGACCCAAATCATAAATGTGAGACTTGTGTAGAATCTAAATTAACAAGGAAATCCTTTCAAAAAGTTGAAAGATGTAGTGAGCCTCTAGAACTAGTGCATACTGATATATGTGATCTAAAGTTCTTGGAAACTAGAGGAGGAAAAAAGTATTTTATTACTTTTATAGATGATTGCACTCGATATTGCTATATTTATTTGCTAAGAAGCAAGGATGAGGCTATTGATATTTTCAAACAATATAAAACTGAAGTTGAGAATCAACTTAGCAGAAAAATCAAAGCTATAAGAAGTGATAGGGGTGGTGAGTATGAATTTCCTTTTGAGAAGTTCTGTAAAGAACATGGAATTATTCACCAAACTACAACTCCCTACTCACCTCAATCTAATGGTGTAGCTGAAAGGAAAAACCGAACTTTAAAAGAAATGATGAATGCTTTTCTGTTAAGTTCGGGAGTACCACATAATTTGTGGGGGGAAGCTATACTTTCTGCTAATTACATTCTTAATAAATTGCCTCAAAAGAAAACTTTTAAAACCCCATATGAGTTATGGAAAGGCTATAAGCCTTCCTATAAATACTTAAAAGTGTGGGGGTGCTTAGCAAATGTGGCAATTCCTAAACCTAAAAAGGTGAAAATAGGACCTAAAACCGTGGATTGTGTATTCATCGGTTATGCTCACAGTAGCAGTGCATATCGATTTCTTGTTAATAAATCTGAGATTTCTGATGTACATGTCAATACAATAATTGAATCAAGGAATGCTACATTCTTTGAAAATGTATTTCCATATAAAAGGACATCAGATTCAAGCTCACAGAAAATGTCATTTAGTGATATGACTCAAGATAGTCAGGAACCTATAGACGAAGAATATATAGAACCTAGACGAAGCAAAAGAGCAAGATTCACTAAGTCCTTTGGGCCAAATTTTGTTATCAATATGGTAGAGAATGAACCTCAAACTTATAAGGAGGTCATGTCTTCACCTGAAGCAGTTTATTTGAAAGAAGCTGTGAATAGTGAAATTGAGTCCATTATGCAAAATCATACATGGGAACTGGTAGATCTTCCACCAGGCAATAAACCATTGGGATGTAAGTGGATCTTCAAGAAGAAGATGAAGACTGATGGATCAATTAACAAGTATAAGGCAAGACTTGTAGCTAAAGGCTATAGGCAAAAGGAAGGGTTGAATTATTTTGACACCTATTCACCAGTTACTAGAATAACGTCCATTCACATGCTAATTGCGATAATAGCATTAAATGGTTTAGAAATACATCAAATGGATGTAAAAACAACATTTCTAAATGGTGAATTAGATGAAGAAATATACATGGAACAACCCGAGGGGTTCATTTCTCCTGGCCAAGAGAGACAAGTGTGTAGACTTGTAAAGTCATTGTATGGACTAAAACAAGCACCAAAACAATGGCATGAGAAATTTGACAGTGTCATGATGTCAAATGGGTTCAAAATAAATGAATGTGACAAGTGTGTTTATGTCAAGACTTATCATAATGCGTATGTCATATTATGTCTATATGTAGATGACATGCTTATTATAGGCAGTAATAATGATGTAATCAATTCTACTAAGCAAATGTTATAGAGTAGATTTGACATGAAAGATCTTGGCATAGCTGATGTTATTTTAGGAATTAAAATTTCTAGAACATCAGAAGGACTTGTGTTATCCCAATCTCACTATATAGAGAAAATGTGTTATAAGTTTAAGAATTATGGGATAAGTCCAACACGAACACATGTGGATGTAAGCGTTAAACTTTCTACGAACAAAGATGAAGGTATTTCACAATTGGAATATACTCGGATCATAGGAAGTTTAATATATGTTATGAATTGTACTCGACCTGACATAGCATACTCGGTGAGTAAGCTGAGTCGATACACAAGTAACCCAGGTAAATGTCACTGGAATGCAATACTAAGAGTTTTGGGATACTTGAAGTATATTCAAAATTATGGTTTGTATTATACTAGATATCCAGCTGTACTTGAAGGATATAGTGATGCTAATTGGATTTCTGATTCCAATGATTCAAAATCCACTAGTGGATATATTTTTACTCTTGGAAGTGCAGCTGTGTCATGGCAGTCCTCAAAGCAAACATGTATTGCTCGGTCCACAATGGAATCTGAATTCATTGCATTGGACAAAGCTGGAGAAGAAGCAGAATGGCTTCGTAACTTTTTAGAGGACATTCCAAACTGGCAGAAACCAGTGCCAGCTATTTGTATACATTGTGATAGTCAATCTACGATTGGAAGGGCTCAAAATCACATGTATAATGGTAAGTCTAGACATATCCGTCGTAGACATAATACCGTAAAACAATTGCTCTCAAATGGTATAATATCCATTGACTATGTAAAGTCTAAGGATAATATAGAGGATCCGTTAACTAAAGGTTTGGCAAGAGAGCAAGTTGAAAGATCATCGAGGGGAATGGGCTTGAAGCCTCTGGGTTAAAACACACCATAATGGCAACCCAACCTAGTTGACTGGAGATCCCAAGATCTAGGTTCAAAGGGACAACCAAATTGTGCGTGACTTAGTTAAAAGCACTGTGGAGATTAAACCAAAACTCCTTCCCATTCCTATAATGAGACAGTGCATATTTTAGGGTAAGATATGATTTTAATGATGTCTATGACTTGGAAAAATCCAAGTGAGGAAGAACTCCTAATAGAATCACCTATGTGAGTAGAAGGGGCCGCTTCTAGGAGAATTTTTTTTAAGGCGGAATTCTCTGACCAATACTCATGAAACCAAGTGGTGTCCAAGGCCAAAATGGACACAAACGTGAGAACCAACTGTGTTCGAAGGGGAACTGTGTGAAGTCTATTGTCTTGGTTTACACAAACAGCTGACAGTTCAAGGCATCACGTCCACTGATTAGCCAGTAAATCCGATAGTCTTTCACAAGGGAAAGTTCAAGGCTCTAAGGCTACTTATCCTGATACAGTAACCTTTCATTGTACTCGAACTAGTGTCTGCATATTCATCTGCATTTTGAACTGCTAATTTCCATTCATGTGGGGGATTGTTGGAAATAGTTTGGAAAAACAGTAATTAAACCCAACTTTGAACTTAAATAATTATGGGACCTGAACTCCGATTTTAACGGGACCAAGCACTAATGTGTTCTTCTTGGTGAGGAGATCAAGTTGGTATAATTACATGTTCAAAACTATTCATTATTGAATGAGAAATTATCTCTCAAAGTGACCCACTTGAACTTGGATAAGAATGTTTGTCCCACATTGGAAATAAAGTGAAGTGTAAAGGTGTTTATATATGGTTGCATTGAATGGGTGACTTGAATAACTAGATGCATGAGAGGAGAGCTAGACCATGCATGAACCATGCAAGCCTTAGCCTAACCACACGCGCGCGCGCGCCGCGCGCCCGGTCCGGGCCGTGGTCGTGGCGCGGTGCGGGTGGGTGGGTCATCGGTTCTACCCATTTTTTATATTTTTTGGACAAAACTGTAATGATTCTTTTAAAGAGTTGCGTATACAGTTTGTTGTATCAACCATCACCTGCACAGTTTATACACCTATTGGAATGGATACCTATACAGTTGAGATACCTTTCCACTCTCTATATGTATAGGCTATTGCAGTTCATTAAACATATGTTCTATTTTTCACTCTGCCAGAAATAAATATTTCCCTCTACATACGCATATATATCATATAGAAAGATAGGTCTGGTCTAGTAAAAAGTTCGGGTACAAACACAGTATTTGAGTTCGCCGGTCTTCATCCTTGCAGTGCTGCAACAGTGAAGGCGAAATCCGTTCTATCTTGGGAAACAACTTGTTCAGATTCCTTAAGCACCGTAGAGGGAGCAATTTTGCCTTAAGGAAACTGTGGTATCACACAGGGCTCGAATTTACTCTGTTCATTCTTCTAATTTTGTAATACGGGTCAGTTTTCCTTTTTATTATTGCAATAATTATATATATATATTTGTATGCATGATATATTTATATATATATACATATAATAGAAGCATGTATTGTTAACAGATAATTCAAGGAGGCTAGTGGGATCTTCTATAAGAGTGAACATACTATTTCGTGGATTGTTGTGAGACTTACTCAAGTCTTGTTTGTAAGTAATCCTACACTTTAATTATGTAAACATACATATTGATTTTTCATATAAACTAGTTCCTATATAAGAATCAAGTCAGTTTCGCAAATTATGAGAAAAACTCAATTTCCCAACAATCAGTATACCATATAAATATATATAGGGGTATAATCATAAATCATTAACGCACAATATAGGATTATGACCGTAAACATAATTCCAGCCTTAATTATATAATTCATGTGGAAAGTCGTTTTGCAATTTTGTAAATGAGTTGAGTTGAAGCCCCAAGCATGCACCATGTTTTATAAAATATAATTTTACATAGTTTACCCGAATTTGGTGTTAGAATATATAAAGGCCTAGGCCCAACTCATTTTATATTGTCTTGTTCTCCACTCTCCTACCTAAATTAGATTGACTTGTCCCCCACACCAAGTTTACTTTGTTCACCACCAATCAAACATCTCAACAACTTTAACTATCAACGAGATTGTCCCATCAACAAAGGTTATTGGTTCTTTCAAATTGCCAGATTACAACTTTAGCAAGTTGAAGGTTCAGTACTTCCATCACCATACAGTTTTTACTACAGCCGTTGGCCTAAATCAATTCTCTGCCTGAACCATCACCAACTCAAGCATCTGCTATACTTGACCAATCCTCAATAGAGAATCAACACCGCGACCACCGCGAAACACCATCTTGTTGTGATTCTGCGTCGATCATAAGCTTTCTGTTGTTTATCACCACTCCTCTATCTCGAATACTCGGGATTTCTCTCTACCGAGAACTCGACAATTCTATATTGAGTACTCAGTCATTTCCTCTATCGAGAAATCGAAACTTCTATTTCGAGTTTCATCTTTTTCACTTTGCCTCTATCACAATAGCATCGTTCTACATCATCGCCACCCTATCAAGTCACCATCACTAACAAATCTCTAGTTGGCTCTCTCCGACTCGTTCTCTACACTTTTGGGTACTCATTCTTAACTCGTTTTGGGTTCCCTCTATCTTATTTTCTCATCTCATGAGTAAATCAATTTCGTGGAAAAATTTTCAATCTGATCCGTTTTAGGTCTCATATTATCTCGATTAATTCAAGCCTCAATCTCATGGAAAAAAATCTCAATCTGACTCATTTTAGGTCTCATCTATCTTCATTTTCTCGACTCACGAGAAAATCTCAATCTGACCCGTTTTAGGGCTCTTGGCCCATTTTAGGTACTCTTCATCATATTTGCTCATATCACGATAAAATATCAATAAGACCCGTTTAGGGTATCAGACTCATTTTTGGGTACTCTCTATTTTCTCCTCTAGGGGGGAAAATCTCATCTCACCCGTTAAGGGAATCAGACCCATTTTGGGTACTTTCAATCTAGAGAATAATCAGTTCACTGGTTCAATTCTCTTTATCTTATTTTTTCATCTCACGAGAAAATCTGAACTCGTCATCGATCAATCGTCGTCTCTTCTCTCAATTGATCTTCGCCTCAGAATCAGACTCAGACTCAGAATCAGAATCAGAATCAGAATCACAATTAGAATCAATTGTTCTCACTAGTACGAACTGGTCCAAATTCGACGTTCAAAAAAATATTCGGAATCAGAATCCGACAACACCAGGAGGTTCGAATCACCCAAACGAAGTGAACCCCATTCATCATGAAGTCAAATCACATCCTGTTTGACTTCAGATTTTCAAGAATTGGTTTCCAAACTCAAGTTGGTCTCTTATTTTCCAACTTGAGTTTGAGGGGGGGGGGGGGGGGGGGGGGTGTTAGAATATATAAGGCATAGGCTCATCTAGATAGTTAGGCCCAACCCATTTTATATTGTCCCGTTCTCCATTCTCCTACCTAAATTAGATTGACTTATCCCCCATTCCAAGTTTACTTATTCACCACACATTCTCCCCTATATATAGGGGTCATCTCTATTGTAATTCATATACTTCAGAATATACAATTCAATACAGTTTCATATATGTTCTTCATCTTTATTGTCTTTGTTATATTCTCTCCATTATCATATTATCAAAACATCTTTTCTTCTAACATCTTAGAATATATAAAGGCCTAGGCCCATCTAGATAGTTAGGCCCAACCCATTTTATATTGTCTTGTTCTCTACTCTCCTACCTAAATTAGATTGACTTGTTCCCCACACCAAGTTTACTTGTTCACCACACATTCTTCCCTATATATAGGGGTCATCTCTATTGTAATTCATATACATCAGAATATACAATTCAATACAATTTCATATACATTATTCATCTTTATTGTCTTTGTTATATTATCTTCATTATCATATTATCAAAGCATCTTTTCTTCTAACATGGTATCAGAGCAATAAGGGTGATTGGTTAATGTTGTGGAATAGTAAAATGAGACCGGTGGTGGTGTGGCGTTGGTGTTGCGCAGAGGCGGTGCTGGTTTACCATCGTGGTGAATGGCTTCGATGGATTCACGGTGGAGTATAGAGCAAGATGGGTTACCACATCATGCCAATGCTTGGACAATGTATATATGGATATATATATATTTATGAGTGACTAGAGTTTAAGAAATGAAGGTTGAGAGAGTTAGATTTTGATGAGAGTTTGAGAGAGAGACGATGCTATATATATATGTGTGTGAACATATATATATATGTATATGTATATGTATATGTATATATATATATGTATGACTGGAAACGAGAGAGATGTGAAAGAGGCGGTTGAGAGAGTATGTGTTGTATATATATACATAGATATAGATACTAATCGAGAGAGAAGGGTGAGTGTTGTTGTGAGTTTGGTGGTGTAGGATTAAGGAGGACTGGGGCATGAGGTTGAGGGAGTTAGGGTTTTGAAGATAGTTTGAGAGATGAGGATTTGGACAGAGTTTGAATTTGGACAAGGGCCGTGAGGATTTCTGCAAACTACTGATTACTCAAGATAGAGGTCTGAGATGGTGAGTGGTGGTTTAAAGATATGGTTTGTTGTGAGGGAGAAGAAGTTGAGTGGAGATATGACACAGACAAGAGAGTGAAACGAAAAAGATAGAGAGATTGAGAGTCAAGGATGATGAGAGTTGATTAAGAAACTAGGGTTTTAATTTAAGATTGTCGCCGAGGATGGGAGATGGTGTGCCATCCTCGGCAGAGATGGCGAGAAGTGAAAATAACTACCAAGAACCTATAGGTTTTGATACCATGTTAGAAGAAAAGATACTTTGATTGTGTATCCGCTTTAACATCAATTAAAGTGTTATTGTATTTATATTGTGCTGATCCAGAGATGGTTTGCGGTTTAACGAAGAAAACGATGTTGAGTTGGTGGAAAACGGATTTCAGCAAATTAATGGAAAATGGAGCCTCTGGAAAATTGATTAAAGCTTCTGATTGAATTGGTGGAAAACGGAGCCGAGATTGTCCCATCAACAAAGGTTATTGCTTAGAAGAAAGGATACTTTGATAATATGATGATGGGGAGAATATAATAAAGACAATAAAGAAGAATGAATATTGAACTGTATTATAAAGTATATGAATTACAATAAAGATGACCCCTATATATAGGGGAGAATGTGTGGTGAACAAGTAAACTTGGTGTGGGGGACAAGTCAATCTAATTTAGGTAGGAGAGTGGAGAATAAACCAATATAAAATGGGTTAAGCCTAGCTATCTAGATGGGTCTAGGCCTTTATATATTCTAACACCCCCTTCAAACTTAAGTTGGGAAATAAGAGACCAACTTGAGTTTGAAAACCAATTCTTGAAAATCTGACATCGAACGAGGTGTGCTTTGACTTCACGACGAATGGGTGATTTTGATTTTGATTTTGATTATGAGTTTGATTCTGAGTCTAATTTTGATTCTGAAGCGAAGATCAATCGAGATAAGAGAAGATGATTGATCGATGACGAGATTAAATTTTCTCATGAGATGAGAAAATAAGATAAAAAAAACCCAAAACGGATCTGATTCCCTAAACGGATGAGATGAGATTACCCAAAATGGGTCTGATTCCTTAAATGGATAAGATGAGATTTTTCCCCCCTAGGGGAGAAAATAGAGATAGATGAGACCTAAAAGGTGTCAGATTGAGATTTATTTCCGCGAGATTAAGGCTCGAATAATCAAGAAATAAGATGTTGGTTACAAGAATCAGCATAACGAGAGAACGAGTACCCAAAATGGGTAGAGAGCGAGTCGGAGAGAGCCGACTAGGGTTTTGTTGATGATGAGAACAACGGTGCCGACGTGGATGCATAAAGATGAGTAATGAAGAGATCGAAGTTAAATTTCACAAAACTGACTATACGGTTGCGTCCAGAGTGGTCCAATTAGCTGAAATCGACTACTCGTATGTTCAAATCAGAGTTAAAACGGGTCCGGAATGACCAAAATAGTGACGGAGGGCAATTTGGTAATTTTTACAAATATCTGATGATGTGGCAATCTGACTGCGTGACACGTGGAAACTTTTGGTGGAAACACGTGTCAACTTCTAGGTGGGACACGTGGTAGCTTCTTGGTGGGATATGTGGTAGTGTTGATGTCACCATTAAAGCCACATTATCGCCAAAATCTCTTCAAATATCGTATCGCTAAAAACTCCTCAAATTATTGCCAAAATATCGTTAAAATATAGCCGGGAAAAACCAGTTGACGCGGAGAAGGCGCGTGAGATGCGTGAAGCCCACGCGCGCTGTAGGTTGAAGGCACGTGCGGCGCATGACACCGAGGATTCAGACGCGCTGATCTTCTGGTGGCGCGTGACGGCGCGTACGGTAGAATTTTGCCCTGTTGTCAGCAGTCGTGGCTTCGTCTGGAGATGGGTCAGCTACTGGTGCTGTCGTTTTGATGATTTGGTGACTGCATTGACTCAAAATAGGATTGAAACAAACGACTCTGTTTTCGGCTACTAGTGTGGTCGTTTGCGATTGCGATTGAGGAGAGAAGATGAGAAAGGAAGTTTTGAGGAAGATTGTGGGTTGTCTAGGATTTGGCGGTATTAGTTGAAGCAGTCGAAGGAAGAGGAAGATTGGAGGTTAGGGTTAGGGTTAGGAATTAACGAGGATGGAGAAGAGGGAAAGATTATTGTTGACATGAAGTGGGTTATATTGGAGCTGATGAACGGGGAATCTATATTGAGGATCTATACATACAGATATAGAATCTATAGATGACGGAAATTGAGAGGCTTGAAAGGGATTAGGAAAGAGAGTTGTCGGGAGATTGAGAGTGCGATGAGAGTCTGATTGAGAGATTAGGGTTTTAAATTGAGGATCGCCGTCGGGGATGGAAAATGGAGTGTCATCCCCGGTAGAGACGACACTAAGCGTAAGGAACTACCAAGAACGGATTGACTCTGATACCATGTTAAAAGAAATAATGCTTTGATAATATGATGATGAAGAGATATAATAAAGACAATAAAGAAGAATGAATATTGAACTGTATTCTAAAGTATATGAATTACAATAGAGATGACCCTTATATATAGGGGAGAATGTGTGGTGAACAAGTAAACTTGGTGTGGGGGACAAGTCAATTTAATTTAGGTAGAAGAGTGGAGAACAAGACAATATAAAATGGGTTGAGCTTAGCTATCTAGATGGGCCTAGACCTTTATATATTATAACATTTAAGATTGTGTTCCAAGATGAAACTCTACTACTATGAATTAAGAAGAGAACATATAACTACTATGAGAGTAAATTTTTGTATTGGCATTTACCTAAAAAAAATTAAAAAAATTGTATTGGTTAATGAATCGAAAATTGTCAATTACTTAAGTTGTAATTTCGTATTGATCCATTGAAATCAGATTGGAACATCATTTACAATAAGCATGGAGTGATCGAGAACACATTATAATTTGGGCTGGGTGCTAAGATTTCGAACAAAAAAACAAAAAGATTTTAACTTGAAAAATTCAATTGAGCATAATGAAAAAAAAAAATCATTTTCTGTCATAATTTATGACATGAGATACCATTCAACTATGTTTTTCTACTGTACACTTGAACTATCTTTGAAACGGATAATAAGCAGGCACGGAGCCACAGCCCGGCTTGGGGAGGGGGGGCAATTGCCCCCATGAAGTTTTTTTTTTGGCTATTTTTAATGTTGATTCAAGTATTTTTAAGGGAATATAGGTAAAAAATGAGATTTGTCCCCCATTAAATTTAGAAAAAATTATACTTATTGTCCCTAATTATCCGAAATGTCATAAATTATCCCCTATTACAAATTTTTCTGGCTCCGTTCCTCATAATAAGACACCCTGAGATGGGAATTGATATATATATATCAGGCTAAATAAGTGACCAAATATTTGATGGGCGAGACCTAGGGTGTGGTTAGTGGAAAGATGACAATTGTTATATATATGCAGCATACAATCAAGACCTTGAAAGAAACCAGTATATTGTTGTTGAGAGAGGTAGCTTGGATTCCCTAGCTTGGCTAGCTAGTAGGAACAAATCCGTGATTCTCTCTCTGGAAAGTTAATCGCGTCTTTCTCAGTTCTGAATGAATAGTGCCAGACCAGCACCTTCACTGACACACATGCATATATATATATATATACATAAATTTATTTATTTATATATAAAAGTAATTTAAGTATGTCTTTCATGTCTCCATGTACTTGCGGTCAAGAGCTTTGTTTTAGCCGGAAATCGTTTGCTCTTTAGGCGCGTGGAGAACAGTACGGTTAATTTGGTTTTCGTTAATTTTTGCTGGTGGAGCGTTTAGGTTTATTATAATTAATTTCCCTCAAATTTGACCCTTAACAACCTCTAATAACAAATGACATAAATCTTTTTCTCGTATAAAAAAAATAAAGGAACCTTATATATATTAAAATGATTAAAAAAATCTCAAATATTTTATTTATGTGAAATTTGTCCAAATATTAAGGGAGATCATTGTAATTTATCCATTATTTTTTTAAATGTTACCCAACTAATTCAAGACCCTCTTATTTGTATTAAAAAAATAAAAATAAAACCTATATAAATGAATTCCTTTGGACGCACTTTTAAAAAATGTGTACAAAGTAAAAAAATTAAAAAATAAAACATACTAGCAAATCCTTTTGAAACTGGAAAATTACAGTTAATTAAGTAGGGAATTAATTTAACACCCCAAATCCAACTAGAAAAGCAGAAGTCAAAGGTCAAATTGATGCCAAGCCAATCAAGACGAAGAAGCAGCCTAAGAAAGGTCAAAATTTTAAATACTATAAAACATAATAAAAGTAATTACTAATTTTCTCTCATTCCATATATGAATTTCTAGTTTTAGGTTCCATCACTTACAAAAATTAAAAGACTATATTCTTATAAATATGTGGTGGTGATTTTAGTGTTTTACTTTCTAATGTCCTCTCTTCAGACTTCAATGCTTGCACATTCATTTTTTTCATCACCATCTTAATTAGTACTTTCTCGGTTCAAAATAAGTGTTCCAATTGAAAAGTTAATGTACTTTTTTTTATCAATTTACCCTTCAAGCATTCAAATCATAAAATATCTAAATTACAACCATTACATCACTTGGGAGGAACGGTAAAATTAAATTTTCATTCACTATCACACCAATAAAGTCATCCTCTTAAAAAGTTGGATTCTCCAAAACAAACTTATAATTTGGAACAGAGGGAGTAACTTATATAGGTCCATGTTCACATGCACATCATATATGTATAGACATGTACGAAATCCATCATTCATGCATGCAAGTCATCATATATACAACTAAAATAATAAAGAGAAAAGTAGAGAGAGAGAAAGAGAGAGAGAGTTCGTATGTCTATGGCAAGGGTTGTAGATCACTTCCAATTCTAGAAATTGAATTTTGTTGTGAGTGCTCATATGCTATATGTCCAAAGATCATTTAATTCCATCTGTTTTGGGTTGAGTTGATCAGGAACAAAAAGGAAGACATCAAAGTCAAAGAAAAAGAAGAAATCAAACAAGACACTTCTTAGACTTATATATTCTATATGTAGAAGATGATCATCTCCATCTGTCTTGGTCATGTGTGACAACAAAGAAGATATCAAAATCATTTCATAGATCTACAAAAAACCCTAGTTCTATCTCACCAACTGCTTATAAATTTCTACACATATATATATATATATATATTTATCTTTATTTTTCCTTCGATTTGGGAAGAGAAAAATAGCAAAAAGATGAAGGGAAGTAGTGATGTTGCAGCTGAAAATTCCAAGACAAGCCTAAGTAACAAGGATGAGGACGAGGACAAGGACGACGAAGAAGAAGAGGTTGATGATGACACTAAGCTGAAAAATGGAGTTAGTTCAAGCAGCAGCGTGGTCGAGGAGGACGAAAAGAAGGCAGCTCAAGGATCTGTGAGGCAGTATGTTCGCTCCAAGAATCCGAGGCTTCGTTGGACACCTGATCTCCATCTTTGTTTTGTCCATGCTGTTGAAAAACTAGGAGGACAAGATAGTGAGTACTTGAGTATATAATTCCATTATCTCTTCATGTAATTATATTATGTTGTGCGTGTGTGTGTGTTTGTGGAATTCAATTATTATTATGAACTCAATTGATGTAGGAGCAACACCTAAGTTGGTTCTTGAATTGATGAACATCAAAGGCCTTAATATAGCTCATGTTAAAAGCCATCTTCAGGTAATTAACCTTAATTTTACCTCCATCTCTCTCTATATTAATACATATATAGGTTAATTACTACAAATTAAATTTGAAAATCAATTTTGTATCATATGCTTTATTAATTTATCTTCAACTTTTTGATATGTGTTATTAGATGTACAGAAGCAAGAAGATCGAAGACCTCAATCAAGGTAATTTCTATGCACACACAGATATATATATATATATATATATAGTGGGAAAGAAGTATAGTTTAGTATTTGGTGTCTAGGGTTTCTCTGAAATTCATGGATCTAACCTTTTGATCACAGCTATGCCGGAGCAAGGGTGTATCATCGATGGAGGGGATCATCACATTTATAATCTCAGCCAACTTCCCATGCTTCAAAGTTTTAATCGAAATTCTACTTCAAGTAGTTTAAGGTATGAAAGTTCTTTAATTTATCCCTACTCAATTCAACTTCAATTGCTAAAATGTGTTTATGACGAGTTTAATTAACAAAATTTTCATTTCATTATAAGCATATGATTTTTCTACTCTTTTTTTTCAAGATTTAGTGAACAGCTATGGAGTGCACATGGCATCAACAAGATCTATAGTCCTTGCAAGGGTGGGGATGCATCTAGTAGAGCCATAGGTGGTGTTTATGGTTCACCAGCTGAGAGGACTTTTGGGAGCAACAATGCCAATCCACTCAATGCTTATGATTTTCAATTGTTTCGAAATCCGAGATCAACGCAAACCCAATTCAAAACAACCAAAATAGAACCCGATCTTATGTCCCAATTGAAGGGTAAAAAAAGTGATGGATTGAATTATCGATACAACTGTCCAGTGACTATGGAAGAGCAAAGGGCTATGAAAAGGAAGGTTTCGGATTCCGATCAAACCCTAGACTTGAATCTCTCTCTCAAAGTGTGCCCAAAGAATGATGATGATGAGGTTGATAGTAGTTTGTCTCTATCTTTGTTCTCATCTTCAACCTCAAAGTTTAGCAGATTAAAGGAAAGTGATCAGAGTACTACTAGTAGTAGAAAGCATGCAAGAATGGCAAGTACAGTTGATCATGATCTGACTTTGTGAATAAGACAATTCGAAGTGAGATCTTTCCAAAAAGCAATACAGAGTTTGTCATGTACCAGAAAAAAATAAAAAGAGAGTACAAAACACAGGTAATGGCCAACCCTAGCTAGCTTGTTTCTTGTTTTGTTCTTGTTGTGATGGGCTTATGTGAATAAAGTAATAGATATAGTGAGCATCAATTGTGAATATCTAGGAAATTATTAGTACTATTAATATTCTTACTATATGTTTATTAAGATGATAACTGATCTGACACTTTTCAAACATGATTAATTAATCTTTGTAACAGGGATTCTTTTCTTGAACAACCTAAACAATTGATCTGCATATAATTAACTTTTTTTTTTTTTTTTATCTTTATTATTTGTTTAACCTTCTTACTGGAAATTACTAAATTAATCCTATACTTCTGGAGACAACTTGGATACATGGGAAGAAGTATTATTTATCTTGGGATTGAGGAGATCAAGATAGCTAACCTATATTTAAATCTTCCCAATTAGTCTGGGCCACTTGAGGTTTACCCAGTTATTAATTTCATGGTCCGGAAATTAGTCGAGATACACATAAGCTAAGCTGGCTCGGATGATCACCTTGGTTACCCAAAAAAAAAAAAAGAGATAGCTAACCTATATTTAATTGACAAGTGATATCCAACCTAGCTAAAAGTGATCACTCCCTGGTGTGGGAAAAAAATCATGTCCATTTGCTCTTTCCGTCCAGATCCAACCGATATGATCATGATTAAAGTCCTCCCTCCCTGGTGTTGAATTATATGGTCAGTTGACTCATACTCGACACAAAAGCGATCGTGTCAATTTGATGAAGATAGTAGTTTACATGTATGTCAAGTCGTGATTGTCAAATACCATGTAATTCAAGATGATGTATCCTCAAACATTTCTTCCCAAACTACTAAGTACTCTTTCTCTTCCATCAGGGTTTAGGAACTGGAAAGTTGTCTGGACTATAAAGTGGTATAATGTTAGAAGGTTAGAAAGGTAATTATGATTATTTTCAAATATACTTTAGCTATTCTCATCCAATTTACCAAGAATTTATATGTTTACATTCGCGGCAAAAACACGAGTATATATTTTGCAGTGTCTATTATTTGAACTATTTGATTAAATATATTTTATGTGAAGTTAATGTAAACACAAGTCAAGCTGAAAGATCATACTGTAGAAACAAATTGCTTTAGATTTAGATATATTACTGAATTTCCATGGCAGTATGCTTAACTTTCTGATATAGTCTGACTCATTTATTTTCATTAGAAGTTGTAGAAACTTTAGTTCAAGTTTCACTCCTACCTTATCTGGCGCCTCCCAACCTCCCATCCACTCCACGACTTTGCTATATTAGCTATATAAGATCCACAAGTTTTTGCGCTTTTTTTTTTTTAAAAAAGCTAATTATATATGGAAAATGGTATTTCAACGAATCTTGGTTCGTACTGAACTGGAACTTGGAGTTTCATATATATATATATATATATATATATATATATTGAACTTGAGTATGATACTTTCTGAAATACCAAGTTTCGTGATCTATCACCCTCGGGTCTGCTTGATATATATTCTCAAAACTGTTTTCGAAACTTCTAAAAATATAAATTTATTTTTTGATAAAAATAAAAGAGAGAAAACAAATATTTTTATAACTAAATCTTATAAAAAAACTATTTTAAAAAAACTCAACCAAATCAACATTTTGTAAACTTTTCTTTTTTTCAATTTTCAAAAATCAGAAAACTGTTGGAACCCTTAGTCACAAGTATTTGCCAAGTGGACTAACCCATTCGGCTTGGAACTGAAATTATTATATTTCATGTCATCTAAAATAAAAACATACTATAGTGAAATACATAAGGGTAACAAAAAGAAATAGTGATGATGATGCCTATTGATCTCTATTCCGAGTTTTTGATACATGACAGGATCTCTTTTGTTTTTCATTAGCTTCATTAATCAACACATTCCCTCACTGTTTACTTTTCAAAAGACATTTGATGGTTTCTCTGACTAATTCACAAAACTTGTTCAAAGTGATTCCACACAGATTGAAAAACCTACCATTCCGGAGACAAGTCGCAAGTCTTTTTCAAAGTAAGCCAACCCTCCAAAAAAAAATTCAATGAGTCTACCCATTTGTACTTTCCTTTACAATAATAACAATTTGGGATGTCAAAATAAGTCTAGCTGTATATACTGAAGAGTACAGTTCACCCAGCCATTCCATTCCCTACTATTGCAAGTGTCTATATAGCACTTGACTTTGTTTCTTCAGCAGCGAGTAACATACACAAATTTGTCCCTTTTTTTAACTCTTGGTGCTAGCTCAATCTAGGAAATTCCCAGCAACCCCTATAGCTATCCAAGGTTGGGCTGTGACTTGAATTTCTAGTTCCATACATCGCCATATATGACATAACCAACCCGCCCATACCTGTCCTCAAATTCTGAATTATTGGATAAGTGGTTTTAAAGGCGGGCTGATTGGGTTGAATGGGTAAGCTAAAAACACGGGTTGGTAGCGGGTACCCGTGTAACCCGCCGCTGCTGATAGCCTTCGCTCTTTCGCTACTTATCTGCTGCTATATTGGGGTGAGGGTGAAACCCATGTATTCAAACTTTTATATATACATAATTACATATATATAAATACTTATATAAATGCTCCGGTTTGTATATCTATTGGTAGGGTTGCAAATGAGATGAGCTGTTTGTGAATAGCTCGGGCTCGGCTTGTTAGTAAACGAGTCGGGTCCGAGCATAATTTTCAAACTCGTTTAGTAAGCGAGCTGAGTCTGAACAATGGTGAGCTCCGCTCGTATCTGTTTGTGAACATGAGATCGTTAAGGCTCGTTTACGTTCGTGAACAATAACTCGTTTAAAGGTCGTTTAGGCTCGTTACTATTATACTCATTATTCATAATTAAACATTTAAAATTTAACTAGGAAACTAAAAATAATAATCTTTGTTCATTAATTTTCATAAAGAAAGATATTTTTTATAAATAAATAAATTTTATTATCTAACTTAAAATTGTTTAAAATTTCAATAATATTATATCAATTGAATTGAGGAATTTACTTAATTTTACTAAATTAAAATCAAATTGACTCAATTGAATTGATATTATCATTATTTAAATTTAATTTGATTTAATTGAATTGTGAATTTTCTTAATTTTACTTATTTGAACACAATTTGATTTAATTGAATTGAGAATTTACTTAATTTCATTTATTTAAATACAATTTGACTCGATTTAATTGGGGATTTACTAAATCTTACTAAATTGAACTCAATTCGAGTAAATTGAATTGGTATTTTACTTATTTGAACTCGATTTGGCTAAATTTAATTAAGAATTTACTTAATTTCACCAATTTGAACTCAATTTGACCCAATTAAAATAAGGACTTACTTGAATTTCCTAAATTGAACTCAATTCAACTTAATTGAATTGGTGTTTTAGTTATTTAAACTCAATTTAACTCAATTGAATTGAGAATTTTACTTATGAATCGATTGAATTGCGATTATCATTATTAAAACTCAATTTTACTTAATTGAATTGTGGATTTTACTTAATTTTACTAAATTGAACTCAAGTTGATTCAATTGAATTCATATTATCGTAGCTAATTTGTTTTTTCTAAATTTGCTTAAACATCAATACTTTTATTTTATTTCATTTATTTCTTGCCAAATTGTATATATTCAACCAACCATATATTATTTTACGTTAGTTATTATTAACGTAATAGAAAAGATGAAAATAAAATATCAAATTAATCATATATCATTATTTTATATTACGTTAACATTCAATTAATCATATCTTATTTTCTATTACATTATTAACATAATTGTAAAGATATTACAAAAAGAATCTAACCACAAAGAATAAGTCTTCAATCCACCATATATTGTGTAAATGTATTTTATGAAAAGAAAAAGTGAATTCTCAATGAATCAAAATAAATTATATTTGAACGAATGGATAATAAAACTCAATTGAATTATGGATTTTATTAAATTTTACTAAATTGAACTCAAATTGACTCAATTGAATTGAGATTATCATTATTTAAACTTAATTTTACTTAATTGAATTGAGAATTTTTTTAATTTCACTTATTTGAACACAATTTGATTTAATTGAATTGAGAATTTACTTTATTTCACCTATTTGAATATTGAAAAACAATTGGATTAGATTTCAGATATCGAAATACTAATGATATTTAATATTTTTAAAATAAATATATAATCAATAATTATTATTTAAATAGAATAATTACTTAATAATATTTAAATAGAATATTTAATTTTCAAAAAATAGAATAATTACTAAATTACCTTCAATTTGCAAAAGAAAAAGATACAAGCTTTTGAATGATAATGATATAGTTTTTGATAATGTTGTTTTGTTATAATGTGAGATCAAAGTATTAAATAATAATGTTTTTTTTGTTGTAATGTAACAAAAAAAAGTATAATTGAATTCTATGATTTTGTTTTTACAATATTATTGAATAAAGTTTTATTATTCTTTTTCAAACAAAAAAAACAAAGTTTTATTTACCATTATTTTCTAAATATAATAAAAATAAATGGATATAGATATATATATATATATATATATATATAATAGATATTCATATAATTTAATACAAAAAATAAAAAAATAATTGTAAAAAAATATTACTAATTTACTACATTATCTCTAAAACTAATGACACTTGTAAACCAAATAATACACCTTATCACAATGTAATCTAATCTAGTGCTTTCCTTTTCCTTTGATTTACTTTACCAATTCGGTGCGATACTCTCTGGCCCTGTTTGGTAGGTGGTCTGGTCCCATGTGGTCTGGTCTGGTCTTATGTTTTATGGGACCAGACCATGTTTAGTAAACATTGGTCCTAAAATTGTGGTTAGACCAAATGGTACCAAATGAGACCAAAACTCTCTTATATCAGACCAAAAATTTTGGTGGTTCATGGTGGTCTTATGACATTTCGCCTAACCAAATCAGACCAAAATTCATAACCCACGAACCACATATCTCTTCAACGAACCACACCTCCTCTCTCGCAGGTCGTCACTCTCCACAAAACCCTAGAACACACTCCTCCTCCATTTTCGTTGGTCGCCAAAAGAAACCCATCGAATGAAGACCTCTTTCTCCGACATTCGTTCGTTATTAGGGATTCTCGTGGCCTCTCTCCACAAACCCTAGAACGAAGAACACTCTCCCCTCTCTCTAATAATCCCATAAATTGGCTTCTTATCTTTCAACCATTGTCCGATTTCGTTGGATTCTAGGGTTTTTCATTTATGTATTGGTCGATTTTCGTCATTTTGGGGATTTTCGAAATTTCTTCTTCACAAACCCTTGACGATCTATACTTCTGGTCTTTAGTGGTTGAATCTGAAAGAGACAAGGTAAATTACTTCGACAACTGGTACATATATATATATACATATATATACACAACTTCATTATTTTCGATACAGACATATATATTGATATATATGTATACATATACTAATTTTGTGATAATTAGGTCCATATCTATAATTCCTGTCGTTTGATTGTGGTTTTTCAATTATGGAAGGTACAGGGGTTTCTCCAATATTGAACCAGAGCAGCTTGAGGCATATAACTAGCTTCTGAAAGTGGTACTATCTTATTCTTTGTAATTGCATAAGCTTGAAATGTATATGGTGTGTTTGAACTGGAATTTTATGATTTTTGATTTTTAATATGTATACTATTAAAGCTATTTGTTGCTGACTAATAATTGATCCAAGAGTTGGATATTTTTCAGCTGTACCGACAAAAATTATGCCAAAAAGAAAACCAGTTTTCATAATTAACCCAAAAGAGGAGAGGAGATTAAACAAGAAAACATAGTTTAGAAACATGTACAACATATAGGGAAGGACTAGCTATAGGACCTTGTATAACATATGCTGCAGAAATTAAGGTAAAGAAGAGCAAGAGTGAGTTGGGTTATTTATTACTGTTTATGGTGTTTCTTAGTATTGGGAAAATTTTGATGGAGAGAGAGATGATGAATTCATATTCAATACATGTGTGTGTTTATGTGTGTATGTGTTTGTGAGTGAGAAAGAGAGAGGAGAGGGGGTAAGGAAGGGTTGTCGTCAAATAATGACCATAAAAGATGGATTGAAAAAATATGCTGTGATAAGAAGAGTACACCATAGAGGTCCCCAACTGACAAATTTCATATTTGTAATAACACATGCTTGCTATTTAGGAGATTTAAGGTATATAAGCAATTTGTATTGCGGCTATAGCCTAAAACATTGTGGCTCTTCAACAATTCTATTGTTCAAGATTAAAATCAAATAACAGATAGTAAAAAATATGGTCTGAAAATAGATGAATTTATAATCGTAGAATATTATTGCCGTCAAGCATGAATTTACCTAAAATAGCAAGAACAAGGTTAAAACATATATACTCGATAAGGAAGCGTAAACCCCTGTAGTCCATACGCAATTTCATTTCCAAAGTTGAACATTGCCAAATTACATAGCCTCATGTACTCAAGGAGGTCCTCCAGTGCATTAATGTCCTCCAGGCAGACAATATGAGCTGCAAACTAGTGAGTCCCTTCCTGCATTTGGATAATTACAGCTCATCTATTTTCTAGTAATGAATTAGGGTACAGCTGAATTTGCAGCTCATATTGCAGCTCATCTATTTTCTGCATTTTAGTGAGTCCCTTCCTGTATTTATTGTACTGTGGCTCATCTATTTTGGAGAACCAACAGCTGAATTTGCAGCTCATCTATTTTCTGCATTTTAGTGACCTTCCTGCATTTGGAGAACTGTGGCTCATGTATTTTGGAGAACTAACAGCTGAATTTGCAGCTCATATTGCAGCTCATCTATTTTCTGCATTTTAGTGAGTCCCAGGAACTGTGGCTCATCTATTTTGGAGAACTAACAGCTGAATTTGCAGCTCATATTGCAGCTCATCTATTTTCTGCATTTTAGTGAGTCCCTAGGCAGTGAAAAATATTCAATCAGACCTAGGCAGTGATATATAAAGATGGGCAGTTTGAGTTTCATAGTATCTGCCAATGAGTTTCATACCAATCCTTAAATCTTTACAATTGTATATATATGTTATTAAAATGTTTCTACATATATATATTGGAATAAGATTGACAACCATGTTGACAGTTTATTTTTGCATCCTTCAACTGTTCTGTTTGAACTGTTGTGTATCTTTTCTATTTTAATACCAATTTTGTTATTGTGGTTGTTATTAATAGATGGACAGTAATGATGACATTGCTAATAATGTTGAGGGAGTGCAAGAGTCGCAAAAGGGGAAGGGGAAAAAGGATTTATGGACTGAAGTCAAACTGTCGTTATTTGTGTCTAAAATGGAGGAGGAGGTCAAGGCGGGTAATAAAACTTCATCCGGGTTTACTAACTTGGGCTGGCATAATTTAATAAAATTCATGACAGAGCAGACAGGGGAAACATGGATTAGGGAACAACTTAGAAATAAAATGAGGCGGTTGAGGGAAGATTATATGGGTTTTGGAAAACTTAAGGGTCTATCTGGAACTGGCTATGACATTACTAACTGTATGGTGATTGTGGAGAATGATTGTTGGGAGAAGGCCCCATATAAGGTTAGTAGTACCAAATTTATTTTCAAACAAATACATATTTTTCAAACGATAAATTATTAATATTTGTTTTCAAATTTAATTTGTAGGCTTATCCCAAGTTTAAGAAAGGTTTTCCACTTTACCCGAAGTTGGATTCCATATTCAAAGATACCGTAGCCACTGGAAAATATGTTCAGTCATCTACTAGGGTACCCGAATCATTTCTCGATTCATCCTCCTGTCCTACTCCAAATGTCACCAACTTGGAAGTCGATGATGATGACATTGCTGAAGTCAATCCTTCTCCGGTACCTCCTCCAAATAAGAAAATCAGGAGAGAAAGGACCAGTTCTTCTGTTGCTGATGCTATTGAGGCTGCTATTGAAAAGTTGAGTGCCACTAGCACCCAAAACACCAACCGTTTTTTAGAAGCTTTAAAGCCGCAATCTTCAGAAGTTCATACAACAAACGTGCAGATGAAAGACCAAGATGGGGAATCTCCACATCCTGAGAAAACTCCTACCGACCTGTTCCTTGAGTGTACCAATATCTTGAATACAATGGACTTGGATACCGCGGAGTATATGAAGGTTCTGCTGGCCCTTAAGGCGGATGTAGAGTGGAGGGTGTGGTTTATAAACAATGCTGATGACAAGAGGCGCATTTGGATTGCTCATCTTTAAACTATGCTTATGCTTTGATGTCGTGTGTTTTTATTCCGATAGACTATAAGTTTTCTTTGCTGCTTAAAAATAGTTAATTTGTTGGATTTTTGGTTTTTGATTATGGAAATTGGTTGTATGTATACTGTTTGTTGTATTGGAATAGGAGATGGGGTCATCTCCATATGAAATCTGTATCACAATTTGTTGACTTTTATCTTCTCTTTTCTGTTCGGTTTTTTTCCTTATATTTTTTTTATGATGAAATCTGAAAATAGAAATCATATTTTTCTGATCCTTTATTGCATAAGGCAGATCTTTATCCATATTTTATAAAATAACAGGGCATAACAATTGCTCTTGTAATGTAGATTAGTAATAATTGCAAGTATTATGTTACTCCTCTATGAGCTGTGTTGGCCTTGAAATTTATTCTCGGACAATAAATCCTATTTTGATATTAACAAAACATTTAAAGCGTGTTTAATACTAATGAATTATCAAGTTCATCTTTTCATCAAAAGACAGGTGAACGACTCGGAAAACGACTCGGAAAGCAAGCTCGGAAAGAAAGATTGAATAAAAGCGAAAAGCCGTGAAAGAAATTGAAGCGCGAAAAATGGAAAATCAAATAATTCAACGGCGAAGGTGAAAGTTGAAGACTCAAGACTTGGGGTAGATAGGTCGGGGAGCGATCATTGTAACAAGGTAATTTTATGTGTCGATTTTATCATATAAGCTCAAGTATAAAATGAACCGAACTCAAATGAAATGAAAAACGCATTACCAAACTTAAACGGAAAGAAAAATAATTTTATTAAATGTTTTTCTTGATTTAGTCGACTAGAATCACCTGTGTATTTTCTAGTAGTCGACTACTTCAACCAGTAGCTATTGGTTTTTCATCCACATCAAAAGAGTCGACTGAAACAAGCTTGAGTCGACTAGACTACTCATTGTAGTCGACTAGAACTCATTCTAGTCGACTAGATGGTCCAAAGTAGTCGACTAGAACTCAATCTAGTCGACTAGATGGACCATTGTAGTCGACTACAATGAAGAAGTAGTCGACTAGAAGATTGCTTAAAATCTGCAGATTTTCAGAAAACAATTCCCATGTTTTGTGGATCGTGTTTAATGGTATTCAAACGGCTCTTGTCTTTCAATTACAATATTCATTCTACAAAACCCTAATGTATTGATATATATAGAATGATATGTGTTCATTGTAGACTAAGAGATTGAAAAACAAAAGAGAAAGAAAAGAAAGAAAAGCTCTCAAAATTCTGCAGAAATTTTCTCTACAAAAGCCATTGAAACCAAGCTTTGAAAATCTGATTTTCTCCAAGTTTCTTTGAAAATCAAAACCTCTAGTATCTCTTCTTATTCTCCAAATATCATTTATTGATTATATCCTTTGAGAATACATTTCTAGAGCTATTATAAAATCACCAAAAACACTTGAGCTTATATTGATTTATCTTCCATAAAAACCTTTGGGTTTTGAGTGTTTTTGTTCTTGAGTGATTTTATTGATTACATACGAATTTGTAATCTCGGACAAGTGAAGTCCACCGATTGTTCAAGAGAGGGTTGTTCTCTTGATTGAGAGACAAGCTCGAGAGGCTTGTGTTGTAAAGGTTTGCCATTCCACCTGTGAAGGAAGGGCCATAGTGAAAGGATCGGGAAAAGTCTCAAGAAGGGGTTCTTGAGCCGAGGAGTAGGAGTTACCGAACCTCGAAAAATCACGGTGTCAATCTCTCTATCTCTCTCTCCTTATTTCATTAATTTGCATGATATATTTACTTGAATATCTTGTATGCTAATTAGTCTTGTGATTAGTTGTTAGATAAATTGAATTGAATTTATTCATTTGACTATTGAAGAAATTGAGTATTGATTATATATTGTTCCAATTTCGAAAAGGAGTAGAAATATTTTGAACACCCTATTCACCCCCCCCCCCCCCCCCCTCTAGGGTTATTTAGTGACTAACAATTGGTATCAGAGCCTAATCTCTATTATTTGGACTTAACCGTCTTAGAGAACGATCATGGCCTCACATTTAGTCACTCACGTTGAAGGACAATCTATTATTAGACCTCCTTGGTTTAATGGTTCAAACTATAGCTATTGGAAGACTAGAATGGTAGACTTTCTTCAAGCTATTGATTTTCATATTTGGCAAGTTATTGTTGATGGACCTTTCACTATAACAAAAATAGTAAATGGAAAAACTATCCCCAAATTGCCCAACGAATGGGATAATGATGAACGTAGGCTTATGTCATTTAATGCTAAAGCTAAGGTGAATATAAATTGTGCCTTAAGTCCAAACGAATTTAATCGTGTCTCTACTTGCTCCACTGCAAAAGAAATGTGGGATAAACTTGAAGTAACTTATGAAGGTACTACTCAAGTTAGAGAATCTAAAATTGATATACTTATGCATGAATATGAATTATTTTCCATGAAGGAAGATGAAAATATTAATTCTATGATGTCTCGTTTCACTAACATTTTGAATGGACTAAAGCATCTTGGTAGAATTGTTCCTAGATCCGATGCGTCACGCAAAGTGCTTAGAAGTCTTCCGGCTAAATGGGATGCAAAGGTAACGGCAATCAAAGAAGCTCATGATCTCAACAACATGAGTCTTGATGAGATTTTCGGCTCTCTACTCACTTGGGAAATCACATTGAAATCTCGTGAAGACGACATCAAGCCAAGAAAAGGTATAGCTTTGCAAGCCTCTACCAAAAATGAAGCCATTGAGCCGAATGAAGAAGAAGTGGATGAGGACATTGCTTTGCTCACTCAAGAATTCAAGAAATATCTTCAAAGAAAGAAAGCCAATGGTGGAAAATTCATGAGGAGAATCGAATCAAAAGGCGAGCCTAAGAAAAGGGAACCTCCAACGTGTTTCAATTGTGGAAAGCCGGGACATTACAAAAGTGATTGCTTCAAGCTCGAAAAGGAGAACGAGAAAAGACCAAGCAAGATGGCTATGAATGCCACATGGGATGACTACGACTCATGTAACTCGGACGAGGAGGAAAATGGTGAAGAAATGGCAAACCCTTGTTTCACGGCAAATGAAGAAGAGGTACATTTAAATTCACATTCATTAGATAAAGATAAATTGTCATATGATGAACTTCTCTCTTCTTATGATGAATTACAAGATGCATTTGAAGAATTGCATGATGGATTTGAAAAGTTAGCTAGAAAATATATTCTTGTTAAGAAAGCTAAATCTTCATGTAGCTCTATTACTTCAAACTTAGAAGTTTCATGCAATGACAAAAGTATAGAGCTAGAAAAGGAAAACAATCGGTTAAAAAATACTATAGATGATCAAATAAATGTCTTAGCTAAATTTACAAAAGGAAAGGAAAACCTTAGCATTATGTTGGGAAGACAAAGAGGGTCATTTGATAAATGTGGTCTAGGGTATGATGCTTTTGACAAAGATGCAATTATCTTGAAAAAGAGGAAATCATTAAGGCATACATTTACAAGACAATCATCTCATGCATCCTCAAATGATCATAAGCATGTTACATGTTATTATTGCAAGAAAGAGGGACATAAAGCAAATGCATGTTTACTTAGGAAGAAGAAAGTGATAACAAGAATGATTTGGGTTCCAAAAGGAACCATTGCATGCTTGCATAGAAAGGAAAATGTTATACCAAAAATGATTTGGGTTCCAAAAGGAACCATTGCATCTGTCTCTAACCCTAGTGGACCCAAGATAAATTGGGTACCAACAAATGTTACTTAAATTTGTTTTGTAGGTATGCTTGAAGTCCGCCTTAAAGGAAATGGCTTATTGGTAGTGGATGCTCAAGGCATATGATGGGAGACTAATCAAAATACATTTCTCTAAAAACTTATGAAGTAGGAAGCGTAACTTTTGGAGACAACTCTAAAGGCAAAATTATAAGGATTGGCTCAATTGGTATATCTTCCACTCTTTATAGATAGCGTGTTTTTGGTTGATGGTTTGAAGCATAACTTATTTAGCATTAGTCAAATTGTGTGACAATAACTATGATGTTATTTTTAGGACCAATGCATGCTTAGTTAAGAAAGATGGGAATCAATTGTCAAATGCTAAAAGAAACGAAAATTTATACTATGTTGCTTTATGAATGTTTTCATTGATTGATAAATGATCATTATTCATGTATCACATTCTTTTGTTTCTTGAAATTGCATGAGAAAAATGTCACATTGATTTAGAGTGAAATTATTTCAAAAGGGTGACTCTTATGGAAATATCTTTTCATTGTACTTTCATATGTTCAAAGAATTTTGAAATGAAATGAATCTTCTTATGTGCTATAGCTTTACAAATCTTGAAAAAGGGCATATAATTTATTTTTGCTAATCAAGGGAAGTTATATTGGTTTTCTTGTCAATTCTTGATGATTGAACATGAATAATGCATATGGTTGTTTACTATGATTCATATATGAAATGGAGTCTCATTCCATTACTAATTTCATATTTGGTTCATTGACTTGATAATTAACTATGATCATATCTTACCATTTGAATTGACAAATGCACTTCATGATAATGTTCTTAAATGATAAATTCAATTGAAGCATAATGATTGTTGAAGATCATTCATTTTGTGCTAATGTGCTTATAATGAATTATGACTAAAAATGTGCTAACACAAATGGACCCTAGAGCAAAAAGGGTACCAAAGAAAACCACTTGAGTGTGTCTTGTAGGTGTGGATTGATTCCTTACTCAAGATCAATTGATTCTTCAATTGTGATGCTATAACTCAAAAGGGGAGATGAAATTAAGGTTTCTCACAAAATGAGTGGACATTACAAATCATCTACAAGCAACTCTATGTAAAATGGGTAAAGCTAGCATCATGGTACACATTTTCTATCCTCAATTACTAATGTGCTTTCATTAATGAGATTATACATGACATACATATGCTCATTCAAGTATGTTGAATCGTTATTGATATGTCATGGAATAAACTTGATGATTGGTAATAAGAGTGATTGGCTACTTGGTGCATACAATTGACTATGCTTTTGATGAATACTTGATAGTAGCTTGCTTTGAATTGACTTAGATATATGAAAGAAAGTCTTGATCATGCATGATTTTTAAAGAATATAGTCATGACCATCTCTAGACCATCAAAGCTATTTCACTTGATTTTGGTTGATTACTTGAGTAGCTATGTCTTATTTTTGTTCATGGACCTTCATGATTTTAGTGCTTTATCTAAATTCTCTTGACATGACATATTGCACATTTATTTGAGGTGTTTAATTTTGAAGAGAAATTTGGACGGACTTGGAATATATGTTTAATCAAATATATCCTCACTAGTAAACCTCAAGAGAGCATAATTTCTTTGAATGATCTATCTAATGCAAATGAGGATAAGGAATATGTGATGAAATTCTATGCGATTAAATGATTCATCATCCTCTATTATATATCTTCTTGGTAATCATCCTAGAGGGATTTGCATAAAGATTTTCATAAAAATGATTTTCATGATTATTAGCCTTTGTTGTTTCAAATTGAAATCTTGGTTGAAGCTATTTAATATATGCTTGGATCTTTATTATGTAAAGGAACTATAGGTTTCTTTGAAGGAAGCATATTGAAAAGATGGAGATTTTGTGCTCAAATGTTGCTATCTTGAATGTTTATTGAAAAACATGATTCATGAGTTTTATGTGCACATATCATGAAAGACATACGTTTTTATTATTCTTGCATTATTATGATTTTCTCAATGATATATAATATTTTCTATATCTTAAACTTTGATATCATTATCATACATGCATACTCTTGTATATCTTATAATGTATATTAATGTTGCATTCCATGTCTAATAATGGTGACCCAAGGTTTTGACCGTTATTATTCCAAGATCTTAACCAAGAAGGATATAGATTTTTCTTTGCACATATGAATGGAATTAAAATTCTAAAAATGCCACATGCCTCTTTGCATGAAATGTTTTTATCTAATGCATTCCTATATGAAAAAATTTCATGAAGTGATTCACAATGCTTTGAAATGTATTAGTTCTAGAAAATGGGTTTAAAACTATCATAAGCCGTACTTATTTTGAAAAATGATCCAAGAGGGTGTTTTGAATGGCTTTAAGTGATTTTCTTATGGATGAAGGATATTTTAGAACCTATTGATAAACATTCTTTTGTTGTTTATCATTTATAACTTGTCACAAATTTGGTTATAAGATTCATTGGAGTATTATGTTTACCAATTTTTGATGTGTTGTGTAAAGACGTTTATCACAAACATGCAATTTATTTCAAAATGAGCATGATAGATAAATTTATTTTCTTCTTGGGAAAAATACATTTAAGTGTCATGACATAATTTCAAATACTTTTTGACACTTCGGTTTTGGGATTATATGGTTTCCTTGGTTGACTACTCTTGGACTTAGATGTTTAGTAACATAATTAAGACTAAATTATATGTTATCTTGGTTCATCTCTTATTATTTTAGATAAACATTTTTACCATATATATAAGAGATATATCTTGTGTTTCTAGCACTTGTGAAGATTACATATCCTTGCCATTACATTAAAAGTTTTCAAAGACATGCACTTATGAGAAATGAGATCACCTTCATGATTATAATTTTATTCGTCAATATTCTCACAAAGTTTATCCAAAAGAACTCATTGTGTAAAATTTCATAAAGATATGGAAATGCCTTTGAACATTAGTGTGTTAGCATTTGTCTTGGGTATTTTTCACTTGCTTATTTTAGAATATTCTTTTCTTAGTCATCATCATGATTTTTACTCTATTCACATTACATGTTATGATTAGATGTTGCATATGTGTTTATTTATTTTCACGTGATTAAGATGAAGGTGTTGTTGACTTATTCTTAAGTGCTCATATATGATTTTAAGTGAATTTTCATACATGACTATGTGAGTTTAAATGATCTAGTGTTTGAGTGCTCTTTGTTTACATATAGTATGTTGAATACTTATGGTTTGAGCTTTAATTCAAACACACATACTTGAACATTAAGTCACTTTTCATTTGAGTCATCAACTTGATATTTGTATTTGATTTATGAAAATCTATGTTGACCATATATCCTATTTGTCTATGAAAATCAAGCAAATGGTTTAGTCATCATTGATGACATGTGCTAGCATGTCCTCGTTGCCTTCATGAATGCAAAGTTATGTTTGTAATTTGATAATCATCTTAAGCATATTCATGAAATGTGTGGACATTATGAGATTGTGTTACTTCGAATGATATATTATATGATCACAATTCATTTATGCAACTTGATTCTCTTCTTGTACTTGATTGTATTTACTCTTTTTAATGATGTCAAAGAAGGAGAAAATTAGTTTATGAGTATATGTTGTATGCACATTCTTAGGGGGAGCTTTGCTCCTTGGTGATAGGGGAAGAAATACCAAACTTAATACATATGACTATGTGCTTATTTTCAATCATGTGCCCTTTGCATGCGTTTTTACAAGCGTTATTTGTATGTCAAAGAATCCTTGTCATCATTCAGGAACTAAGCATATCGAGATTAGGCATCATTTCTTACGTGATCAAATTGCAAAAATAGACGTTATTGGTTTTTATTAACACGAAAAATAAATTAGCGGATATTTTCACAAAGCCTTTTTCCGGAGGGTTCTCTTTCAAAATTCGTAGAGAAATTGGGTTGGCTTTGGGCGTTGATGTATTAACATGATAAATTCTTTATTCAACCGTCATTTCCCACCTTTTTATGTTGCCAAAGGGGGAGAAGTAAGTTGCTTTCGTGTATCATGCTTTCGTGTATGTAAGTCATGTTTATGTGTGCCTCCATGCTAGTGTATGAAATTGCCAAAATATATTTACTAAGGGGGAGCATGTAATGCACACATTGAGGGGGAGGATCACTTGATACTTCACCATTTACACGTAAACACGAAATGTTTCGTCAACATCAAAAAGGGGGAGATTGTTGGCCTTGAAATTTATTCTCGGACAATAAATCCTATTTTGATATTAACAAAACATTTAAAGCATGTTTAATACTAATGAATTATCAAGTTCATCTTTTCATCAAAAGACAGGTGAACGACTCGGAAAACGACTCGGAAAGCAAGCTCGGAAAGAAAGATTGAATAAAAGCGAAAAGCCGTGAAAGAAATTGAAGCGCGAAAAATGGAAAATCAAATAATTCAACGGCGAAGGTGAAAGTTGAAGACTCAAGACTTGGGGTAGATAGGTCGGGGAGCGATCATTGTAACAAGGTAATTTTATGTGTCGATTTTATCATATAAGCTCAAGTATAAAATAAACCGAACTCAAATGAAATGAAAAACGCATTACCAAACTTAAACGGAAAGAAAAATATTTTTATTAAATGTTTTTCTTGATTTAGTCGACTAGAATCACCTGTGTATTTTCTAGTAGTCGACTACTTCAACCAGTAGCTATTGGTTTTTCATCCACATCAAAAGAGTCGACTGAAACAAGCTTGAGTCGACTAGACTACTCATTGTAGTCGACTAGAACTCATTCTAGTCGACTAGATGGTCCAAAGTAGTCGACTAGAACTCAATCTAGTCGACTAGATGGACCATTGTAGTCGACTACAATGAAGAAGTAGTCGACTAGAAGATTGCTTAAAATCTGCAGATTTTCAGAAAACAATTCCCATGTTTTGTGGATCGTGTTTAATGGTATTCAAACGGCTCTTGTCTTTCAATTACAATATTCATTCTACAAAACCCTAATGTATTGATATATATAGAATGATATGTGTTCATTGTAGACTAAGAGATTGAAAAACAAAAGAGAAAGAAAAGAAAGAAAAGCTCTCAAAATTCTGCAGAAATTTTCTCTACAAAAGCCATTGAAACCAAGCTTTGAAAATCTGATTTTCTCCAAGTTTCTTTGAAAATCAAAACCTCTAGTATCTCTTCTTATTCTCCAAATATCATTTATTGATTATATCCTTTGAGAATACATTTCTAGAGCTATTATAAAATCACCAAAAACACTTGAGCTTATATTGATTTATCTTCCATAAAAACCTTTGGGTTTTGAGTGTTTTTGTTCTTGAGTGATTTTATTGATTACATACGAATTTGTAATCTCGGACAAGTGAAGTCCACCGATTGTTCAAGAGAGGGTTGTTCTCTTGATTGAGAGACAAGCTCGAGAGGCTTGTGTTGTAAAGGTTTGCCATTCCACCTGTGAAGGAAGGGCCATAGTGAAAGGATCGGGAAAAGTCTCAAGAAGGGGTTCTTGAGCCGAGGAGTAGGAGTTACCGAACCTCGAAAAATCACGGTGTCAATCTCTCTATCTCTCTCTCCTTATTTCATTAATTTGCATGATATATTTACTTGAATATCTTGTATGCTAATTAGTCTTGTGATTAGTTGTTAGATAAATTGAATTGAATTTATTCATTTGACTATTGAAGAAATTGAGTATTGATTATATATTGTTCCAATTTCGAAAAGGAGTAGAAATATTTTGAACACCCTATTCACCCCCCCCCCCCCCTCTAGGGTTATTTAGTGACTAACAAGCTGCTTGTTCATTTTCTGAGTTCACATTGTCCACTTGTTTATCAGCAGGATCATAGTGCTGTTGAAATTAATGAGCTCTGTGCTGGAGTGTTTATTAATATATAAATAACCATCAGTGCGGGAGTGTTTATTGATATATAATGAGCTCTGTTGTTCTATATTTACTAACTAAACTTGTTCATTTTAAGGGACCCTGCGACAATTGCTTCACCATTTGGTTGCTGAAAGGGCAATTGGCTCACCATATGGTCTGCAAAATATGGACAACGATTTGCGTCTTTTGATGGTGAATTACTTCCTCCAAGACAATGAGATCAATGAAGGGTCGATAATTATAATGCGTGCCATCTGGGAAGACTATCAGAGAAAACATTACAACAAGGATCCTGTTAGGAATTCTGCATTACGAGGTAGGGATTACATAATTGAGATTGCCACAAGCCCAACACGTTGCTATGAAAACTTCCGAATGAAACCACAAGTTTTCAACAATCTATGTGCCAAGCTAAAATTTCTAGGTCTTCAACATTCAAGATATTTAACTGTACAGGAACAAGTAGGTATTTTCCTGTTAACAATAGCTCATAATACCAGAATTCGGGTGACGGCAGAAAGATTCCAACACTCTACAGAAACAATTACAAGACACTTCCATTCGGTGTTAGGAAAGGTTCTACAACTGGGAACGAAAATTATTGTGCCACCAGATCTAACTGTCACCCCTCATGAGATTTTATTCAGTGAAAAATATTATCCCTACTTTGAACATTGTGTGGGTGCAATAGATGGCACACACATCGCTGTAGAGCTACCTTTGGATATGCAAACACCATTTCGTGGCAGAAAAGGCATTACAACACAAAATGTCATGGCTGTTTGCTCTTTTGATATGAAATTCACATATGTCCTAGCTGGTTGGGAAGGATCGGCGAATGATTCGCGCATTTTGAATGAGTGTATCGCCAACGAAACCCTAGGATTCCCAAAACCACCGCCAGGTATTATGGAAATAACAATTCTTTGTGTCTGTATAAAATATCATGACAAAGAGAAATAATTTATATATGGTGATTTTTTTCACATGTAATCAATACAGGGAAGTACTATTTGGTAGATGCCGGTTACGCAAATCGTGAGGGTTTCTTGGCACCATATCGGGGCCATCAATACCACTTGCCAGACATCCGTCGGAGCGGTGGAAATCCACGAAACCGCCAGGAAGCCTTTAATTTTAGGCATTCCTCGTTGAGAACTGTTATTGAAAGATGTTTCGGCCTGTTAAAGATGAGATTTGGTATACTCAGGCAAATGCCCGGGTACAAGTTCGAAGCCTAAGTAGCAATAGTGAATGCTTGTTGTACGCTGCATAATTTCATTCAGATGCAGACTATGCGAGATGACCTCTTTGATAGTGATCCTCCAGAACCAGATGTTGATGTTGATGTTGATGTTGATGCGGATCCTTCAGCCGAGAGCAATGCATCGCGAGGGCAGGACAATGTAATGGAAGGATTGCGTGATAGGATTGCCAACGAAATCTATACTTACACGACTCATGGTTGAAATGAACCCTAGGATTTTTTGGTAATCAATTTCTTTGCATAGTTGTAAGCATAATCTATTTATAAATTGTACATTGTGTTATTATATCCTGATCATCATTTGTTTTACTTGTATTTGTAGCAATGCATCAGGTTAAATGTGAGGTGCCCATTTGTGGTTGTGGTATTGGTGAAATGAAATTGTATCAGGCTAAAACAAAAAAGAATTTCGGAAAGTGGTTTTACAGATGTCCAAAATGGAAGGTACAATTTAGTTGTCATTTGGAATTTTACCATGTTGAATTAATTATCAGTTTCAAATATTAATTTCATGTTTTTGTTTATAAATATAGGATCACAATGATTCATTTATATGGTTGGAAGACTATGTCCATGGTGTGCAAGGGAGATTCAAGGAGGAGTCATCTGAATTTGATAATGTTATTGCAGAAATTCAATATCAACAAAGGAAGCATGAGTACATGTTATATGGTGGTTGTTGTTGTCTTGGATGTCTGTTCATGTTTATGGTGTTTATATTTTTTACTGTAGTGGTTGTTGTAGTAATGGGCTAATACAGAGTGTAATATTACTTATTATGCACTTGTGAAATTTCTATGACTGTGTACTTTATGTATAATAAAAATTGTGACAGGTATAAAATCAATTTGTTGGTAAATTTTAGGGGATGTGCTGTCATTATCATGTAAGAAATACATATAATACACCAAATTGAAAACTACTTTAACAAATGTTTACAAATTAATTTTTTGGGGTTTTAAGGTTATTACAACATATAAAATATATTTAATATTTTTACAGTTTTCTAAAAATTTAAGACCAGACCAGTTTGCCAAACATGGTCTGGTTCAAAAATGTTTGGAACCAGACAGTTTGCCAAACATGGTCTGGTTCCAGTTTTCTCAGACCAAGACCATCAGACCAGACCGCTTACCAAACAGACTTTCAGAACATCGCTCAGACCAAACCAGACCAGACCACCTACCAAACATGGCCTCTGTCTCAGACCACCACAACACCACCAATCTGCACCATCTCTGCCCTATTGAACCACCACTCCATCATCACCGCGTTACAACCTCCACCGTCGCACTGTGTCACAACCACCACCGTTTCTCCCTCCTCACTGTGAATCATCCCTTTATCTGTGAAACCTTTCTCTATCTTGCTGAAGACCCTTCTCTTTCTCTAGTCCGACGACATCTCTCTTCTCTTACGACATCTCTCTCTCCTTCTCGCGAACTAGGGACAAAACCCTAGCTTCTTGCCGCCATCAAGATGCCGCGCCGCAAGGGTTGCTCCGCCATCCTTTTCGGCGTCTACCTCGATCCATCACCATGACCCATTACTCTTCGGTAAAGCTTGTTTATCCCAACACCTACAGTTTTCATATCTTTAATAATAGTATGTTGCTGGGTTGATAACATTTTTGAAACGTGAGTAATATTTTTGGAAAATTTCATCTCTGATGTCCATCTCCATATATAATTTTGGGGTTTGTCCCAACACCTACAGAGTCATTTTTTGAATTTTAGGGTTTGTTTCAAAAAAAAAATTATATCTCATTTTGCGTTCTCTAATGTCCATCTCCATATATAATTTACAGAAGTTAGGATTTTTTTAGAAGCAAAAAATCCAGTAATTTTAATTAAAGGGCTAAATTACTGTTATAGCATAAGCAATATAGTATTGTATATATATGTTTGTTCAATGAATAATGTGTGTGAAATATGTATTTATGTAAATTTTTTATCTATGTTATTTTGATGCATCATGTAATTTGTCTGATTAAATCTAGTTTATATGTAGTGTGAAAATTGCAATGGAAGAAATGACTTGTGAAGATGAAATTTTGAATGAATTTGGTGACGTTGAGGTTAATGAAGTAATTGATGTTGAGATTAATAAAGTAACTTATGTTGAGGTTAATGAAGTAACTGATGTTGAGGTTAATGAAGAAAATTCTTTTGAAACTAAAAAAATAAAGAACATCTTTTTCTTGGGATTCTTTCGATGAAGTCACACTTAAGGACAGAACTAAAAAGGCGCAACACAAATTTTGCAAGACTAGGCTTGCTATTAAAAAGGGGAGTCCTATAACTCATTTGGTTAGGCACTTGGAAAACTGTATATGTCTTCAACTAGTGGATATAAAAGAAAACATTTTAAAGGTAGGAAAAAGAGGTGTGGGAAGTGAGTCTAACATAGCAAATTTTAAGTATGATCATGCAAAGGTTAGAGAAAGTGCTGCATAAATGATACTTGTACATGAGTATTCATTTATTATGATGAAACATGAATTTTTTTAATAAATTCATTAAGATTGTTAGCCCACATTACTAACATATATCACGTACAACCGCAAAGAATGATTGTATGATATTTTATGAGATGGAGAAAAAGAAGTTGAAGACAATGTTTAAAAGTGTAAGCAAAGTTACTCTTACCTCTGATTTTTGAAAATCTGGTCAACAAATTGGGTATATATGTCTTATGGGACACTTTATTGATTTTGAGTGGAGGTTAAAAAAAATGATATTGAATTTTCGTAATGTGTCACCTCCTCATACCAGCGTCGTTATAGCTGATACAATTTTTTAATGCTTAATTGAATGGGGCATTGAAAATACGGTGTCTACTGTTACGTTTGACAATGCAAGTAACAATGATGTAACGATTAGGATTTTGAGAGATAACTTTTCCATTAAAAGTAAAGTTTTTTCTATGGAAAGATATTTCATGTTCGTTGTTGTGCGCATATTTTAAATCACATGGTATAAAATGGACTTGGTGTGATCCAAAGTACAATTGAAAATGCCTGTGAATATGTGAAGTACTTAAAAGTATTGGAGACACGTCTTATCAAATTTAGTGAGATTGTGAAACAGTTGCAATTGACTTCAAAGAACTTAATTATAGATGTTCGCACCCCTTGGAATGCAACTTATGCTATGTTACAAGCTGTAATCAATTTCAAAGAGGTGTTTCCAAGATATCAAGACAGGGATCCTAGTTATAAATGGTTGCCTAGTGTTGAGGATTGGAGGAGGGCAGAGGAGGTGTGCCAATTTCTAAAAAAATTTAAAGATGTGACAAACACCATATCTGGAAGTTTATACCCAACTTCAAACTTGTTTCTTCTCGAAGTGTGGAAGATAAAAGAAGTATTAAGTGTGAAATCATTGGATGAGAATCCTTATATGCAATCAATGGCCAACAAAATGAAAGAAAAATTTGATAAGTATTGGGACGAATGTAATCTTTTGATGGCAATTGGTGTAATATTGGATCCAAGGTATAAGATGGTGTTTATTGAGTTTTGTTTTCCGAAGATGTATTCTAAACTTGAGGCAACAACTAATATTGAATCAATTCGTAAGGAATTGCATAATCTCTATCAAGGATATGTGGATAACTATACATCAAGCAACTTAGAGCAGAAAACCAATCAACCAATTATTTCTAATGATTCTGCTGTTAGTGGAGGTTCCAAGTATAAAAGTAAAGGATGACAAGAATATGATCTTTTTGTTAGGAAGAATGAGAGTATTAAACCTTCAAAATATGAACTAGACATGTACTTGGAAGAAGGTGTTTTTATTTGTAATGCTGAAACAAATAATTGTTTCAATACACTAGAATGGTGGAAGGTCAACAATCTGAAATTTTGAATTTTATCCAAAATGACAGCTGATATTTTGTCAATTCCTATTACCACAGTTGCCTCTAAGGCTGCTTTTAGCACTGGAGGTAGAACTATAGATTCATATTGTGTTGCGTGCACATTATTAACTAAAATAATGGAAGCTTTTATTTGTGGAGGTGTCTGGATACGTGTTATTCATAAAGTGAAGAATGAATTATGTGTAATCACCATTAACTTCACATCAAAAAAATTATTATTTAAATTTTCCTTAGTTATAATTAATTTCCTTTTTTTTTACTCTTATATCTTTTGCAGAAAACAATAAAAACAATAAAATCTATGGAAGAGATATCTTTGCCTTAGTAACACTATCATTTTTGTTATACTGAATTTGTTTCATTGATTTACATAGGATTATTGTATTTAGCACAACAATATCCTAACCTATATTTCTTTGGATGTTTTGTTTAATGTAGGTTGAAGTGATTTTGGTTCAGATATTTGGGAGCTGTCATATGATATTTTGGGGTTCAGATTTTTGGAAAGTAGTTATCTGATTCAACTTGAGTGCATAGTATACGAATGGATGACCAAGGTTGTCAGTTTTTCATTATTTTTACTTCAATATGTTCTAACAGTGAAATTTATATTTAAGTCGTGTTGTGTTAATTTTGTAGTAGATGAACTTTATCATACCATTTATATTTTTGGGATTATAATATTTACTAGAGACTGTTTGAAGAAGAATTTAGTCTACCATACAAATGCAAATCAAAAGAATTTAGTCCTATTGGTATCACATGATTTGCAGAATTTCAACGTACATTCATACTTCCAACATACATAATGTCACGCCCCAAATTTTCTAGGATTCCAAAACCCGAGCCTAAGAGCTAAGGGAGTGAATACGGAAGAAATAAAAATGAAATAAAATCCATTTAAGTCGTCAAACACCCGTACAAGTATAAAATAGATATAAAACATCTCAAAGATGCCAAAAATATTACACGGGATCGAAAATGAGGTAAACCGAAACACTCGGTACCTTGAACGAATCATTCCAACCCACCATGTTTACCCAAGGGTAAAATGGTCAAATTAGGGATAAAATAATAATTTCTAACTACAACTACAAACGTTGGACCTAATACAAGCCATACGAACAAATGGAACCTAATTTGAAGCCACGAGGAAGGAGATATGAATTTTTAAAAATGGTGTCAGACAACACCGACCCAAAAACTAAAGTTGATGTACCCCTCTTTCACCAAGGGTAAAACAGTCATTTCAGGGTTAAACTGGTCATTTAAAATTTTATCCCGATAATTTGGACGTAGGACAACCCATAGAAACAGACGGGGGTCCATTCCGACGTTCGAGGAGGAAAATACGGATTTTCAAACATCGGACGTCGTAAGCCGCTGCAGCAGGCCTGCACTTCTAATTTCGAAAATGCTGAAATTTTTTCTAAGTATGGGAGTGTTAAGCCACTGCCCAATTCAACATTTTCTTTAAAGTTTGAATATGCAAAAACGCGAGATTTTGCGATATGGCTTTGTTTTTCGTGTCGTTGGTCCCGAAAAATCATAAATATTGGAAAAGTGAGTTTTTCCTTGGTGGAACCCAAAAATAGTCTCCGAGACCTCGGAAAACGCGAAAAACGTAACTTAGCAAAAAATGATTTTGTAAGTTTTCATAAAATCTTCCGTCTTGCCCCCGGTCTCCGTTTTTAACTACCGCCGGTTTATAAAGTTTGAAATCTCTAAGATAATGAATTTAATTAAATCCATTTATAAAAACAAGGAAATTTTATCGGGGTTACGGGGGTAGGCGAAAACGGATTTTTTCGTTCAAAACGAAAGGGTTTGTTTGAAATCCTAGAAAAATGCCATTTTCGGCCGGACACCTAATAACCACATTCAATAACTATTATTCACATCACACTCAAGATAAAATAATTTATACATTTAATGATTACGCCGCACCAAGGCAAAATAGGACATAGTTTTCATAATACGAACTCGTCTTAAATTTCAGGCACCGAAGTGCACCAAAATAATATACATCGATAATAAAACCTCGGCTAACATGCTAGCCGGACTAAAATTAAGTAGTTTTACAAGTTGGTTTTACATGGGCAAAAAGAACATATTGATACATATTTATCAACCTAATGCCCAACAAAATATAAGTATGGTCCGTCTCATGCACAAAAGGGCGGACATACAGCCACATGTCCTCGGAGAGACTACGGAACTCTCCCAACGGGATCATCACCTGAAAAATATATAAGGCATGGGGTGAGCTCACTAGCCCAGTAGAGGAAGCGTCATCGCCTCAATCTCGGTAGTCCGAGTGGTACAACCCACCCATGGTACATGCAACTACTCCTAGGTCGGTCTTTTGTTCCACAAGGCTCTCACACCAATCCGGAACCCCTTCGAACCCCACAAATAAGTCTCCCCAACATGCTCACAACACAATTTTCCATAATTTATAGCATGTTTCCATATTAATATCATAATCACATATATGATGGTCTAAATACACCATGACTCAACACACCCCACAAGACACACGGCGCCCAACTCAGGTTAACGGATACATACTCTGTCCAATTACTTTTGAGGATACAAGCTCAACAAGTAATGTAGAGTACCGCACCAACTTTTCCCAAGTGATTTTTATCTCTATCACTTCAACAAGGAAGACGGTTGCACGAGAGTCCAACTTGCAACTCCGTGCGCCATGACTACAACAGTCAAGAACTTGAGCCTCTACCCGGACTCCTAACTCACATTTGTCAGCTTATTAGTTCCGTAGGCGTGATACCTCCTGGCCAGTTGTTGCTTTGATCCGAACCCGACTACCAACACATCACTACACCACCCGCATATTCCAAAACCATGAATTTGACACTACATGACGTACTCAATATGCACGTATGATTTTTCATCAACCATACTCTATTATAATATATGATTTTTCTCTTTAGGCAATATACTATGTCAAAATTATCCACATGCTCATAATATTTCATTTATGATCAATAAACCACAACATGAATTCATATCCCATTTATGATCAATAAACAACAACATGAGTTTATATCACATAATCATATTCTCAAGGGCCTAAACCATAGTCTAAGTTGTCAAAACCAACTCGTATATATATATACGGCATATATACACTTAGACGCACACACACTCTTACAAAGACAAAGACAAATCGTTTTCTCCCTACCTCAATTCCAATCAAGCTATTTCAAGGATGCCCCAAAGAGGTCTAACTCAAGCTACTCCTCCAAAGGCTCAATAGATTAGCTTCCAACTATTAACATACCACATAAACAACAAGATTTACTATGGGGTCACAAGAAAACCAAAAATCATCCTTGTGGCTCCAACCACAAGAATGAAATCAAACCCTAATGAGTACTAAATTAGGGTTTCATGAAAAAAATGAATTCAAGAGATCAAGAAACTATGAACTCACCTATAGCTTCTTCACAAGAGGAAATCACAAGCTACCATAATTGGAACTCACTTGATAGTTGGAAGAGAAACTCAACATTCCATAAACATGAATAAAAGGAAAAGTAAAATCAATACTAACACAAAAGAATTCATGAACTTGAAAGCTAGGGTTCTTGTGAACAAAATCCTAAAGTAGGAGAAAAACTTACCAAAATAGCTCAAGAACACCACCTTAGACCACACCAAGCAAGGATAGAATGAGAGAACAAGAGAGGAAACGTATGAAGGAAAATAGAGATGAAGAGATGAAGTCTTGCAAATGAGAAAAACTCATAAGTGTAGAGATTTCCCACTCACCCTCTCACCATCCAAGGGTCCAAAATAAAGATGGGGAAAAAGAAAATGAATCCAAGTGCTAAGAATAAGTCTTGCCAAATGGAAGACTTATTACACAAATCACAAAACTCATTATTTTGCCAAACAAGGCCTTATCATCCAAGGGCTTAGAAAAAAAGATGGAAATCAACAAACCATCCAATGGTTGATAAAATGTCTTGCCAAGTGGAATACCAAGAATAATGGATTATTCCATTTAAGTGCCAACCAAACAAGGCCTTATAATCCAAGGGTCTAAAACAAAGATGGGAGAATGAGATCAAGGGCTAGGAATGAGACAACACATGAAAGGTGAAAATGACCAAATTCATCCAAAGTTAGGGTTAACTACAAGAGTGCCATCAAGACTCTTAAATACCCTTTTACCCCTTGTCATCCTCCCTAATTACCAAAACGCCACTCATGCCCTAATTCTCACCCAAAATCTCTACACTTTCCATTAAGTGTTCCAAATGTGAAATTACTCATTTACCCCTCGGTCATTTCTTTCTTGAAATCGTTTTTAATAATTTTCATTAATTTCAAAATGAAAATACAACATGCTACGTACAATTTTTATAACACGTACAACATATAAGGCATGCTAAAACACATAAGCACTTAATTGTTTAAATAAAAATTTCAAATTAGCACGTAAAAATACCGGACGTTACAACCTCCACACCTTAGGAGATTTCGTCCTCGAAATCAAGACGTACCTATAGTAGAAAACAAGTCCGGGTATTTTTCCCGTATTTCACGCTCACACTCCCAAGTCGCCTCCTTGACTCCGCGATGGTGCCACAAGACCTTCACTAAAGGAATAGTTTTGCCCCGCAAAACTTGATCTCGAGCATCCAAGATCCTCACAGGTCGCTCCTCGTAGGACACGTCCCCGGCAACATCGACATCAACCCAACTCAATACATGAGAAGGATCCGGCTCGTACTTGCGAAGCATAGAGACATGAAAAACATTATGAACTCGTGATAAATCCGGTGGCAATGCTAAATGGTATGCCACCTCGCCGACAAGATCAAGTATCTCGAAAGGCCCAATAAAATGTGGAGAAAGCTTTCCGCTCTTCCCGAATCGCATCAAGCCCTTGCGAGGTGAGACCTTTAGAAAGACATGATCTCCGACCTCAAAGAACAAAGGACGCTTACGCCGATCCACATAACTCTTCTGTCGGCTCTGTGCTGTAACCAAATGATGTCGAGCAATCCTAATCTTCTCGGTCGCCTCATGAACCATATCGGGTCCCAAAAGTGCAACATCACCAACCTCGACCCAACAAGTCGGTGAACGACACGGTCTACCGTACAATGCCTTAAAAGGTGCCATCTGAATACTGGACTGATAAATGTTGTTGTACGCGAATTCCGCTAAATGAAAATGATCCTCCCAACTGCCTCTGAAATCAATAACATAGGCACAAAACATATCCTTAAGGTTCTGAATGGTACGCTCTGACTGACCGTCCATCTGAGGATGAAAAGCTGTGCTGAATCGTAACTGCGTATCCAAGACTTTCTGAAAAGCCTCCCAAAATCGTGATGTGAATCGCGGATCTCGATCAGAAACAATAGTCACCGGAACCCCGTGAAGCTTGACAATCTCCTTCACGTACAGCCTACTAAGAAGCTCTACATTATCTGTCTCATGGATAGGTAGAAAACGTGCAGTCTTTGTCAATCGATCAACGATCACCCACACTGGATCCTTCTGATTCTTTGTCTTTCGTAACCCTGTCACGAAGTCCATGCAAATATGGTCCCATTTCCACTCAGGAATCGGTAATGGATTCAACAACCCGGCAGGTCCTCGGTGCTCAACCTTAACCTACTGACAAGTAAGACATCGGCTCACAAAATTTGCAACGGATTTCTTCATTCCTTGCCACCAATAATGACGCCGAATATTATGATACATCTTCGTGCCACTTGGGCGAACAACAAGCCTGGAACTATGAAACTCTCGTAAAACCTCCTCACGGAAAGTTTGCGGTACATAGAGTAAGCCCCTAAAACAATAACCTCCGTCGGAATGCAAAACCCAATCATCAACAACCTCAGCACTAGCGATACGAGTGCAAACCGAAATAATGCTCTCATCGTGCCCCTGAGCCTCAATCACATGACTCATAAGTGAAGGTTGTGCCACCATGCTAAATAAAGTCACCACTGAATCCCCACTATCAGAGAACTGAAGATCCAACTCTACGACTTCCTCCATCATCTGCCACTCACGAATATAGATGCTAGCCAACGATGCATGTGACTTGCGACTCAACACATCCGCCACTACATTAGCCTTCCCGGGGTGATACTGGAGTGCAAAGTCATAGTCCTCCATGTACCCGACCCATCGACGCTGCCGCAAGTACAAGTCCCGCTGCGTAAAGATATACTGCAAACCCTTGTAATCGGAGAAAACCTCAATTCTCTCACCGTACAAGTAGTGCCGCCACCCTTTAAGGACAAAAAGAACTGCTGCAAGCTCTAAGTCATGTGTAGGATAATTCCGCTCGTGAGTATTCAACTGTCGAGACCCATAAGCCATAACTCTCTCGGACTGCATGAGTACACATCCTAGTCCCTCGTGAGAAGCATCACAATAGATCACGTACCCGATGCCGTGCTCGAGAATAATCAACACCGGAGTCATAGTCAAACGTGTGCTCAACTCAATGAATGCCTCTTCGCACTTTGTTATCCCATACGAACTTGACACCTTTTCGCGTGAGGCGAGTCATAGGAACCGCCAAACGAGAAAAGTCCTTCACAAATCGTCGATAGTAACCCACCAAGCCAAGGAAACTACGAACCTCGAAAACGTTACTCGGTCTCTTCCAACTCATAACCTCCTCTATCTTCGAAGGATCAACTGAAATGCCACTTCCAGAAATAAAATGCCCCAAAAATCTAACCTCTTGAAGCCAAAACTCACATTTACTATACTTAGCATACAATCAGTGCTCTCTTAGAATCTGAATAACAGTCCTAAGATGAACCTCGTGATCACTTTCCGTAGTAAAGTACACTAGAATATCGTCAATGAACACCACTACAAGTCTATCCAAGAACTCATGGAAGATACGATTTATGAGACCCATGAATGCAGTCGGTGCATTAGTCACACCGAAAGGCATCACGAGAAACTCAAAGTGCCCATATCGAGTGCGAAATGCGGTCTTCGGGATGTCAATATCCCTAACTCGTAACTAATGATAACTGGACCTCAAGTCAATCTTGGAGAAGAACTTAGATCCCTTGAGTTGATCGAACAAGTCATCAATCTGTGGCAATGGATATTTGTTTTTGATCGTCACCCGATTCAACCTACGATAATCAATGCATAACCGTAGTGAACCATCCTTTTTCTTAGCAAAAAGAACTGGAGCACCCCAATCGGAAACACTAGGCCGAATAAAACCCTTCGCCTTGAGATCGTCAAGTTGCTCCTTCAATTCTTTTAACTCCACCGGTGCCATTCGGTACGGTGCCATGGAAATAGCATCGGTGGCCGGTACAAGATCAATAGTAAACTCCACCTCACGAATCGGAGGCAAGGAAGTCAAGTCATCGGGAAAAACATCCCAATACTCACCCATTAGCAATATTTTTCTCTGTCTCTCACTCTATCAGCCGAAAGATATTTTCTATGGAAGAATTGCAGAGCTCTCAAAGCTTGTCTTGTCTTCTCAATATCTCTTCATATTTATAGAGAAAGAAATCTTCAATTATGGAATAGAAATCTTTAATTAAGGAATGATATTTCTTTGATTGCACTCTAAAAAGTCTTGGTGTGAGGATCAAGTAATAGTTGTGAATGGACTAGTCTGTCCCTCAATATGCTTGTACAATGATTCAGAATTCTGCCAATATAGTTTCGCACGAACTCCAATGTCGGTGTTGTCGAATGATCAAAAAGGCCACGGATCGATCGGTGGTTCCTGAATTTTAATAATAATAAATTCTACAATTTTATGCCCTCAAACTTTAACCAAAATACCTAATCTACCCAACATGGTTATTGACTAGACATGTCAATATAAAAATGTTCTTACACTTTCTTTAGAAATCTCAAGAAGCTCTTTGTTGCGATCCAACTCTTCTGTGTTATTGCTTGGTACAGTGGTAAAAAACTGAATTCAAAAGTGTACTCAACTCAATGGCTGCTTCATTGATCTGATTTTTACCTTAGAAACACTATCATTTTTGCTATACTGAATTTGTTTAATTGATTTACATAGGATTATTGTATTTAGCACAACAATATCCTAACATACATTTCTTTGGATGTTTTGTTTAATGTAGGTTGAAGTGATTTTTGTTCAGATTTTTGGGAGCTGTCATATGATATTTTGGGGTTCAGATTTTTGGAAAAAAATGATCTGACTCAACTTGAGTGCATAACATACTAATGGATGACCAAAGTTGTCAGGTTTTGATTATTTTTACTTCAATATGTTCTAACAGTGAAATTTATATTTAAGTCTTGTTGTGTTAATTTTGTAGTAGATGAACTTAAGAAGAAGTTATTATTTTCATTGTGATCGACTTGTATAGAAACTTAGTGTTATTGCTTGGTATAGTGGTAAAAAACTGAATTAAGAAGTGTACTAAACTCAATGGTTGCTTCCTTGATCTGATTTTTGAGATTCTGATTTTTGCCTTTGAAATTACCTAGACGATAGTGAAAACAACTTAAAGGGGGGGTGAATAGGTTTTTTGTCGATTTTATGATCAATTAAAATTATTTAGCAAAAATTCAATTTTAATTAGTCATAAACCTTAATTCTCAATTCAATTCTCAAAAACAGATCAATCAATTAAATATGAATATAAGTGCAGAAATTTAAATCATAAGAAGACACAGAGATTTTTACGTGAAAAACCTTGGAAATACTCCAAGTAAAAATCACGGATACGCTCAGGTATCGATGCACTATGAATCAGAGAATTTGTACAGACTCTATGAAAACAGAACTTACAACCGCTGTAATTTGTTGTTTTTCACTCGACGTCTGAAAGTCTAGATTCACTCGCGTTCCACGAAAATTTCGCTCCGATCTCCGTACTCTGATGGCTTTGTTTCTCAACATATCAAAATCACCACGAAGCCTCATGTTTCGATCTCCGCACTCAAAAGGCTTCGTTCTTCAACGGATCAATGCAACCACATTGCTATAGATGGTGTGTGAATTTTTCAGCAACTATACCATTCAATCGTGTATAGAAATCCTCGATGTAGAAGCACGATTGAAGACGTCCAAAAAATAAGAGAAAACTTGTGTATCTCTAATCACTCAATAATATTCTCTCACCATATGTGTATCTCTGTAGAAGAAGATGAAGTTGTAGAAAACTTGCAGATAATTCTTAAAGACGTGTCTCATCTTGTTGAAGACTTGGGTATTTATAGACAATGATGATTCAAACCCTAAGTTTGCCCTTTCTCGTAATTTCACATCCAAACTCTATATTCTAGTGAATATAATATATATATATATATCACACACTTTGATGTATTTAAGTCATGGACAAATCATAAAACCAACCCATGGATAAATCAAATATCATAGCAAAATTTTCCCAAAATTTTCCCAAAATTTTGCTGCTGGGCCTACGCTTCAAGCGTAGGTCCAAGCGTACAAATGTGTTTTACAGCCACTTTTTGAAACTGAAAGCCTAGGAGTGTAGACATTTTTGTTAAAATCACTTTTCTCCGCAACTGCGCCAAAATGACCCTCTTGAACCCACGATACTTTTTGCTTAAAGTGACGGCTTTAGAAAATGTCATTTTCGCCCTCCAAGAGACATTTTTCCTCAATATGTTCACTTTTGTGCTTCACTTGAATTCTTCATTACTTCAATGGTTGATTTTGCCTTTGACGAAGTTTATCGATGTCATTGAAACCAAATCAACCTATCTAATACTCAATATGATTATTGTCTAGAACATGCCATAAATAAACAATACACAAAAGTGTTCTTACAATCTCCCCATTGGCATTTCTGAAAACAAAACCATGTTTTACAATATAGCCTCACAAATAACAACATAACATCTATACATATGAACACACACAAACAAACATAGATATAAACTGTCACCTTACTTTCATGACGACCAGTCCTGTAACCACAACACTGAATAAACCATTAAACGCAAGTGTGGAAAATAGATATAAACCAACATAATGATCATCAAAAAATCATAACAACAATGCATATGTAATGATCATCATTCTCCCCCTGAGAATAAACTCCCCTTTGATAAATACTTGTCCCTATTAATCAAGCAATCTTAACCAACCAATCTCTCCCCTTTACTTAATACTTCTCTCCCTTTTTGTCACTAAAATGTCAAGCAAAGAAAGTATTTGTTATAGCAACAATGTAGAGAGATGCAAAGAAGTACTCAAGGAAAAACACCAAGATACAAAATTCTTATCAGATCATATCTAAATTCTCAAAGTAACAGAAATCTCTACTATACATTACCCTACTACTAATGCATGAATGCAAAATGTTATGAATAAAAATAAAATAAAATATATTTGTTTTTAGAAATCTGTGAACAAGGCAGTAGAGACACAAAGACAATTATTAACACATCATATTCTCATATTTAACTCGACCATTATACACATGGTATAGAAGAAAATCAGCACACATACCTTGTAAACTCAAGAATGCACAAGTCAAGTTTTGGAAATAAATATATATATGAAGATTCTCATATGCAAGCACTAAGACAAGATGAAAACAATACATACTAAAGATGATAATCTCCCCACCAACCGTGATGATAATTCAATCCAAGATCTAAACTAGAAGGCAAAAATAAAAAAATTTCTTGACACACAATTTCCTCATTTTTATCTTTTCAACTTTTTCACCATATCCCTTTTTGTCTTTCTAAGCTCCAGACTTTCCAGCGAGGAGTTTTAGTCCCGACCAACTGGGCCCGAACTTCTTCCATGGGATTTATGCTCATCAGTTATCTCTCCTTTTTGGATTGAATAACTGTTTTTTGCATATATTTTTTATTTATCATTTAATCATTTGCTCTTCTTTCATCATTACCATCACATTCATACTCATGTAAAAGATATTTCATGCATAAACCAATCTAGCATAGCTCATGAACCTTCATACCACTTCGGGTTAAATAAAAAAATTAAAAGATTCAGCATGCATTAAAATCATCACCGAAGCAACTAACACCTAAGATTAAAGTTTTGTAACATAAAATAATCATGTCAAGTGATCATCCAAAAATCTTAGGTCGGATTGATACCTCTACTTCACATATGCATAATGAGACAAGTAAATGTGAAAATAGAGTAAAATATGACACCTTTTATACTCTAGCAAAGCTCAACAGTCTCAAAATTTTTATTATCATTTATTTCAAAATAAAATGCAAGCATGAAAAAAAAATACAAATGCATGATTACCTATCAATTCTAGGAAAAAAAATGCAATGTGTTCCTAGAATGATAGATAAGAAGATATCTATTATAAAGAAAGCATACCAATAGATTTCCTAAGACTAACATGCTTTTGAAAATCTAATGGTTTTGTAAAGATTGTTAGTCACTAATTTACCCTAGAGGGGGGTGAATATGGTTTAAAAATAATTTTCTAACTCCTTTTAATTCTTACTAGAACATGCAAAAAGATTCTATATTAATTTACAAGGTAAACATGTAATTAATAATTTAACTTAATTTCAACAAGCTATTTACCACAATATAAATTAAGCATGCATGAACATAAAGTAAGGAGATAGAGATAGAGATATTGACACCGTGATTTTTACGAGGTTCGGTAACTCCTACTCCTCGGCTCAAAGAATCCCCTTCCTTAAGACTTTCCCAATCCTCACACTATGACTCTTCCTTCAATAGGTGAAATAGCAAAACCTTTACAAAAGAGCTAACTAGCTCTTCACATAATCAAGAGAACAATCTTCCCTTGATACAATGGGCTTCACTCACCCAAGATCACAAATTTGTGTATGCAATCAATATATCACTCAAGAAACAAAAACACTCAAAACCCTAAGGTTTTTATGGAAGATAAATCAATATAAGCTCAAGTGTTTTTAGGTGATATTTCAAGAACTCAAGATATATATATTCTCACAATATATTTTCATTAAGAGAATAAGCACAAAGCTTGAGTTTAAATCTTCAAAATGATAGGAGTGAAAAACGAGATTTAGATCTTTCTTGCTATCAAAAGATTTTTCAGAAGATGCTTGAGAGAAAGTAAGAGATGAATAATATTTGGAAAATTTATCACACAAGAACCTTAAGATTTCAATCCATATCTCTTTCTTTATATAGTGTAACACTAGGGTTTGGAGAGTGTATCTCACCCTAGACAATATAGAGAGTAGGACCTGAAAATCAGCAAGCAAAATCATTTGTTTTTGGGCAAAAATATTGTTTAGAAATATTTTTCCTTAAAATCTTGAAGCACTCAGTCGACTGCCTACCGGCACCCAGTCGACTACCTCCATGCTTAGATTTAAAAAAAAATCCCAACGGCTAGGGTCAGTCGACTGCCTCAAAAAGGCCAGTCGACTGCCTCATGAGTCAGTCGACTTCCTTTGGATAGGCCAGTCGACTGCCTCAGGCAATCAAAAATGTTTAAAACTCTCTGGTTCAGTCAGTCGGTTGGGTCCTTAACTGCCAGTCGACTGGGCACAGTCAGTCGACTGCCTTGGACAGGCCAGTCGACTGCCTCATGCAGTCAAAACCTTTATAGCTCACTAGTTCATCCAGTCGGCCGGGTCCTTGTTGGCCAGTCGACTGGGTCACAGTCAGTCGGCTGCCATTTCATGGCCAGTCGACTGGGTGACTCCAAGAAATATTTTCAAGGTCCGTTTTTGATCCGTTTGAGTTCGTTTGATTAATTACTTGAGCTTATAAGACCAATCAACGCATAAGATACCTTGTTACAATATTCTCACCCCGACCTATCTACCCCAGGTCTTGAGTCCAGCTTTTGTTTTTTCTTTGATCTTTTTGTCCTTCTTCGAGTTTGCGCTTGAGTTTCCTTATCGCTTGTCGCTTTTTGGTATTTATGATCATTCCGAATCATTTACATGTACTTGCTGAAACACTTAGCTCAAAGTCATATTAGTACCAAACACGGTTTTGAATGTTTTGTTAATATCAAAATAAGATTTATTGTTTGAAATGGAATTTCAAAGCCAACAAAGATATCCGCCAACTGAGAATCCATGGATATGAACTCTAGAGACACTATACCATCTTCAACAAGATCACGAATGAAATGATGTCGAATATTTATATGTTTTTTCCTAAAATGTTGAACAGGATTTTTAGAAATATTTATCGCACTCATGTTATCACAAAACACAGTCATCGTGCCTTGTGAAAAACCATAATCCTGCAACATTTGACGCATCCACAAAACCTGATTAGAATAACTACCAACTGTTAGATACTCAGCCTCAGCAGTGAAAAGGGAAACATAATTTTGCTTATTGTTATGCCAAGCAATTAAGCAATTTCCAACATAAAAACACCCTTCACTGGTACTTTTTCTATCATCAACATTACCGGCCCAATCAGCATCAGAAAAGGATACTATATTAGTATTAGTACCTGATGGATACCACAGTCCATAATTCACTGTCCCTTTAACATATTTGATAATCCTTTTCACAGCAGTAATATGAGACTCCTTAGGACTTGCCTGGTAACGTGCACACAAACCAACACTAAAAGTTATGTCAGGTCGGCTGGCAATCAAATACAACAAACTATCAATCATACTCCTATAAAGTGTAGGGTCAACATCTTTGCTTTTAGTATCTATGATAAGCTTGACACTGGTACTCATAGGGGTGCGAACATCTTTAGCCTTTTCCAAACCAAGTTTTTTTACTAATTCTAAGGCATAACGAATTTGAGAAACAAAAATCACATCATTTAATTGCCTAACTTAAAGCCCTAGAAAGAAGTTCAATTCACCAATCATGCTCATCTCAAATTCATGTTTTATTTAATCTCCAAAATAATGAGCAAACTGATCAAAAATGAAACCAAATACAATACCATCAACATAGATTTAAGCAACAACTGTATCACTCTCAATTTTCTGAATAAATAGTGTTTTGTCCACTCCCTCTCAAGCAAAACCTATTCCCAACAGGTAATCAGTCAACCTTTCATGTCAAGCTCTAGAAACTTGTTTTAGCCCATACAAAGCCTTTTTCAACTTGTAAACATGACCCGAACAATGAGGATCTTCGAATCCTTTGGGTTGCTCCACATATACTTTCTCATGAAGAACACCATTCAAAAATGCACTCTTCACATCCATTTGATACAACTTGAATCCAAGATGACAAGCAATAACAAACAAAATTCGAATAGATTCAAGCCTAGCAACCGGAGCGAAAGTCTCATCAAAATCAATACCCTTCATCTAAGTATATCCTTGAGCAACAAGCCTAGCCTTATTCCTAACAACTGTACCATTTTCATCCTTTTTATTCTTGAAAATATACTTGGTACCAATCACGTTTATCTCTTTCGGTCTAGGCACAAGATACCACACATCATTCTTAACAAATTACTGAAGTTCTTCTTGCATAACATTTATCCACTCACTATCTTAAAGAGTTTCTTTGACATTTTTAGGTTCCAAGGAAGATGTATAGCATGCATACGAAACCTCATTCCTAGCCTTTCTCCATGTCACTATCATCTGATCAACATATCCTATAACATTATCAAAAGGATGGTACAACTTTACCCTTGCAGATGGTTCTTTAGAAGGAGTAGGCTGAACATCACCAAATTGATCATGTGATTCTACAGGATTTGAAGTATCATCATTAACCACATTGTCCTTGTTATCAACCTCAGAAGATTCATTTTCCAATATAAAGAATGGCTTACCATCTTCCTCATCAACAGACATCAGAGACTCATCAACATATGAGTCATCAACTACTACATTGGCAGATTCTAACATAGTTTGAGTTCTAAGGTTAAACACCCTATATGTTCGACTAGTTAATGAATAACCCAAAAATATTCATTCATCACTCTTAGACTCGAACATCCCAATAGATTCATGATCTCTAATAATATAACATTTTGCTCCAAAAATCTTGAAATATTTCACATTGGGTTTCTTGTCATTCCACAGTTCATAAGGAATTTTTAAGGTGTCAGTCCTAAGATAAACTCTGTTTGAGGTGTAACACGCTGTGTTTACCGCCTCGGCCCAAAAATACCTAGGAACATTCCTATCATGTAGCATAACATTGGTCATTTCCTAAATAAGCATATTCTTCCTCTCAACTACTCCATTTTGTTGAGGAGTTTTAGGTACTGAAAAATCATGTTTTATTCCTCTCTCTTAACAAGACACTTCAATTTCTAAATTTTCAAACTCCCTTCCATGATCACTATTTACTCTAAAAATGGAACAATTCTTCTCAGTTTGAATTTTTAAACAAATCCTCTTAAAACTTTCAAAAGCTTCAGTCTTTTCATGCAAACCTTGAGTAAAAATCCAACCCATGCAAACCTTGAGTAATCATCTACCATGACTAAAATATAATTTTTTTTCTCCTTTGCTCATTGTCCTAGTGGGACCCATTAAATCAATATGCAACAACTCTAAAGGTCTAGAAGTACCAATGAAATTTGTCTTTTTGTGCTGACATCTGACTTGTTTACCCTTCTGACATGATCCACACACAATCCCTCTTACATAACCAAGCTTAGGAATTCCCTTAACAATTTCACTCTTAGTAATTTTTGTTAATTCTTAAAAATTAACATGTTCCATCCGCTTATGCCAAATTTCAACTTCATCAAGTTTAACTCTATTGCATGACAATTCAGAACTAGGAACAATGCAATAGCAGTTATCAGTTGAATGCATACCTTCCATCACGCAATTCCCAGAAGAGTCAATGATCGAACACTTATTAGAAGAAAAAGTGACTTTATGATTGTTATCACATATCTGACTTATGCTCAATAAATTTGGTTTAAGACCCTCTACATAAAGCACATCTTCTAGTTTAGGTAGACCAGGAGTCACAATCGTACATTTTCCTATAACCTTCGACTTCTTTCCATCACCAAAAGTGACTATCCCACCATGACATTCCTCAAGAAATCCAAACAATGACTTATCTCTAGTCATTTGCCTCGAACATCCACTCTCCAGATACCAAGAAGTAGACTTGCATGCTCTAAGAGCAGTATGAACTACAAAAAAGTGTGGCTTACCTTTGCGAATCCATGCCTTCTTCATCTTCGGAGCTCCATTCGCCAATCTTGACAAATTTTTCATTTTTTTCATTCAGCATTCGAATTTGATCTTGAACATGATCTCCATGTTGAACTCTTTGTTCCTTCACTAACTTCAACACCTTCCCTCGTAGCTTAGAACACCTAGGTCTAATGTGACCTCTGACACCATAGTGGTGACATACAAGAACAAACCTCTGAACTCTATCAGTCAACCTCATTGATATCTAGCTATAAGAAAAGACTTGATTTCAACAGGTCTTTTGACATAGGCTTGAACACTAGGATTCCAATTTAAATTTTCTTGTGAAGAACTAGAAGCTAAATAGGAGGCTTTTACAAAGGTGGTTTTTGCAACAACATTTAAATTCGGCGTTATTCCAACAAAACCCAAACCCTTTGTATTTCTTGCAAGTTTTCCAACACTTAACATATGATTAAGCTTAAGAGTTCCACTAGACCACTTCTGAATAGTGAAGTTAGCATTTTTCAGATCTTTTTCCAAACTGTCAATCTTAGTAGATTTCTTAACCCCTTCCTTATCGAGATCATCTACTAATTTCAAAACCTGAGTTCTTTCTAGTTCAGATTTCTTCAACTCCTCAACCAACTTAGCCTTTTGAGTCTATAGGAGATTTTGAGTTTTAGAACTATTGACTAATTCATCTTTTAAATAATGTAATTCTTTATCCATATTAAGACTCTTAGTCAATAGTTTCATGTGATTTTTATGAAGTTGTGCAGTCTTATCAAGTAATTTGTCATAAGACTTGTGTATCATCACAACCTTCATCACTCTCAGAACCTTCTTCTTCAGACATCGCCCAACTTATAACAACTTCTTTGACCTCCTTGCTCTGTGCAGCAAACACGGTGAAGTTCTCAAACTCATCACCTACCTCCGAGTCTGTCACATCACTAGCTGATCCATTGTCAGATTCATCATCCCAACTGACAGTTAATCCTTTGGATTTCTTCAAAGTGTTTGCACACTCTACAGCTATGTGACCATATCATTGACATTAAAAATATTGGGGTTTCTTCTTTTTAGGATCAGACTTGTCCTTCCTAGTTTGAGTCTTATTTCTACTTCTAGACTCAAAAAACTTATCCCCAAATTTTTTTTCTTGGCCATTCTGTTTAGACCTAACAAATTTGTTCAACCTCTTAGCAAACATGGCAATATCATTTAGACTTAACTCCCTTTCTTCATCAGGTTTAACACGATCCTCCCTAGTGGTTTTGAAAGCTATGCTCTTATCTTTTGTGCCACTAGCCTTCTTATGGAGATTTTTGAACATCTCCATCTCATAAGATTTTAAATTTCCAGCCAATTCTTCAATCTTAATTTTTTTAAGACTCGTAACCTCTGAGATGACAGTGACCTTAGATCGAGAACGTTCAGGAAGAGACTTAAGGATTTTCTTGACGATCGTAGTATCAGGAATAGGCTCACCTAGATTATGACAGCCTATCACAATATCAGTTAATCTAGTCTCAAAGTCGGCAAAGACCTTATCCTCCTCCATCCTCATCTATTCAAATTGAGAATTCAAAATTTGAAGCTTTGATTGTTTCACCTTCGACTTTCTTTCATGAGTGACTTGAAGAATGTCCCAAGATTCTTTGGCAATTACGCACGTAGAAATCCTCTTGAACTCACTCGGAGTTACAGTATTATATAATGCATTCAACGCCTTCGAGTTCCAATTTACGATATTCGTCTCGACAACAGTTCACTCGCTCGATGATTTTGGTCTTGATTCATTGGTCGCGTCGTCTTTCATAGTAGGAGGTGAATATCCTACTTCAATAGCATTCCACGCTCTTTCATCTAAAGATTTTTAAAACGCTCTCATTCTCGCTTTCCAATATGTGTAATTCGATCCGTCAAACAAAGGGGATCTAGATATGTAACCTCCTTCACGAGGCATCTCCATCGTCTAAGTTCATGATCTAACCCTAGGTAGTTAACCTAAATCAGGACAACCACGCTCTGATATCAATTGAAATTACCTAGACAATAGTAAAAACAACATAGAAGGGGGTTAATAGGCTTTTTGTCAATTTTATGATCAATTAAAATTATTTAGCATAAATTCAATTTTAATTAGTCACAAACCCTAATTCTCAATTCAATTCTCAAAAATAGATCAATCAATCAAATATGAATATAAATGCAGAAATTTAAATCATGAGAAGACACATAATTTTTTACATGGAAAACCTTGGAAAGACTCCAAATAATAACCACGGATACGCTCGGGTATCGATACACTATGAATCAGAGAATTTGTACATACTCTATGAAAATAGAACTTACAACCGCTGTAATTTGTTGTTCTTTACTCGACATCTGAAAGTCTAGATTTACTTGCACTCCATGAAGTTTTCGCTCTGATCTCTGTCCTTTGACGGCTCTACTTCTCAACATATCAAAATCACCAAGAAGTCTCCTGTTTCGATCTCCGCACTCAGACGGCTCCATTCTTCAATGGATCAACGCAACCACGTTGTTATATATGGTGTATGAAGTTTTCTATAACTATACCATTCAATCGTGCATAGAAATCGTCGATGTAGAAGCGCGATTGAAGACGTCCAAAAAATAAGAGAAAACTTGGGTATCTCTAATCCTCAATAATATTCTCTCACCATATGTGTATCTCTGTAGAAGAATATGAAGCTGTAGAAAACTTGTAGAAAATTCTTAAAGACGTGCCTTATCTTGTAGAAGACTTTGGTATTAAGTTTTATCTTTCTCGTAATTTCACATCCAAACTCTATATTCTGGTGAATATAATGTATATAGCACGTATTTTGATATATATAAGTTGTGGACAAATCATAAAACGAACCCATGGACAAATCAGACATTGTAGCAAAAATATCTGATTTGTACGTAGCTGGCCTTTGAAGCGTAGCCGGGCCTACGCTTCAAGCGTAGGTCCAAGCATACCTCAAAGCGTAGGTCCAAGCGTAAAAATGTATTTTCCTGCAACTTTTTGAAACTGAAAGCGTAAGCTTAAGCGTAGACATTTATGTTAAAACTACTTTTCTCCGCAACTGCGCCAAAATAACCCTCTTTAACCCATGATACTTTTTGCTTGAAATGACGGCTTTGGAAAATGTCATTTTCGCTCTCTAGGAGACATTTTTCCTCAATATGCTCACTTTCGTGCTTCACTTGTATTCTTTATTACTTCAATGCTTGATTCTGCCGTTGACGAAGCTTATTGATGTCATTGAAACCAAATCAACGTATCTAATACTCAACATGATTATTGTCTAGAACATGCTAGAAATAAATAATACACAAAAGTATTCTTACAGCCTTAGTAACACTATCTTTTTTGCTAGTAAGTATGTTGAAATACAATACTGAATTTGTGTCATTGATTTACATAGGATTATTGTATTTAGCACAACAATATCTTAACCTATATTTTTCTAGATGTTTTTGTTTAATGTAGATTGGAGTTATTTTGATTCACATTTTTGGGAGCTATCATATGTTATTTGGGGTTTAGATTGTTTGGAAAAAAAGTGATCTGATTTTTGGGATTCTGATATTTTTTTGATTCTGATAGTTAGGAAAATGTTACAAGTACATGAACATTAGCTATGATTCTGGAAATGAGAATTCATAGAAGTCGGGACTTCCATTTTTTTGTAACTAATTCTGGGTTTGTTCAACTTTAATATTATATATACTTGATGGTCTCTTGATTGTTATTTATTTATATATATTTTTATTTTAGATATGATTTTAATTAAATGTATTAATATAACAGGTTGGTTCAATTTTAGGTTTCATAATAATCTGAATAATGAGCCTAACGAGTTTGAACCCAAGCTTGAACAAAAATTTGAATACTAGATAAAGATAAGTTTTAAACGAGCCGAGCTGAGCTGAGCCCGAGCTCGAGCACAAAATTTAGGGCTCGTCACGAGCCTACGCCGAGCCCGAGCAGAGGTAATAAACAAATGAGCCAAGCTCGAACAACCCAAAGCACGGCTCAACTCGGTTCATTTGTAGCCCTATCTATTGGGGATGTAATTTAATACGACAACTAGGAATCTATTTGATATGTATTGGAATTATGGGACCCATGTATTTTTTTCCCCAAGCCCCCATGGTTTGAACGGTTATTGAATTTTATAGTAATTATAATATAATCTTATTACTCCTTTCATCCCTTTTTAGTTGTTCATGTTGGAAAAGTCAAAATATGGGCTCGTTACATTTTGAATTTAGTGGAGAGGGGTAATTTGAGAAAGTATATGATAATATTGTTTTGAGAGTCAAAACTAGATAACTAATTTCGGACGAATAAAGTAGGAAAAATGGATAACTAAATTGGGACGAAGGGAGTATAATTTTAATGTAGTGAACTACGTACACAACATCCATCTCGTGAACTATTGTATTGTCATGAACTTTGGACAACCAGAATCACAGCATGATTGGAGTATGTTCACTTATGTTATCGAGTTCTTTATTCCTTTAAATTTAAATCAGTGTGGGGATGTACTTCTTTATTTTTTTGATTTATTAATATATAAAAAAATCTAATATGCAATGTTGAAACGTAGTAAATGTTATTTTTTCTTTTATATTTCTTATAACAAGCATGAAGATGATATTATATTATATTTAAACAACAGTTTTTAATGATCATATGTTGTTGTAATCATATATCAAATAGATCTATTTAGTCTTTCATTATCTCAAAATATAATGTTGATTTGTTGATGTGATCGGCAATAAAGTCAAAATTATTTCAGGATAATATGTATTTTTTTATATAAATATTTAAGGGTAAATTACACTTTCACCCCCTGTTGATTGGACAAATGCCAACTTCCTCCCTCTAGTTTGGACAATTACACTTTCACCCCATCCAAGTCTTTTCCGGCAACTGAAAACATGAAATTACCTAAATACCCATTATATTATATATCAATATTTATTAGAAAAATTATGATATTTGCAATTACAGTTTTGACCTTTACTAACCCTAACCTAAGTCACTTCAAACTCTAGTCAACCTAACTCTAACCTAACCTAATATGAGTGTTGAACACCCACTTCATCACTTACAACACCACACAACACAGAGAAAGAGGGAGAGAGAGAGAGACTCATGTTCGTATGAGTCTTGAACCCAACCCGATCTCTGTTTCCTCTCAATTTCACGGCCAAATCTTCACCATCATCCTGAAGCCTCACCCGGTCTCTGTTTCCTCTCCATTTCACGGTCATCATCATCGTCAATTTAGTTCCAAGGCTTGATCTACAAAAAAGGTTCATTTTTTTTGTTAGATCCAAAGACATGATGCAACTTGTTGATGAGCTTCACCTGCAACAATGAAGGACGCCGAAGCTTGGAAATGGAGGAGGACGAAGGAGGACGGCTATGGAGGAGGAAGAAACTAGTTTGCATATATGGGTATGGGTATGGGTATAGGTATATATTAATACAAGGGCAATTTTGTCCACAAAATTAAGGGCTAAAATAGTATTTTCAGTAGCTAGAAGGTAGTGTAGTCATTTCACCCATCAAATTAGCTTTGACCGGCGTTGACTACGCCTGAAGGCCGGTGGAGGGGGGAAAGTGTTATGAAGAACTAAACTGTAGAGGGTGAAAGTGTAATTGTCCAAACTAGAGGGGGGAAGTTGGAATTTGTCCAATCAACATGGGGTGAAAGTGTAATTTACCCAATATTTAATTAGTACTCTCATAGCTGGTGAATAATTTTGATTGTATCCATTATTATATATAAAAAAAATCAAAATTTTGTGGACCCGCTCGTTTATGACCCAACTCAGACCCGCCCTTACCCACCCATTTGCCACCCTAGTATGACATGAGCAAATAATTTTAATATAATACACCAAACTACACCCTCAATATGATAAGATATATCACATATTAGGGACATTAATATCATATCAAAAGATTTTTCTGAAGTAAAAATTATGTAGAATGATTAAAATCACATACATATAACTTTTGAACCAATTAGCGCAAAAAAATAGTAATATTAAAACAAAATCCTACCTCTATATGACTCTAGCTATCTCATTTCTAGCCAATATATAATCAAACATCCAGAAGAAGAAATTCAAAGATAAATGTCTATGTTGTTTATCCTAATCAGTAAATCCTAGTGTTTATACATGTGAACATATTGTAATGTCTGTTTTTTTTTTTATCTACCGAACAAGTTGGGGAAGCAGATTATGCTGGAAATTATTGGCAATAATGTTGTAAGTAACTTGTGTTGGATGAACCGCGTCCCAGAAGAGATATTTGGAAGGATCGGAGCACATTTGATTGATGGCATTGTAAATAGGACCCATCTCTATAGTATCGATGCCAGAACATCCTTCAAGTGTATGATAAAAGCCTACATAAATTGTTAAACATCCAAAAGTTAGAGCCGTATATATTATATAAGCGAGAAAAATGGCCTACATAATAAAACAATTTCAAAGCATGAAGGTGTCATTTTGTTCTTATTACATCTTCTAAAAACAAAATGGTAATATACACATGTCAAGAGGTGCACTTTCAAATATGACATATCATCAAAGAGTGGAATAATTTAGACCTCCAGTCACGCACGTACCTAGATTTTTACGTGAGTGAGGGCCGAATCGTTATTGTAGGAATATTTATTTATAATGACATTTTTTATAAAATAAATCATGTTAAGTGTTGTGAGTTTGGTTTGAGTTAATCGAGTTGACAGGTCAAACGAAAATCAACAACGTGTCAAATCAAGTTTAAAGTGGTTAATAATATAAGAGAAGTGAAGTGCAGAAGCGGTGCAACAAAGAATTAACAAAAGTTAGATTTTCTGAAGCTGCCAAGAACTCAATAAAAATGACCCGAGAACTCGAACTTTTGTTTACGAGTACTTGAGATTTTGCGCCTTGACGCATGCCAAGGCGTAGCATTCAAGAGAGTTTGGGACGTCACTCAGCGCCATTCAACGCCATTAGAAATTTACCGAGAACTTGGGATGTTATTTTTCTCGAGAACTCGAGATTGCCGACTTCAGTTTTAAAAAAGGTTTATTCTGATGTCATATGAACTCCTAATAACTTTTGGACATGTCTAGGAGTTATTGTTTGTATATTGGTTTACATTTGGAGATTTTATGGTCAAAAGGTTAGGACTTAGACGACAAGAAAAAGACTTGAAAATTAAGAAATCTTATTCCATAATTAAAGACTCCTCTTTTTATATATATGAGAAGATATTAAGAAGTGAAGACAAGTTGTTGAGAGCTCTACAATTCCTCCACAGTTCAGATTTTCATGCAGAGAGATAGAAAAAGAGAGAAAAATATTGAGTGATCATTCATCTTCTAATTCTCTCTTATTTTTGGCATTCTTCAATTGTGTTATCGATGAGATTATAATATTGGTTATTTTGGGCGTTAAGTAACCCATTGTTAGTCTTTTTATTCTATTATTTTGGTATTTTTATCCAAGTTGTGTGTTTAAGCATGTTACAGGGGCTTTAATGAAAATATGAGTTAATTCCAAAGTTTTAACAAAATACCTAATTCAGAATGACATTTAGAAGAATAAAAGCACTCAATTCAGAGCAAGGTACAAGTCAGCTATGAGCAGAGTACAAGTCATCAAAGCACAAATTCGCAAAAATAAAATAATCAAAATTCAGAAACCATTGAACGATTGAGCGCCTGTCGATTGATCGGCCGTGTTGGTGTCTTGGAAAATGTGCGAACATATTGCATTCTCTTGGCTCCTTGTGCAAGTACAAGTGAAGGACAAACTGGTCAATTCAGTTATTACTTGGTCCTCACACCAAGTCATCTTGGAGTGCACGCAAAGACATGTCATGATTACACCAACTTTTATCTATAAATATGAGAAGACTTCATGAAGAAAGGGAATCAAGTCATTCTAACAATTCACATAATACAAAATTATTTCTCTAGGGAGAATATTCCTCTCAAGAACCCAAGAACAGACTATCAAATCATGGAGATGATCTCTACATCAGTGATGTAGTTTTTTCTTTCCAATGAAACCTTAGCCGAGTAACGTAGAACTTTAATTATATTTATTGTAAAAAGGGAAAGCTAAAGAACACCCATATGATGATTATGTAGTGAGAGAATGAATGTATTATCTAAATAAGATTCTTTGTTGATTCTCTTCTTCTTTTAGATTGAATTAATAATTAATCTTGAATAACTATATTTTATCACTAGGAGCTGGAACTTCGAATGTTTAATAATGATTTATACATAATTGTTCTTAATTGACATGATAAAGTCTTAGGTTTACAAAGACCATACTAAGAGAAAATGATATAGACATGCTTTTAATTTGATGTTTTAGGAGTACTTGTAGAATAGATGCATGGACTAATCATACTTTAATCGAAGATGGGTTGTAGCGAACCGAACCGATTACATCTCTTTGGGGATTAGGCAACTACTTGTAGCATTACTAATCTGATTCATGTGAGTTGTATCTCCCTCTTGCAATTTAATGATTAAAGGTGCAATTTAATGATTAAAGGACTATATTATTATGCCAGTTGTGGAGTTGGAACAAAATCCTAAACTTGTTTATATTGAATTCATCAAAATAATTATTTAATTATTTATTTTATGTTTAGTATATTATAAACAACAAACCAATCAAACTATTTTAAATATAATTCAAATTACTAAGTTGTGATTATTTGGAATATGACTTTGATCTATGTGGTTCGATAACTGTAAATGCCTAAAAAGTGCACAACACAATAATTCCTCTCTTTATTCAATTTTTACTTTTTCTTTTTATACATTTCGTTTTTGGGCTTTTAGCCCATTAAGGCAACACACTTTGCTTATATCATCATCTCTATTTTAAAAGAAATACAAGTTGAAATGGGCCTTGTCTTCGGGCTTTTAATAACCTTATTGGGCCATTAGCTTGATGGGACTGATGCTTGATGTGTTTTAGCCTGGTGGGCCTGAAGATTTCCACACCTACACAGGCCCTCTTCTTGGTAGTGGGCTTTCGGACGGTCAGGCCCATTATCAAGAAGGTAGGGTGGAAAGCGAGGTACATTACCCCTATCGGGGTGATGTGGCAAATATATTTAATATGGCGGTTGTATCATCATTCGCATGTTTGAAACTCATGGCTCGGGTGGCCTCGATTGGCAAGAAGGGGGCTGAGGAGGCGGTGTGACGCTTCGTTTCACGTGCGCACGGCTCTTCAAGGGTTTTGGTGACCTCTATAAATACCCAGGTTCATTTATTGAATACTCATTTCACTTCAAAGCCAATCGCTCTCAGAAAACTCTCTGCAACTTGATTTATTCGCTTATCATTGCCAGAATTCGGTCATTCTTCCAGGAAAACTCACGAAGTCTCGTCGGGATTCATCCTATAGTAAGTTCTCTTATTTTAGTTTTCCTACCTTTCTGTCAAAATGTCTGATAGTGACGACACCTGGTCGGGTAGCGACCGTCTCCCCTCTTCTGTGGATCCCGATGCTTCCCTTAGCTCCCTATCGGTAGAGGTGGTTAGGACAGTCGAATCTAGTCCTCCTGAGGTTAACCAAAATGTTATAGTGGGTGGGGATCCAGCTGCAGGGAGAGCGGGAGATCAATTTTACGCCGATCCTCTCCCTCCTACTCATAGGATATAAATGGTATTGAAAAGGATGAGGGTTAAGTGCGGGATACCCGATGGGGTGATCATTAAGAATTATCCCAAAAAATACAATTTCAGGAAATGTGAGGGGGTCATGAATCATCAGATTTTGCTGTCAGCCTTCCACCTTCAGGTTCTTAGATTCCCGATCCACCCTTTCTTTCTTTACACCCTGGCTACCTTGGGTCTGGCTCCGCTTCAAGTGGGGCCTAACTTCTTCAGGATCGTGGCTATGCTCCTGATAATCAATCAGGAGTTGGGTCTTGATCTGGGTCTGGCTAAGCTCCTGTTCTGTTACAAGATACAAGACCAGAAGGACTGTAGGGGTCGGTACAATCTTTTTCCTTTAAGTGGGAGAGAGATTTGTGATGGCACTCAGAAGTCCAACAAAGGGTGGAAAGAAAGAATGATCCTGGTAAGCGAGAATTGGAAGCTTCCTGGCTCATCCGGATTCAAAGTCCTCAGTGAATTCGAAAAACCTTTCTTCCCTTTTTTCAAATCATTTCATAGGGGGTCGTACTATTGCGAACTGTGCAATGATAAGTTGGGCATTCATGTGCTTGAGTTTTTGGGAGCACCCGACCACTTTAAAACTCCAACTTACATCAAATCCTGGTTTAATCTCCTTAAATCTAAAATTTGGGGGCAGCCCCTGAGGATGTATAGTAATTACCTGATGGGGTCTAATTTGCAGGCATTATCAACAGAAGGAAATAATACCATGCTGAGGATCCTGACGCCTATCCTTAAGAGGAAGGCCAAGCGAGCAACGAGCCCTTAATCAAACCTTCTGGCACCGGAAAGGGCCCAAGACGATCAACAGCCTTAGAGTACTCTGACTGCTTCCTCTGGGGCAGTTGCTCCAGCACTGATGGGAAATGTTCCAGCTCCTCCACCTCTTCCTTCGAGAGTAAGTACTGCCGGATCGCCCATTGTCCTTTCTTCGGGAGAAATACCCATTCCTATATTATGAGAAATCGAGGGGGGAGAGTCAAGTTTGACGGGAACACATCATCCCTAATCTGAGGATCCGGCCACAGTCCCTGATCGATCAGTTAGGCCCCACCTGACTACAGCGTCTTCGCCAAGCATAGTGGCAAAGACTGCGGCTACAACTAATGAGGAATGACCAGTCCCATAGGCACTGAAAATAATACTTCCGGGTGGTGAATTCTTGGTCAGGGGAACCGAAACCATTAACAATAATGCTACCATTTGGGCAATGGGTTTCCATATTTGAACCCCTGCAAACCGAAAGAAGCTGAAGCAGGTCGATCGGACGGATTTAGCCATGTCCGGTCCGGAGATTGCTATGAAGGTACTTTTTGATACGATGTTCCTTCAGTCATACTTTGTAATTCTTCATATTATTTATTGATATGTCTAACACTTGCATTTTGGCAGATGCTCTACTTGACCCAAGCCTACAACGCCAAGATGGAAGAGGACATAAGGTTGCTTAACAAATCTAATGAGCTCCTGAAGATGAAGGAAGATGCAAGGAAAAAGGATGCCTCATTGTTATTCATAGCCAATGAAAAATTGGAGGTTCAGGAAACAAGGGCAATCATTACGGAGCAACAACTTCAGGCTGCCCGTGATCAGATCCAGGAGATGGAGGCGGTACAACGGGCCCTATTCACTGAAGCAGAGGCCCTGGAGACTGAGAACGAGGGCCTGAAGGTTGATAATGAGGGCCCGAGGACCTTCAAAGCAAACTTCTGGAGGAGAAAGTGGAAATTGAGCATCTCCTGGCAGTGGAGAGGTCAACGGTAGAGATGTGCCATCGAGGTGGCAACCAGATATACAAGCACCTCTGCGACAATGCCCTGCATAGGATCGGGTATGGATGGATAACATGTTTCAAGGACATCTAGAAACCTGTTGAGGAGAGGGAATTCACCTTAGTGGAGGAGTTGGATGAGTCTCTGGGCATTGTTCCGCCGTATGATGATCCGGTTAAAGGTCCCGATGACATTCACTCTTGTGAATTCCTCACCAAGCCTCTTCCGGGGTCCACGTCTGACTCTGCTCCTTCTGTCCCCGATGGGACTATTATTCTTGTTAGCTCATATGCAGGGGGCATTGATGCCGACACTTAGGATAGGATTCTTCATTTTGTAAAACATTTTGTAAGCCTTGGCCATCGGGGCCCATTTTTGAATGAAAAACCATTGCTCTTGTCCAATTTACCTTTTCAATACTTAGATTATTTTATCCAAAAAAGTACTATCTTTCGGGAACTTCAAGCTATGCGATGGAGAAGATAACACTTTATTTTGTTTTGCAATTTGTGATCTCTTCAGAATCAGTGTTGTGTCTTTCAGGCACTTTAGGCCATGCGATAGACAATGCAACACTTAGTTTATCTTTGCAATCTTTGGTCTCTTAAGGATATGTGTTGTGTCTTTTGGGCATTTCAGGCCATGCAATAGACAATGCAACACTTGGTTTATTTTTTGCAAATTTTGATCTCTTCAGAATCTGTGTTGTGTCTTTCGAGCACTTCAGTCTATGCGAGAGACAATACAACACTTGGTTTATTTTTTCATACTTTGATCTCTTCAAGATCTGTGTTGTGTCTTTCGGGCACTTCAGGCCATGCGAGAGACAATACAACACTTGGTTTATTTTTGCATATTTTGATCTCTTCAAGATCTGTGTTGTGTCTTTCAGGCACTTCAGGCCATGCGAGAGACAATGCAACACTTGGTTTATTTTTGCAAACTTTGATCTCTTCAAGATTTTTGTTGTGTCTTTCAGGCACTTCAGGTCATGCGAGAGACAATGCAACACTTGGTTTATTTTTGCAAACTTTAATCTCTTCAAGATCTGTGTTGTGTCTTTCGGGCACTTCAGGCCATGCGAGAGACAATGCAACACTTGGTTTATTTTTGTATGAGTAGATATTTATAAGCTATTTCGCCACAAAAATGATTTTATTGATCGGGTACTATAGCCTTTTTACAAAAAGATCAAAGTAAAGCTTAGCCCTTTACGGGTAGTACCTCTTTAGGCGAGAGACGTTTTGGGAGTTTGGTTCCATTCTGCCATCCATATTCCTTCGGACACGGTATGCTCCGCACCCGATGACTTCGATAATGGTGTACGGGCCCTCCCAAGGCTCCCTGAGCTTGCCTACGAGCCTAATTTTTTGCCTAAGAACCATGTCTCCGACCTAGAACTCTCTTCTTTTGACTTTTTGGTTAAAGTGGTTTCGGACACACTGTTGGTAGGCGACCAGCCTGATCCCAGCAGCCTCCCTTATTTCATCTAGTAGATCAAGGTCGTGAGCTAAGTCCTGGTTATTTGGTCCTTCAACCCAGGCCTGGCTCCGGAGGGTTGGAACCCTGACCTCCGTTGGGATCACAGCCTTAGCGCCGTATGCCATGGAAAAGGGGGTCTCCCTAGTGGGTTATCTGGGAGTCATTCTGTATGACCAGAGCACTTCAGGTAGTTTCTCGAGCTAGGCCCCTTTAGCTTCCTCAAGATTTTTGGCCAGGGTGTTGAATATGGTTCGATTTGTCTTTTTCGCCTGTCCGTTCCATTGTGGGTACCCGATGGAAGACGTACTCTGGTTGATACCATGCTCTGCAAAGAACGCTCTCACTTATTTTTTGTCAAGATTTGTCCCATTATCCATCATGATTGTCCTTGGTAGCCCGAATCTGCATATTATGTGGGTCCATATGAATTTGATGACGTGGCCGCTCTTGATGGTGGGATAGGCTTCAGCTTCTACCCATTTGGTGAAGTAATCAGTGGCCAGAAAGACATAGGCATTTGATCAAATTACCTTCGGGAGAGGTCCCACGATATCCATTCCCCATCGGGCGAATGGGTGCGGTACTATGGTGGGATGTAAGAACTCAGGTGGCCGATGGATAGCGTCTTCGTGCATCTGGCATGGCTTGCACCTTCGAACATACTCTTCGGCATCCCGTGACAGATAAGGCTAAAAATATCCTTGGGAGAGTATCTTATGGGCAAGGGATCTACTTTCGGAGTGGTTCTGGCAAGATCCACTGTAAATCTCCTGCATCACTGCTCTTGATTCTAATGGCGTAATACATTTCAAGTAAGGACCTGAGAAGGATTTTTGATAAAGTTGTCCATTTATAACTGAATATCGGGCTGAATTCCTCCTAATCTTGTGAGCTTCAGCTTTGTTCTCTCGGAGTGTTCCACTTTTTAGGTAATCCATCAGGGGATCCATTCAGCTGGGCTCCCATGGGATAAGCATCACTTGTTCGGGCTCCTGAATACTTGGCCTGATTATAAAATCCACCAGCGCAACCCGGGTCAGGTCCTCTCCGGCTGAGGATGTCTGGCCAACTAGGTGGTCAGCTACAGAATTTTTGCTTCTCGGGATCTGAGTAAAGGTTATTTCTTGAAAGCTTTCTGTTTCTTTTAATACAAGTGCCTCATAAGACTCCATTTTTGGATCTTTTGTCTCGTATTCCCCTTTAATTTGTCTAACGACTAGTTGAGAGTCGTTGTGCACTGCTAGGGCCTGGATCTGGAGGCTTCGGGCTAATCTCAAACCAAATATGACTGCTTCATACTCTGCCTCATTGTTGGTGACTGGGAACTGCAGTTGTATCGACATGTAGAGGTGCGTACCGTTAGGTGTCAAGATTTCCAAATTGATTCCTGATCTGGCAGGGCCGGCTGAGCCATCCACGAAAAGCTTCCAAGTGTTTGGCTCAGTCATCTAGTCGGGTTCTTCAGTTTTTTCTTTGAGCAGGAAATCTGCCACTGCCTGACCTTTGATGGAAAACCGAGGTATGTAAGTTAAGTCATATATGCCCAATTCAATGGCCCATTTGGAAATTCTCCCCGAAAGATCAGGTTTCGACATAAAGACCTGGAGAGGCGTGGTAGTCGGGACAATGATTGGATGAGCTTCGAAGTAATGCCTTAGTCATTTTTTCGCATTCACCAGTGATAGAACCCGTTTTTCCTGCCTGTTGTACCAGGTTTCTGCTTCAGCCAAGGATTTGCTGGTGTAGAAAACTGGCATCTGAAGGTTCCCATCCTCTCTAATGAAGGTTGCACTGGTTGACACAGAGGATACTGCTAAGTACAGATGGAATACTTAATCGGGACCCAGTGTGGATAAGATCAGGGGTATGGTCATGTACTCTTTTAACCTTGCCAGGGCTTTAGACTGCTCAGGACCCTAGACTTCCCCTTTCTTCGCCTTGATTGCCTGAAAGAATGGTTTGCATCGATCAGTGAGTCGTGAAATGAACCTGCTAAGTGCCACCACTCTTCTCGTCAAGACTTGAACGTTTTTATGTGTCTGAGGCTCCCTCATCTCCATCAGGGCCTTGACTTGTGTCGGGCTGGCCTGGATCCCGGTTCTGTCCACGATGTGTCCCAAAAACTATTGGATGATACACCAAAGGAGTATTTCTCTGGGTTAAGTTTCATGCCATATATCCTGAGGGTGTCAAAAACTTGTTGTAAGTGGGTAAGATGGTCTTCCTTTTTCCTGTACCCATCATTCCCTTAAAGATCCTGTTGACCAAATTCTAGAAAGTGGCAACTGTATTTTTCAGTCTGAAGGGCATAACTTTAAAGCAATAAGTACATGTTTCAGTAATGAATGAGGTATTTTCTTCGTCCATCGGGTTCATTTTTATCTGGTTGTATCCCGAATAAGAATCTAGAAAAGTTAGACAATCGTAGCCAGAGGTAGCGTTAACCATCTGGTCGATCTTTGGTAGTGGAAAGTTGTCTTTCGAGCATGCCCTGTTCAACACAAACCCTCCGCTTACTATTCTTCTTTTGGATGACCACTACGTTGGCGAGCCATTCAGGATATTTGACTTCCCTAATAAAACCAGCCTGAAGCAATCTGGACACTTCGTTTGCTATGATCTGGTTTCGATGCGCTCCCATGCGCCTCTGTCTTTGCCTGATCGGTCTCACGTTCGGGTCGACGTTTAACGAGTGTTGGGCAACAAGAGGGTCGATGCCAAGCATGTCTGTATGTTCCCATGCAAATACATCGATGTTATCCTGCAATAACTGTGTTAGTTCTCTCAATTCGGAGTTGGTAAGGTTTGTACCTGTAAAAATAACTTTTTCCGGGCTATCGGGTACAACAGAGATTGGCTGTAATGGCTCGATCACGATCGGGGTACCCGGATCCCTTTCCTTTGATTGTAATTTGGGGCCTGGATTCTGTTCCTTGGAACGGGGCACCGCTGGACCTTTTCCCTTCCGGATCTCCTTCATTGTGACCGCATAACATTCCTTGGCAGCCACCTGGTCACCTCTGATGTCAATGGTGCCAAAACCATTCGGGCTTATGCATCTCATCACTTAGTGAAGGGTTGAAAGCACACCCTGCATCCAGTGAATCCATCCCCTTCCCATGAGCAGATTGAATGAAGGTTTCACGTCCACTATAATAAACGTCTCGGTCAGGGTTCTTTGAGCAGGAGATATCGACAACTGTACCTCCCCGATTGGCTCGATTTGTTTTCCATTGAATCCTGCAATAGGGCATCGGAACGTCACAATTTCATTTAGGTCGATTTCAAGCTTTTCGAAAGCCCATTTGGTGATGACGTTTGCCCTGCTCCCGGGATCGATCATGACTCTCTTCACAAGGCAGTTGGCTACCATTAGGGTCACAACCAGAGGGTCATCATGTGGGGTCTGGATGCTCCGGAGGTTTGATGCAAAAAAAATGATTTGTGTTTCTCCTGTCTTGTGGTGAACATCATTGATTTCGTTGACCTTTCTTATCTTGCGGGCCCTTCGTAGCTGGCTTCGGCTGGATCCTTCGGTATTCTTGGAGGCAGGTCCGCCAAAAATCATATTGATGATCCAGACCGGCTGTGCGGCTGCAGGATTCCTGGGGGCGCTAGGAGCATGTTGATCGGCCATCAGTCTGTCCTGTTGGACGTAATCCCAGAGCTCTCCACGAAGCAACAGTGCCTCGACATACTACCTCAGATTACGGCATTCGTTTGTGACATACCCGAAATCCCCGTGGAAAACGCAATGCTTCGACTTATCCCTTTGGTCAAGTAGTTGTCTGATGGTTAGGGGTTGCTGGAAAATCCCTTTGGTCTTGTTTTCTTGGTAGAGTTTGGCAAGGCTGACCCTCAGGGGGGTCGTTCTATCTTTAAATTTGGAGCGTTTGAACAGTTTCGTGGCTGATGATCCTAAAGGAGCCGGTGATCTTGATGAAGTTGGACGTTTTCAATCGATTGCCCGATCCTTTAATGGGGCCTCAATGCTGACCAAGGCCGCCTTCCTCTGCCTGACGATTTCCTCTTCTTCAATCCTCAAATATCCCTGCGCTTTGGAGTTTAACTCCCCAATGCCCAATGGGGGACGTTTCACCAGAGATTGGTTGAACTTGGTCCCTAGAATGAGGGCCATCATGAAGGCCTCAACAGTAGAGTGCTGGTCACAATTATCAACAGAAGAAGATTCGATGTTGAATCGGGACAGGAAGCTCTTTAGTGATTCCCCTTTTTCCTGAATCATAGTGAAGAGGCAGGATATGGTCTTCTTTTGTCTCTTGTTCCCATAGTATTGGGCAACGAAGAGCCTGGTCAATTGTTGCCAGCTGCCGATGGACTGAGGTGGCTGTTTCCTGAACCATAATAGGGCTGCATCAGCAATACTAGTGGAAAACACTTTGCAGAGCAATGACTCATTCTCCGCGTGCATGGTCATCTTCTGATGGATCTGATAAATGTGCTCCTTGGGATCCTTGGTGCCATCGTAGGGGGTGAACCGGGGCATAATGAACTTCTTTGGAAAGGGTTCCTGGGTTATCTCCGGAACGAAGGGTGATTGTACCAACTCGATTAACGCCTGGATGGCTAGGTCATTGGTGGATCAAGCTCTCATATCCCCGAGGATTTTCCTCTGGAACTCGGCCATCATTGCCTGAAGCTTCTGGGGGGTCAAGGCTTCATCGGTGGTAGGAGCCTTTCCTGAGCGCTGGGAAGACTCGACGTGCTCTTCAAGCCTGTTGACATCTTGCTGGTTCTGGGAGGGGTCGAGCGCCGCTACCGGAGGGGAAAGCAGTGGTGGAGCTAATCTCGCCATGAGCACTGCATTCTACTTCTCGAGAGCCAAGCTATGTTCCTCAGCAGCTATCAGGCATTGCATGATTCGCTCAATGGATTGGGAACCTTCTTCACGGCTGTCAGCGGTGGTCGAAACATCCACCTATGACCGGGTGACCGACATACTTGTTCGGTACTGTGAACGGAGATTTTTAGAAGGTGGTAAAGAACAGAGATAGCTTGAAAAAATAAACTCAGCTTAACGAGATGGGAAAAGGTAGATGGTTTTCGAATCCCGAAGGACATATTGAAAATTTCAAGAACTCCTTGACTTCCCACAGACGACGCCAGTGTGTAAATGCCTAAAAAGTGCACAACACAATAATTCCTCTCTTTATTCAATTTTTACGTTTTCTTTTTATACATTTCCTTTTTGGGCTTTTAACCCATTAGGGCAACACACTTTGCTTATATAATCATCTCTATTTTAAAAGAAATACAAGTTGAAATGGGCCTTGTCTTCGGGCTTTTAATAACCTTATTGGGCCATCAGCTATATGGGATTAATGCTTGATGAGCTTCATCCTAGTGGGCCTGAGGATTTCTACACCTACAATAACCCTTTCAACCCAACTATACTATATACTACTCGTATATTTGCGATTGAGAGGTAAAACTAGATCGTGATAATTATTTATATTTAACACTTTTATTTTCACATGATTTAGACCGATTAGCTACAACACATATGATCTTTATGCACAATTGGATGACCTAGATACTAAAAAAATCTACATACCATATGTTGCACTGTTTGCATTGATCCATGAGAAGCGGAGCCGTTAGAGTACAGAGATTGGAGCAGAAGGCTTCGTGGTTCGGTGATCCATTGAGAAGAGGGGCTGTCAAAGTACTAAAATCGGAGCGAGTGTTTTGTGGTAGCGCGAGTGAATCAAGACAATGGGATGTCGAGTGAAAAAATGCAAGTCAGTGCTATTGTAAATCCAATCTTCTAAAAGTCTGTATATTTTTTGATTTATAGTGCATCGATACTAGAGTGTATCCATGATTTTTACTTGGAGCGTTATCCAAGATTTTTCACGTAAAAATATGTATGTCATCTCTGCTTTATTTTCTACACTTATATGTATTATTGCATGATTTATATTGTTAAATAATTGAATTAAAATTAAATATTCCTCAATTAATATTTTAATGTCAATTAATTCATAAAAAACCTATTCACCCCCCTCTAGACTTAGTTTACCATCTCCTAGGAAATTTAAGTTATTATTCTAAATTCAGTGGGAGTTAGGGTTTTTTAAAAAATATTTCAGTGGGGAGAGAATCATAATTATTTTAAATTTAAAGATGAAAAATAATAAATAAAAAATTACTTTAAGTACCTTGATTAAATAGTATTTTTATCAATATGTTATGTCATTTTTATTATATAATTATTGAATATTTGACTTTTTATTCAAAATTTTACTAACAAATTTAATTTTTTAAGATAATAGGAGGGGCATCATTGAAATAATGTGTCAAACCTTGTATAATAAATAAGGAACACAGTCACCATAAGTAATAAAATCAAACCCAAAAAAGATGAATGTAATATATATATATTTATTTATTTTAGGATTATTATCATAAAACCCTTGAGATTTTAAAAAAATATCAAATACCCCCGGCACTATCAATAAACACTCTACACTTTTTAATTTAATCCATTACTCCCTTCTATTAAATTCTTTTCCAATATTCCCTTGAAGCATATAAGAATAATGATTTAATATTTCTATTCCTAAACTACCCTTGATATATATATATATATAACTATATCTATATCTATTATAAAATTGTGAAGCTCCTTTTTTATTTCTATACTATTTTTATTGTTTTCAATAAATTCATTATTACTTAACATTTAAAATATAATAATTATAACCTAAAAGTAACTATATATATATATATATATATATATATATATATATATATATATATATATATTTAATATACAATATATATAATGTATGATTAAAAATACTAATGAATTGTTAATATGATAGTTACATTAAAAGACAAATTTTTATTCGTTCTCTTTTATTCTTTGTGAAGATCTCTTTTGTTATTATACATTTTTTTGTTTTTTCTAATAAAATGCTAATATTTTAAATTTTAAATATAAAATTTATAGTGCAAAAATAATTAAATGCACATTACTATTCAATTGGATTAATAATAAATAGAAAATGACACAAACTTTTAACAATCCTCTACTTAGGTATTTTTTAATTATTAAATAAAAATTACTATGAATATATATGAATCATTTTTTAGGTTATAATTTTTATATTTTATATGAATTAAAAAATGTATAAAAATAAAAAGGGGCTTAAATAATATAGATCCAGAGATATATAACTTTAAGGACAGTTTGGGAATAAAATAATTAAAGTATTATTTTAATATATTTTGAGGATAAAATGGAAAAGAATTAGATAAAAAGAGATAATTGATATAATTGAAAATTTTAGAGGGCTTGTAAAACAATCAAAAACACGAAGTAGTGGCTCTGATACCAAATACAAACACGAAGTAGGAGGATCAAGAAAGAAAGCACGAAAGTAACCAAGATGATAAACAAGAGAGATATATAAGAGAAAATACAAGATTTTATTTCTGGAATCTGATGATCCATACAGTACAACAAGCTCTCCTTTTATACAGGAAAGAGGGACTAAGAAAATACAGAAGTGCCCTTTAAATATGTCAGCCATGACATCAGACTAACAAAAGACTGAAATACCCCTACCGACAGATATAATGGCACAAAATACAACTAAAATGGCAAATATACCCTTGCCGACAATGAAAATTACAAATACAACTGAAAATTACATAAAACTTATTTTATTGCATCAAGACCCAAGCATTTTGCAGAAATCATCAATCAGGGCTTTGCGAGAAGTACTCATCATCATTATCAGCATTATACTGAGGAGGAGAACCTACAACAGGATATGGCTGTTGATGAACTCTGTAGATCGGATGGTCTTCATCAAGGAGGTCCCATGAATACTGGGCTTCATGTTCAGAAAGGAGAGTGATGAGTTTCTGTTTCCAGTCTGTGGGATAAAAATCTGAATGGCGCCAATGAGAGGTATCACTGTGAAATAGATGTGGAGATATAGTCTGAAGAGGAATGCCATTGTGATGACAGAGCTGCGTCTTGTGAAGATTGAAAAATGTAGGCATGTCATACATGATGGTATTCTCATGACCAATGAAGAAGGAGACATGGTAGGATTTTTCAATATGAACACCAGAATCAGGGGTAGGATAAAACTGCTTTCGGGACCAAAACACGAACATAGAAGACTGAAATGGACACTGACGAAACTTTTGTTGCCAAAATGGAATATCTCCAAAGAGGGTAAGCCATCTACACAATCTTAACTCAGAGCCAGGAAGGGAATTTAGTAAACACTGAGCAAGATATTGCAACATTTGGGATTTATCAAAAATAATATCTATGTGATAAAGATCTACAAGGTACCAAAAAAGGAAGAACGCTTCAGGAGGAAAACTAAAATAAAACACTAGATTAATTTCAAAGTGGGTGAGAAAAGGATAAACAGGGTGAAATGGCAAATTCATAAGAGGACCGTATTCAAGTCCATAGCGATGGACATGGAGAAACTGAAAGGAATTGACCATAAAACAACTGCGAGAAATGAGGGTTTTTTCTAGTAGAATGATCTGAAGGTGAAATGGCAACTGAGAGGGTTCGAAACATGCAATCAGGGGAAAATATAAGGGAAGATTAGGATGAACAAGGTGAATGTCTTTTTTCAATCTGGAGAGAAAATCAGGGAGCACATTAGTTTTTCCTTTGATATGAGCAGCATCAAAGGACCATTGGGAAAACCAATTTGCCCATCTCAGGAGTTGCTTGGAGGATGTTTCTGTTTCAACTTAAGCATGTTAGGAAAACTGCTAAGGTCAGTCTCGATCAGGAAATGATGACCTATCAAATGGAATTCAAAATTTTCAATACTGCGTTTGATAACCAAAATTTCTTTGTAAGTAGAATGGTAATGGGTTTCAGCAGGGGAGAAATAACCACTTTTGTAACCACAAATCATTCAAGATTTATCAGGATGTTCTTCAAGAAGAACATCACCCCAATAAAGATCAGATGCATCAGTTTGAATGACTCTTTTCCCATCAGAAGGGATTTTCAAAGGAGGAAGAGACTGAGACATTGATTTAAGGAAAGCAATAGCATTTGTACATTGATCTGTCCAAGGGGGAGGGGATTTTTTAAGAAGTTCAAAAAGAGGTTTTCGGTATTGGGCAAGGTTAGGAATGAATTCAGACATGTAGTTTACAATACCAAGAAACTGTTGAACTTGCTTAGCAGAGAGGTGAGTGTCAGGGAATTGATGGAGTTGGGTAGCAATGTGAGGTTGGAGAGCATACTGGCCCTGAGAAATCTTCATGCCCAGAAACTCGATTTCAGGTTGAGCTAAAATCAATTTCTTTTCAGAAAGCATGATTCCAAATTTTTGAACAATACCATGGAAGGTTTGGAGAAGGGTGACATGTGTTTCAAGGTCAGGAGAGAAAAACAAGATGTCATCAATATAAACTAAGACCGAAGGTAGGATAGGAGCAAAGATACGAACCATGGCTTGCTGAAATAAAGAGGGTGCAATTTTTAAGCCAAAGGGCATGACAGTCCAGTGGAAATGGTGATCTTGGATACAAAAACCAGTTTTGGGACGGTCATCAGGGTGGATACCAAGTTGCCAAAAACCAGCTTTAAGATCAAACTTAGAAAAAATCTGGGCTTTGGGCAAATTCGAGAAGAGGACAACTCTTCTGGGAAGAGGGAATTTGATATCTTGGAGGAAGTGGTTTAAGGGTTGGTAGTTGATGACAAGGCGGAGCTTACTACGAACTTGTTCTACACGCTTATTTACATAAAATGCTACACAAGCCCACTGAGACTGGGTTGATTCGACAAGGCCTTCGGTTTGGAGTTGGTGAAGTTCTTGGACAGCTAATTGGTAATGTTCTGGGTTCATACCATGGTGGGTGTCTTTGGTAGGGTTGAGGTCCTCATTTTTCTTGAAGGGAAGGGTGATGAAGAACTCTGGGTTTTTCCACAGAGGATGGTCACATTTGGTAAGGAAATGGGAATGGGAATCAGAACAGGAATTTGAATAATAGACTCTCTGAAAGAGGATATAGTGTCAAGGGAGAACAAGTTAGGTCTAATAGTCCAAGGAAGGAAGTAATTACGAAACTTCAATCCTTTTGGCATCCAAGAGATTTTGGTAAGTTTCTGAAGAATGTCAAACCCAATAAGAATATCTTTGTTTGGAAGTTTAGAACCAAGGACTTGATGTTTGACAGTATATCCAGGAAACAACTGGAGGATAATGGGCATACTCTTGAGGGTAATGGCAAAAGTTTCACCATTGGCGGCAGTGAAAGGATAGTAACATTTCTGCCAGTAAGACCTAGGGAGGATGGATGGATTAATTATAGTCGAGGCTGCTCCAGTATCAAAGAAGGCTATAACAAGGATAGGTTTGGCATATTTGTCCGGAAGAATATGGATCTGGGCAAAGGGTTGGACTAGGAAGGATAGGGCTAAAGAAAATTCTAGAGAAAAGAGGTTATGAGGATAATCAGCTTCAGACTCAGAATCTTCTGAAGAAGTGTCCTCAAAATCTGATGAGGCCGCAGAGAAAGCCATGATAGTGTCAGCACCGGCTTCATCATTTATAGAAAAGAGAGATTCAATATCTGCATCTTCTTCATCATGCGGGAGGATCTTGGAAATAGAATGAACCAATTTATCTCTAGCAGCTTTGTTTGGACATTGTTTGGCATAGTGGCCTGGTTGTCTACAGATGTAACATCTATCAGATTTGCGCTTGCCACGAGCAGGTTTTTTGCGAAAGAATCGCCATTTCTTCCATCTAGAAAACTTAGAGAAAGAAGAGGATCTCTTGGGTTTCCACTTCTTGAAATGCTTAATTTTCTTTGTAGAAAGACTGCAGGAACAAGACTTGTCGGATTTGCACTTGATGAGGAGATCATATCGATCACAAGTTTTTCCCATAAGCTTTCCTTGCTCATGAAGTTTTTTAAAGAACTTCTGGTGGTTGTAGAGCTTCTCAAGGGATTGGAGAACATGTTGGTAAATGGAACCAAGGGATGTGTTGCTCAAGGCCATGTTTTTGGTTTGAAGAAGTCTGAATGTTTCATTTCCAAGAGGTTCTGGAAGTGAATTGAGAAAATATTGTTTAAGATTAACATCATCAATACCACCAAGAAAATAGAATCACTGGGACATTCAAAGAAAATGGGTCTCCAAATCTTTGCGCTTAAATAAACAGCACCTCATACTCAGGAATTCTTCACGAACAGCACTGAGCAGGCCATCAGAGGAACCAAGAAATTCATTGTGTAAGACATCAATGGAAGTAGAGATAGTCAGCAGTTGAACAAGCTGGAGGTGTCGGTACTCTCCTAGAGCTAGGTACCATTGGCAAAGGCGACTAAGGAATTTTGCCACACAACGGGTCAGGACTGAGCGAAGTTCAGCATTAGGAGCAAGCATCTCTGCAGTGCACCAAGCATGGATCTCATAGAACTTGTCCAGCCATTTGGAATGGGGGATTTCATCAATAGAAAACCCATTATGAGATTGAGTCTGATATGGAAAGGTTTGCTGAGGATGTATCGGAGGAGGAGGAAGATCCTCAACTTCTTCAACAATAGGGTCAGTATCAGGTGGATACTGAGGGTTGGGATCAACCATATGGATAAAAGAAACAGAGTGTGGCTTCAACAGATTCAGCCACAGAGTCGGAATCAGATTGGCCTTGGGGAAGGTTAGCCAATTTTAGCAAAATTTCTGAGATGGGGTTATGGGGTTGAGAATCTTCAGGCTGGAGCATAAATTGAGCGGGAGATTTTCCTTTGGGATCGGAAGATGCAGTGTCATGCCCCGAATTCCTAGGACTCCGAAACCCGAGCCTAAGAGCTAAAGAAGTGAATGCGGAAGTAAGAATAAACGAGAACAAATGACTGAACGTCATCAAACACCAATAAAAAGGGTAAAAATGCTCTGAGACCATGTTGTCACGCCCCTAAAATTCCCGAAACTCTATTATAGAGAATCAGCGAATCTCCAAAGGGTAACGTAAGTCAAACAACCATTAGAATCAACAATAACAAAGGAAATACATGGAATAACAATGAAAACTATACTCCATGCCAAACCGAATACTAGAAACTCAATAGTATCCTCTGATACCAACAGACACGCTCCTAAATTCCTAAGACTTCCGAACTGGGACATCCAAGGAATCCAGAATGTGATCCTTAATACAAATGACCAACTAAGATATCATTAACCATGAAAACGTATGGATTAATGATAAGAATGGTATATTCCATACCCAAATGAATGATAAAACTAAGCAGCGGAATCTAACGAAAATCCGACAGAGTTCCGTTTGTAAATGGAACATCCGGATACACAACCACAACACAATAACCTGCCAATAACATTTTGATAATAACAATGGCTTCCAAGCCCCACATTCATTAATCCTACTAGGGCCGAGGTAGTGGAAAGAAACCAAAACCCCTCCAAACCCTCTATAATCAACAAAGCCACAAATGCTCGAATAAGAATACAGAAATGCACCTAGATGTGCAGAATAGATACAATAACATCCTGAAATAATAAAGACAGGAAAATAAATGATACACCAATAGGGATATGCCAACAGACTGGCTCCCCAAAGAAATACATGACAATCCCATACAAATGGGTAGAGAAACTAACAGCAGAAGACTATCGTCCCCAAACCAATCGTACTGCAACCTTAACCGCATCATCCTGTCCAACTCCCCAAAACCTGTAACAAGGAAAATAAGAGAGAACTGCCGTTGCACCGCATCCTGCCCATAGCCGTATAATTCCTGCAACCTGGCGTGGAATAACAGGGGGCAAATGAAATTCCCATGTGAGCAAATAAGCTCAGTGGGAAAAGATACTCTAACTACCACATCCTCTAATAGTTTAGGTAATGCTAAACCACCCAGTGAGATACATAGCCCACAACATAACTCAGCCACCAAAACCCAAGGTACGTGCTCATATACTACCGTACGTAAGTATATAGGGGATATATATATACACATATATATATATAAATAAATACACAACATGAGCCTATAAGATACAACTAAGACTCATACTCCTAGTACCAACACCAGTAATCTACACTACTCTCACCAACGTACACTAGGTACACGACACCCAAGTCAAGCCTAACCAATCATCAAGCGTTCGTGATGCTAACAAGAAACTCCAGACAAAGGGAATCACACTCACCTCTAATATCCACAAGGATCGAAACACACCACTAGTACCAAGGAATACCCATAACTCACTCCCCGAGAACACAGGAGGAAAAGTACTCACGTCCTTGCGTACGAACACAATCATCGTCTATATATATATATATGTATCATATATATATATAACAAACCTCTTCCCATTCCTAAGGAAAATCTACCTCTCAAAGGCTAGATCACCTCAATCATATCACCATACCGTAAATTAAATCGACCTCACAGTACTATCATCAATAGGGTCAATCACATCACCAACACTCTCACTGTAGGCGAGGAAAACCACCCAATCAAATCACTAAGGGTACACAAACTCAACTCACAAGAACGACCACCTCAGGATCACCAAAGCAAAGCGAAGGAAAAAAACTTCCCAATGTTAAACCAACAGATAACCGAGACAACAATGTCAAGGTAAAGAACACCATAAGTGTTTAGTGAAAACACCCGAACAAGAAAACCAAAGCAAGGGGAAAGAAGTCCCAACGCTAAACCAACAGATAACCGAGACAACAACGTCAAGGTTAAAACACCACAAGAGCTTAGGGAGAACACCTGGACAAGGAACCCAGTCCACTCTGTATCTATGCCCCTAACATGTGGAACAACTCGAATCACCTAAGTGGTGACATCAAAAACTAAGAAAGTGAAAGGCAACACTATATGTGTGCACTGAACAACACAAAGCGTCATACAGAGACCTAGAAATGATAGGAAGCAAGGGTGAAACAATGGAACACCTTTCAAAACTCTACAGGATGAGATATTGAGAAAGAAGTCTTGAAATCTCAGAATCCCAAGAAAAGTAATAAAATAGTTTTCCTTTTAAGAAACCACATAGTAAAAATGACCGTCTTGCCTCCGGTCTCCGTTAGTCGCCCTCAACGACTTTTAGAAGTTAAAAATATTTTTAAATAAGATCCTAAGATCATTTTACCAAGTACTAAAACTTTTAGTTGCTACGGGGGTAGGCGAAAACGGGTTTTTCCTTTTAAATACAAAAAGTTTAGAAAACACCGTTTCCGAAGGACAACCAAATAAGGGTAAACACAACTTCACAAATTCCTATAATATCCAAGAGGACAAGGAAGGAAGAATACTACATTGGGTTCACGGAACACAACTATCCGTTCCCAACCTCACAAAATCAAATGACAACACCTGGAAAAGGTTCGGCACCACGCCGTAACCGACAACTCAAGGAATGACGTGTAAGTCAAAGACATGTACTAGTATACAGAGTACAGTAAAAGAAATGCTTAGGGGAATGAACTAAGCACTAGAAACAACGCTACAACACCACAGTACCCCAAGTACTTAATAAAATCACTTAAACCCCCTAATATCACGAAAAGGGAAAACTAGTGGCCGATACCACGGGAATAACTAGTCTAAATCAATATTTTTTCCAATTCATTATGACCTCAATTTCACAATTGGTAATTAACTGAATCAAGAGGTCATTTCCACTCAACTAGACAGGTTCAATCACAACCACTTGTAACCGCACTCAAACCTCAAAAGCACGATAAAGGATACCTCCTTCTAAGTGGGAAGGAAACATCAAGGGTCAGTAATATGCAACCAACCAAACCACAAAACTATCACCGCCTTCTCTAAGGCCTCAAATCACAATTGATACTCAATCAATCCCTAACCTCAAATCTCTACAGATAACACATAATTAACCACAAATGTCACTATGTTAATATACCTAACCTCCCCCAAGGGTACAAGGTAAATAATCACAAGTATAAAGATATACGTTTCATTTATACTTTAACAATTTTCGCATTTAAAGTCATGTTTTCACATTATTCATTTCCAGTTGAGCATTTTATAAAATATGAATTTAATTCACAATATTCATACATAACATGCTCCAACATCACATGTAATATAACACATATACATGTTAAACGAGATCACATAAAGAGTATGCAGTGTAATATGACTCGACATTCCCCGTGATACTCACACAAAAACACACCCTTTCTAAGGGTAACAGATACATACTTTGTCCACTTACTTTTGAGGATACAAGCTCATCAAGTAATGGAGAGTTACCACACAGACTTTTCCCAAGTGATTTTGACACTTCTCACTTTCAACAAGGAAGACGGTTGCACGAGATCCCAACTTGCAACTCCGTGCGCCATGACTACAAAAGTCAAGAACATGAGCCTCTACTTAGACTTCTAACTCACATTTGCTGGCTTTTTAGTTTCGTAGGCGTGATACCTCCTAGCCAGTTGTTGTGATGATCCGACACAAAGACACCCACAAGATTATACCGCCCGCATATACCAACATCATGATTTGACACTACATGACATTCTCAATATGCATCCAGGGCCTCAACATAAATATGTAATGCATCATATTTATGTACAATATCCACATGATATCAACATGAACCTCATAATCTCCTTAACATGCTTTTAAAACACAATAAAGACATTTAAATCGTGAGAAAATATATTCATTTACAATTCATGCTTAAACAACATATTTTCTTTAATCCTTTAAGAAAATATTTTCAATTCCTCTTAACATGCCTTTAAAATAATTAAAGCAATTAATTCACGTATCGCAAAGGGAACCTAGCACAACGTTTAAGTTTCACGAATCTCTACTAACTCATTTAACTCTCAAGGGAATTTCTAAGCCACATATTCCTATTCAATTCAAATAGGAATTTATGTAGTTCGTAGGAAATAATTTTAATTAATTTTCTCAAATTAATTTCTAAGTCCTGCATCGCTCCTAAGCCAATTATATATATTTAAATTAACAATTTAATATATATCTATATTAAAATAAATAAGGGTTTGCACACCCCAAACTACTTTAACGATACGGAGTGATAAATAGAATTTCCCACCTTAATAACGCTTACAGAACAGCCGTTTCGGGCCCACCGTGAACAGTGTCGACGCCCGATTATGGAGCCCGCCGACCAAAGTCGTCCGAAAATTATTTCAAATATATCGAAACGTCCGCCTCAACAACCTATACAATATATATGAAGCCCATTAGCAATAGGTTAATTAATTTGGGTAAATCTAAAATAACCTAAACGAAAATTCAAAACTTTAAATCGAATTTCCCGACAAACCGCTCAACGAAAAATTACAAAATATTTACACGTCATACCTGACATATAGGCGAAGCTACCCTCCAAACATCAACCCAAACCAAGGTAGAGAAGTCATCCAAACAAATTTGTGAAGTTTTTGGCCGAAAATGGCTTGTTCGTCGTCGCATTGCTATGACGACTGCTGCTACGCGCGGCCAGCTGCTGCGACGTCGCCAGCTCCAGCGAGCTTCAGCCCCTTACTCCCGCCGCGAACCACCAACCCCTCTCTCCCCTTCGTGACCTCTCTCTCTCGTGATGAGATGCGGTGGTGGAAAAGAAAATACGGCCAAGTCTGATGAAGGGAAGAAGAAGGTAGGTCGGTGTTGTTGTGGAGAGGAAACAAGATGAAACTTCGTGCAGATTTTGTGAAAGAGGAGAAGAATAGCTGGTGTATATGCATATACATATATATGCTTAATCGCACAACTAACCCTCCAATTCTCCAAAATTATAAAATAACCCTCATACTTTACTAAAATGTCCAAACGGTCCCCAAATAAAATACCGGAACTCCACGAGGCGTCAAATAAATAATAGTCAATATAAATAACCCGGGGTACAAAACTCAAACATCAGACAAACAAACGTGTCGCCACCTAGTCGAAGCACTAATAATTAAATATCGAAACGATACCGCGTAGTCGATAACAAGAACTTGCGTAGTCGTCAAGGAGAAACCGTAATGTCGTCTAGTCAACTTTAAAACTAAACGTGAAAAATTTACACGCGAAATATCAAAAATAATATGAACGATGCAAGTGACGTCATAACTGAAATTAAATCAGAAATAATTTCAGGAAAAAGAAAATAACACGGAGTATTACATGCAGAAGGTGTATGTATTAAGGGTTGTAAAAATGGGGCAAGTATAGGTTCTGAGACATGTGGTGTGGAGGTGGTTGGAGGTGGTGGTGGAACCGAAGGTTTTCTGATCTGTAAGTGTGGTAAGGAGGGAGAGGTAAATAGGCTAGGTTGTCCAAGTGGTGCAACATATAAAGGTTGGGACATAGGTTGTGATGTATAAGTAGGGAAAAGGGATAAGGAGCCAAAGAAATCTGGAGGACTGATCTGTCTTTGAGTTTGTTGAGCTTGCAAGGACTGGAGTTGTATTTTCAAGTGTTTCATTTCAACATCTTTGTGGAGAAAAGCTGAAGTGAAGGTTTGGTTGGAGTAGGCCATCTGGAGAAGTTCACCATGGAGACCTTGCATCTTCTGTTGGAGATCATTGATAAGGATATCCAAAGAGGTGAGCTTTTTGTGGAAAGTATTTTCCAAAGACTGTTGGGAGTGTGAAATCCTTTGCAAGATCTTATTATGGGTCAGAGCATTGGTAGATTGCCAATTGATAGCCGCTTCGGTAGCAGTGACTGGTTTGGTAGATCCGTCTGAGTGGATGACATGAGGATCCGGGATCTTGTGGTGATGAGTTGTTTTTTCTTGAGGATCATGGTAGGAAATAAGAGGAAAGTCTGCTTCTGTCAATGATGATGAAGGAGAAAACATGTAACAGGGAATAGATGCAGGTTGTGCCGGTGGTGGTGATGGTTTTAGAGTACATGGTTTATAGGGTGGTTTACAAATTGAAGGAGAAGGCTTAGGCTGTGGTGTTCTGGACTTACCATAGGTAGCATAAAAATCAAATTTTCTAGAGGGTTCACCAAGAAGGTCTACAGTGGGATCACCATTTTCATATATTTCCTTTAAACGTTGCTGAGATGACTTTTTCTTTCTTCTGGGCTCATCCTCAAAGTCATACAGACAGTCATCACAATCACAAACATCAAAAAACTTGTGTCCAGTGACAGGGTCTTGGAAAAAATATAACGGGTCTCCAGAGGATTGAAAAGAGTTGATTGGAATTTGGTTTTGAAAAGCTGAGGGAGATATCATGTTAATCTCGGGGAGACGTGATGAAAATATGGGAAGGGAGTTTGGAGAAGTAGTATCTGGCTTGGGAAAAGAGATCTCAATGGAGCCATCAGGTTTGGTGGTGAAAGTAGGATTGATGGACTGAACTGGTTTCAGGTGTTGATGTGTTTTCTAGTTCTAAATCTGGGTTCAATTGATGAACCCAGATTTCCTCCATTATGTCTATATCCAGATCTTCTAGTTCTAGATCCCTCATTTCACCTTCTTCTTCTTCTCGCATCGAATATTTATATGAGTATGACTACCTTGATGAATCAAGCAAAATCCATGTCACCGACCATCCTATAGTTAATCCTTACACAACTTTTGCTAAACCAACCAATACAGTAAAGAAGACCGTTACCCGTTTGTTCCAAACCCCTTGTCCTTCTTCAGTAAAAGAATATCTGCAAGCCTCTCGATTCAACCAATGTTTCATTCCTGCTACTGAACAAGAACAATTATTTCCCCTAGAGTTACCTTCTGACCTTCCTAGTCAGTGGCAACAACAAGGTTTCACACATCTCCATTTTGGAGTTGTTCGCCTTGCTCTCTCCTTTCATGGCCGAAAAGGTCTTCATGTTACCTCCCGTATTGCTCTGGTTGATACCAGATTCAACCACTATCAGCATGCATGCATAGCAACTATCCAAACTACCTTAAATGTTGGCACAGTAGTGTTCATTTTTTTCCCAAACTTCAACATGCTCTTAGCATATCCACATCTGCTTAGTGCCTTGAAAGTCCATATCCAGATTGGTGGCGCATCCACTGTCTCTACCACCTATGCTGCTACCTCCACTATCAGATGGCATACCGACTGCAAAATCATGCCATGGATATGTACTTACCATCATCTGCCTCCAATGATGCGCTCCTGCTTGACATAAACACCACCCATCAAGCAACTTGTTCCCATATTCCTAAGCAGCTCTCCAAACCCGAGCTTCTTAAGCTACTCCCAGAATCATGGGTTACAACTTATGAGAAAGAACCATTTTTGTAACCACAAATCATTCTAGATTTGTAACCACTTGTGTTTTCTAGTTTCTGGGCTCCCTCTATAATTGAAAAATTTAGAGGGAGTAGGGAGTAGGAAAGTATTCGATGATTTTAGAAAACCTCCTCTCTTTTTTTTCAAAGAAAAACAACTGGTGTAATAATAAAAATCCAAGTAAAGGCTCTAAGGAAATCAATAAGGAAAGAAGATAGACAGCAAAGTTAACCCACCAATTAAACGTTCTTAAGACATCCAAGTCATTGTCCGATGACTAGTCGAATCTCTCCAAAATCCCCACATATACACACACAGACGCAGATATATATACATTCATATATATATATATATATATATATATATTTAAACCTCGGTATATGCTTCCGGAATCTCGTCTTATCCTCCTCACATTTTCTTCTTTCTTCAATTTTCAAAACCCCTCTCTCTCCCACACAGACGCAGATATATATATATACATACATATATATATTTAAACCTCGGTATATGCTTCCGGAATCTCGTCTTATCCTCACATTTTCTTCTTTCTTCAATTTTCAAAACCCCCCTCTCTCTCACTCACTCGCACTCACACAGCTACTCTCTCTCTCTCTCTACCCGATATGGCGCGAACAACTCCAATATTCCACAACAACAATGTCTTCTTCACCTTCCACTCTAAACCCTCACTCTCTCTCTCCCACTCAACTTCACCTATCAACTCCCTCTTTTTCGCGCCATTTTCGCCACCTCCCTCACTATCCTCCTCCTCGTCAACGGCGTGTTGTCGAATCACCACGCGCGTCTCCACCGTCCCGCTCGAGCACGCGCCGCCGCCGCCGCCGGACTTCGATTTCCGCAAAGAAATCGCCCGCCTCCGAGCTCTCCGATCCAACCTTTCCAATTCCCCCAATTTGAGAGAGAAAATCAGAGTAATTGACTCTGATTCGAGAGTGCTTGGATTTTTTCACATGCATAGAAATGGATTATTTAGGGTTTTGAAGTCTTTGAATTTGGATGAATACGAGTTGTTTTTGCTTAAATGTGTTGTTGCTGTGGGGCAAGAGCACGTTCTTGGTTCGTTGCCGGTTTCGGCCGAGTTCGAATCCGCGAAAAGCTCGCTGAAGAGTGCGCTCTATGCTTTGGCTGACAGGATTGAGAAGTGGGACGCGAGTGGTGGTGAGCGTTTGGGAAAGAATGGTGATGTTAGGTTTGATGAGGAAGAAATTCGGGCATTGAGAACATTGCTGAAGACTCTGAGAGAAATGGAACAATTTTATGACTGTGTTGGAGGAATTGTTGGGTTAGTGCTCTTTCTCACATATAATTCAATCCATAACTCACTTATATGTTGTTATTGGTGAGAACCCAGATTGCTTATGCAGTTCTAGTTGTGAAAAATGCAAACCCACAAGTAGTATTTTCTACATATGCAAGAAAATGTTATAATTCTGTGAAAATTCAAACCCCCAAATTAGGAGCAACATTATATGAATGTTAGTTTGCTGCATCTCCTAAGAGAATGAAATTACTCTTTCTGATGATTGTCCATGCTATCACTATTGCTCAATGTCCTCTTTTTTGGCAGACTGTTAAGGAGTATTAAATCCCAGGTTTATTGTTTTAAGTAAAAGCCTTATATAGGGATCAACATTTTGTTTGTGGAGGATTAATATTGTTTATTAGTCGGGTTAATATTTTCTATTTAGATCATTGGGATGTTGCGAAACTGTTTTCGTTATCAAGGCGGTTTTCAGCTGTGTGTGTTTGTGATTAATTCGAATAATGTATTGATTGCAGATATCAAATTTGGGTACTAGAGCTTCTTGCTCAATCAAGTTATAATGGACAGGTGATAAATTGGTCCCAAGACATAAATGAATCCAAGGAGAATCAATTTTTAGAAATTCGTCCTCCTACTGTACTTGATCTTTCTAAAGATATGGAATATGCTTCTCAAGCAGCTTTATGGGGAATCGAGGTTAGATTCAAAAGTGATTTTTTTTTGTTTTTGTTTTATCATTCCACTGAAAGGATGTTATGCATAATTTTGGAGTCGCAAAATCTTTTTCCTTTTCAGAGTTTGCCAGATCTAGGGGAGATTTATCCTCTTGGAGGCTCTGCAGACAGGCTTGGTTTGGTGGACTCTAATACAGGTGAATGTCTTCCTGCTGCAATGCTTCCTTTTTGTGGACGGACTTTATTGGAAGGTCTAATAAGAGATCTTCAGGTATAAGATCTCTGTTTGTCAAGCTCGAAATCTTTGTTTATGCCTTTGATTCTTGGCAATAAGAAAGAATTATTATTGGCATTGCCCATTGCTGAATGATGATTTTACATATATGGTTTTAGACTGAAAATAATGGGAGTTTATTACTATTGGTAGGCTAGAGAGTTTTTGCATTTCAAGATATTTGGGAAACAATGCATAACTCCTGTTGCAATTATGACAAGTTCGGCAAAGAACAACCATGAACGCATCACATCACTTTGTGAAAGACATGGATGGTTCAGAAGAGGCCGATCAAGTTTCCGACTTTTTGAGCAGGTTGCAGATCTGAAAGACTACTGTGATGTCTTCTGCTACTCCTTAAATTGCTTCTTTGTGTAGCTTATATGAATGGAACTATGCATTTTGTAATTTCTTTTTATGAATTCTCAGCCTCTTGTTCCAGTTGTGAGTGCAGAAGATGGCGAATGGCTGGTCACTAGGCAATTCGTGCCCGTACGCAAGCCTGGTGGTCATGGAGTGATTTGGAAACTTGCACATGATAAAGGCATTTTCCAATGGTTTTATGATCATGGAAGAAAAGGTGCAACTGTTCGACAAGTCAGGTTAGCTTTAGCTATCCTATTTAGAGCATGTGGAGTGGTGTGTTATGGGTGGCTTTACACTTTTTGATAAAGTGTAGTGCCAGGTCAGTGATTTGAAGAGTGGGTGATGACATGGCTGTCCTATGGAGTGGTGTTCTATATTTTACTACACTTTATTATTATTTTATTATTCAACATTATTTAATTACTATTAAATTTTTTTAATATACAAAAAATATTAAATATGACAAATAAAAATATATTCTCAAATTTTCTACAAATGAAAAATACATTAATAATTTCTCACATACAAAAAAAAAATAAACATGCAAAATTATATTTAATGTAAATTAGATTGGAAAGTGTGTGTGATGTGGTATGGTGTTTGAATTTCACTCTCCACTTTATTATTATTTTAAATTATATTTAATGTAAATTAGATAATATATTTTAAATTAATTAAATCATAATTATTTTAAAATTAGGTAAGTGTATTAAAATTTATATTACTGTACAAAAATAAAATAAAAATTTAAAAAGATAAAATAAATTTAATTTGATACATCAAAAACTTCATCTCTTTTTTTTTCTTAAAAAAATAATATTTCAAATGAAAAAATTATATAAAATAACACAATACCTAAAAGAATTTACAAAATATATAATTAATTTTTTTATTTAAAATATAGTTTTAGAGACATGTGGCACAAAAAAATACAGACACAAGTGTGATGGCCCACCTTTTTCTCACTTTCCTCTCTCCTTATGGCCCACCTTTTTCTCTCTCCTCACGCTACTTGACTCTCTATATGTGGAGAGTGAAGTGCAATGTTTGCTATGGGTCCCACAAAGTGGAGAGCCCTGCTCCATTACTCTTCTACACTCCATCACACGCCACAGGGGCTCCTAATGGCCAAATTGGGCTGCACTCCGGATGCCCTTATGGTCCAAATACTTATATCTATTTTGTTTGACAAGAAATGATTGGGCAATGATTATTTATTTTGCAGTATATATTGACATTGATGAATTTGCAGTAATGTTGTGGCTGCTGCAGATTTGACTCTCTTGGCATTGGCTGGAATTGGTTTGCGCCATGGTAAGGTAGGCTTCATCTAACAACTTGATTACATTGTCTTATTTTGGCGAAACTAAATTTTCTTTAGGTGTCAGTGTAACAATATTAGGCAGTGTGGGCAAGGTATTTATTGCGTCTTACATCTCCAAGGTTTATCCTCTGTGCCTTGTCAACATGTCAAAGTTTGTTACCCGAGGAGCTTATGATATAAGGATAAAGCGGATGCCACATTGCAATCATGTTTTCGACACATTGCATATTGACCCTATGCTCAAATGTCTTTTAATGTGTTTCTATGAGCTAATGTCTTCTCAGCTTTTACCTATATTCTTTGTGCGTCTATGTATGGTCATCTATTCCACTTGCTTTTGGTTATACACATGAAATATGAACAAATAAATCTAACAGTTTCTTGACATATATCGCACTGGATACCTTTGCTATTGTTGTCACTAGCTAGTCATACATCCTTTGAGAGACTTTGAAGTAAGCAAAAAGTTGAAAACATACAAAAATATCCTGTGTTTCAAAACTATACTTTCAAAATTGGAAAATAGACAATCACATGTGGGTTTACAATAATAAAAAAAATACAGATATAATTACATTTTGGAGAGACGGTGTTTTTTTGTTTTCTGCTGCCTGATTCTAGTACCTTTTGTTGATTTCTAACTGCTAATATACAGAAACTGGGATTCGCATCATGTAAGCGAAACTCGGGGGCGACAGAAGGAATAAATGTTCTGATGGAGAAAAAGGCTCCTGATGGGAAGTGGGCATATGGTTTTTCATGCATTGAATACACAGAGTTTGACAAGTTTGGAGTCATTGATGGTCCTCTTTCTCCTAATAAGTATGTTAAATATCTTAATGCTCTAAACTTGTAAGTACAAAAGGATGGTAGATTAATTATTCCGTGGCTTGCACTTTCTTTTATATTGCTATGTTAGACACTGCTTGTGGATTCTTTATGACAAATTCACAGAGCATTTAATATATACAATTAGAATACTGATGGAATTGCTGACTCATTACCATCAACTGTGATCATTTTTGCTGTTTAGAACTTTTACTGGTTTATATATGTAACACACTGTTAGATATCCGAGGAATTTGTACTATACTCTGGAGCAAGAACTTCAGAAGATGAACATTGTGTGTGTTTGGTTACAGTTCCTGAATACCAATATAGTGAATATGAATAATTTGATTAGAGGGGATCTGTTTGAAAGAATCAAATAATCATACAATATGGATATATTGAACTGTTTGAATGAAACAGTAATGCACTTTGTAGTGCATTATACTGTTACTTTATCTGTTTGATTAACATTTTTTTACATGTTTTATAGGATATTGTTATTATCGGTATAGATATCCCAACGGAAACAACATTTATCAACCTTTTTTGGGTAGGTTCAGGTTGACTGATCATTACTCCATAATGAAATAAACAGCTCAAGCATAGGTGGAAAATCAATGTGGCAATACTCAACATTAACATTCCAGATCCTTTCCCTATATATCTTCAAATAACCATTTTGTTGCACTGAAAATATTGAAATGAATAAGCCGAAACTGCTAAAATAATACTTATCAGATCCTACTGTGAAATGCTAATCAAAGCTTGTACTTTCTAAGCATATGAGGAAGTCCTTTATATAAACTGCAACAAACGCATACTTCAAAGGATCTTTCTTTTTCACTCTCTCTTTCTCCCCACATCTCCAATTCTAACCTCTTTAGCATTAATTAATTTGTTTTTGGATAGGTAAGACAAAGTCCCACAACCAATTTGTCCCGTCTGTCACTTGAACCCTTAACCTCCTCTTTGGAAGGTGGGAGACATTAGAAACCACTCGAGGTAATGCTTGGTGATATCGAGGCATTAACTTGTATCTATGGAACTAGTTTGGTTGAAGGCTTCAGTCTAGTGTAACATATCAAATTCATGTACAATCTGATGATCTGGCAATCGCATTACGTTGTCTAGAAGTTTATTTTGTGTTATTCTTTCATTTTCTTGATAAGTAAGATTTCATAAACTGCGCTCAAAGAGGGGAGCTCCCAAAAGAATACACAAGGCGCCAAAGGCGACAACTATTGAAGCATGGACACCTTTTAAAGGAGGCGTACTGGTTTTGGACATGTATCCGACCAACACACGTGTCCGGATGTGGGAGTGTCCGGAGTAGTTTTTTAATCGGAACATGCGAGGAAACTTGGAGGACACGTGAGGGACACCTGGATCCTATATTATTCACTGATGAGGGTGATGGAAATGACAATGAGTTTATGCTAGATCCAACTCGATAAAGAGGACTATGGACTTCATTTTCCTTTTTTGGTTTTCTCTTGTGCTTGTCATTTAACCCATCTAAGAAAAATAGAAACGTTGTTTGATTTTGGTTTTTGAACCTCTGTCAAGCAGGGAAAATAAACTTGTAGCTTTTAGTTACTAAATTTATGACTTTATGTGATCAAGGAGGAAATATTATAATGTTGTAGGTTTTTGGTTATTAAACGGAGAATCGTGAAGATGTTGGATATTTGCGTTAACTTGTTTATCTATTTTTCTTTATAACTTTCTTGGGTTCTTATTTCTTAAATGATGAATTGAAGTATCTCTGTAATGTAGTATGTGTGTGTGTGTGTGTGTATATATATATTGAGGTAAATATATATGGCATTCTGGATATTGAATATATATAATATAATTTAGATGTATCCCCACTGTATCATATCCTATTTCTTTGGAATTTGACATGTCTTGTCGTCTCGGTGTCCATGTCCGTGTCCGTGTCCCTTCTTCATGTACTATATTAAAGTTGATATGGCCCACTGAACTGTTAATGCTGGTACCTAAAGTTCTGCTTATGTTGGTATTGATTTTATCTAGTATCTTGTATTTTGTTTTTTCAATTTACTCATTCTAAAATTGAGACATGTTTGTATTTGGTTACATATGCTCATTGAGTTTACCTATTGGTTACCTTATCGTTTGTATAGGAAAGGTTTGAGTCGTCTGTAATACTCCATCCTGATTTTAACTTAGTAGAAGATTTGATAGTAGTCTCTAACATGAACCTTGTTTATTATGTTAAGTTTGCAGGCAGAGTTCCCTGCCAATACGAATATATTGTATGTAGATTTACCTTCCGCGGAGCTTGTTGGATCAAGAAATAATGAAACCAGCTTGCCAGGCATGGTGCTTAACATGAAAAAACCAATTACATATGTGGACGAGTTTGGAATTCAACATTGGTATGTTGAGAACTTTTGTCACTTAATTTCTTCAAGTTTATATATTTAGCCCTAGATGTGTTCTTTTGTTAGTATATCATCTATGCATGTCTGACAATACATCCAGGTTCAAAATTTGGAGGAAATACATTTTTACGAGCTTTCAATATAGTTTTGCATGTTATGTATATTTATGTGTTTGTCTATAATTTATGATGTACTAGCAGTTATGGAAGATGTATCAAGGAATAATTGAAGGTGTCTACCCTGTGATTACTCAGTGCCCAGGAATAAATGTTTTTGTACTAAAGCTCCAAGGATGATTGTGCTTAAATGGCATGTTTGTTTCATTTCTGAAGAACATATTTTGAGAAACATAAGAATTGCCAACAATGTTGAGAGTCAAATTCGAAAAACATTCTTTAATTTTTTTTCAGTTTGTTGTTATTTCCACTTGGTATCAGCTACTGGTTCAATATGCTGCTTTTCTTCATTTTGTTTTTCAAGGAAGTGAATGATTTAAATCAATAATTCGGATTGTCAGATATGTTTTCATATGTGATTCATCAGTTGACCCTCGATATATTTTAGACATATCGTGTTACTTATATTATAAATCCAGTCACACACTCCGGGAATCCATTAGCTACCTCAAAACTTCACTAATTGTTCTGATCTCCCCATTTCTCTCTTCCAAATATTGTCGTCTTAATACTAGAACACAGGATTTGTATATGACCCTATATATAGAGTTTCCCTACCTCCAACTCATTTCACAGTTTTTCTTTCTAACTAATCAGTTCTGCCATTCCAGTTAGGGAGAAGGTTTATTTCCAATTACTTGAATAATATTTTTCAACTTTACCCTCTAATTAAACCATAAATCCATGATATAGTCAAATAATTTAGTGGTCATTACAGGGACGGACCCTGAAAATTATGTGAGTGGGAGCAACCTTGGACAAAATCTGAGGTTATATGTGGTGGACATACTGACATTTTTTCATAATATAAGTGGGGGCAATTTCATCCACCCACTTCTTAACAGGTCCGTGTATGCCCATGAACATGTCTATTGTGTCCTTACAGCCTTTCTCCATGCAACATGGTGGGGTTTATTGATTCTTGAAAAATTAATAGTGCTGACTACCAACTACTCTAGAAGTTTAAGCTATTAAAGAGGTGAAACGACTTCTTAATTAGGTGACCGTGAGGTTTGGACACATAACTTTATGCTATGATACCATGTTGGTTACTCGAGTATTCTAAAAGCTTAAGTGGTTAGAGAGGGTGTAGCTTGAATATTTAAATCCTTCAACAAATAGCAAATAAGTAACTTGTATAATACGTTTCTTGTGTACGTGTCTACGTATTTATCCATATGTATTATATCATACGTACACACGTAAAATACGTGCATGCACTTGAATATTTTGGCCTTACTATGCCTTTATCTATGCAACATGGGTTATTATTGTTTTCAATTCAATCATTTAAAAAAATCGCATTAGATAGATCGAATGAAATATTAATTTAAGAATTTTTTTGGTCATATCTACGTATGAATTTTGTGTTTTGGTTGATGTGTATTGTGATAATGTATGGAAAAGTATTTGAAATTGTTGCCATGTCGCTGGTATGTTGGTGATTTACTACTTTAAAATGTATGTCATGTCATGGCATGTCTACAGTCCCTTCTCAATGTCAATGCTTCATGGTTTTCCTTTAGCCCATAGAAGTTCTGGATGCTTAAAGGTAGAGTAAATCCTGCCAGTCAGATATATGAAGGAACTTCTGGGCCTTCACAAATCAATGAATCCAGTGACATGATATTTTCTTCCATTTCGCTATTATTGTTTGGAAAATCAAATCAATTTTAGTTATGCCTTGAAAGACTAGCTCTTATACAGTTTCAGACTTCTTTCAAGCTAAGCCCTTCAACTCCAACTCCTCTTCTAACGAATCTACGGGAACTGGGGCTCTCTATCTTCTTTAGAAACTTAGTCCATATCTATCTTTTTAGCTATGTCGTTCGTTTGAAATTAGAAAATTGCATGTAGGATTTGATATAGAAACTTACATAGATTACTGAAAAAGGTATTTCTTGCGAGTTAAAACGACAAAGGTAATAGTTAAGGTATTTTTAGAATTTAGTAGATATTATAAAATGATTTGAATTTCATGTCTCTGGATTAAAAGAATGACGGCTATTTCATTTGAGAATTCACAGAGTTATTATCTTCCTATTATTGAAGCAGTCAACTCTCATTTGTTTTCTATACAAATTTTGTATGAATTGTGATATATGGATATTCTATGAAGAAGTTACATACAAATTTACTATTGCTTGTACAAAACAGTAAGTGGATTGAGATTTTGGCAAGCAAGAGAGAGAATAGTTCAGGAGGGTAAGCCTGATATCAAAGGCACACGATACCAAAATTAAATGTCCTTGTCTGTGTGTTTACTTGGCCTTTCTGCCTCTCTAATTCTATATGATATGAATATTCTGTGAAGAACTTACGTAAAGTTGGTATTGCTTGTGAAAACTGAAAGTGGATTGAGATTTTGGCAAAGTTAGAGAGAAAATAGTCCAGGAGGGTTTCCTTAAGCCTGCGATCAAAGGCATAAGGTGCCAAAATTTTATGTCCTCATCTTTTGTGTTTACTTGACCTTTCTGCCTTGGTTTGTTATCAATTTTATATTGATAACTGCTTGTAACCTTCTCCTCTTTTACTGAGGTTACCTTTACGATATATGTTGTTTCTTATTATGGCAATTTGCTGAAAGCTAATCACCTTTTACTTGTTTGTGCTAGTGTCTCTGGTGGTCGCCTGGAATGCACAATGCAAAATATTGCGGATAATTTTTTCAGTATGTATTCATCGCAATGTTATAATGGTCTAGAAGGTATGCTTTGTTTACTTCCAGTTTCTAAAGTTTGTTAGTCGTGCATTATATGTATTTCTTATGCATGTCTTATTGTGTTGATGGAAGTTATCTCGGCTGCGTACTAACAGATATGCTGGATACCTTTATTGTTTATAATGAACGAAGGAAGGTCACATCATCTGCTAAAAAGAAAAGAAGACCCGCTGACAAGTCTTTACACCAGGTTTTACCTCATAATAATTTACAATGTGTCTTTGTTCATTAGGGAAACAACTGAGATGTTGTATGATGAGATTTACCTTGTCTAAAGTCGGATCGTCAAAAAGAGTATCAAATCACTATTTCTTTTATTGCTATGTCTATTTATGCCTGTTTCAGTCTTGTTCTACTACTCTCATTCCCTTAATCATAATAACTTTTTAGGTTTCACTGTGCCATTTCATTCTGCACTAAACATGTCTGGACGATTGAATCATAATTCAGCTCGTTCTTCTTGATAACCTCTCTGGGTTATTCCTGGGTTCACCACACTCGATTTCCATCTACAGTTTTCTTCGATTTTTTTATTGTTTGACTATCCATATTTCTGAAATAAAAAGTTTAGAAGCAGTTGTAATTACTTTTTAACAGTACTGGTCTATCATATGATTTATTTCATCATATTAATGAGCATAAAAGTTTTTTTCGCTTAAATACAATAGTTATCCTGCCTTTTACTTCCATCATATTTCATATTCTCAGTGAATTAATCATACTCATCTTCTTTCGTGAACATCAGCTTGCCCTCTGTGGTGATGTTATGGAGTGAACCTGATTCATCACAGAATAGGCTTTTATAGTTTCACCTGCCTTTTTGTTTAAAAACTCTGGTTGCACTGCAAGTGGTACTGTGATGCCAAACTTTTATCAGTTCATTCTTCACCATTTATCTAAACCAATGATTACATTAAAAAAATAACAATATCTTAATTCGTACTTCTCTTGGCAAAAATGCCCTTTTCTTCAGTTGCATTTTATTGGTCTGTTATAAAATCCTGTCTCTGCCACTTCTAGTTATGATTGGGTTGAACTATCACTGCAATATCAGGTTAACTACTAAATTATAGGGCATTACATATCTTACAATAAAAGAGAGTTCTCTAAGAACATACATTTTTATAACTATAAGTCAGCAAAGCAGACTTTTTGTACAGTTTTATGATTTTCAGTTTTTGGAGAAGAAACTGTTTCAAAAAAAGGCAAACCAGGCAGGCCCATTCTTCCTTTTCCATTTGTACTTTACATGAAGACTTTATTTGCACTCAAAATTAAATTTTGAGCATTAAAGATAAATGTTATTGGGTTGATGATTAGGTGAGAGGAACTATATTAAATAAGTTGCATTTTAAAAGGAAAATAATTTGTAGACAAAACTATGGGATGATTCAAAGGTTCGAATTCCAACAATCAGTCTTCCTTGGTTTGAGAACTTTCTAATGGTGTTACTGAAATTTTGTAAGGACACGAGTTTATGTTTTATAACTGATAACTTAGACTACTTAAGTGACCTCATTATTGCTTATTTAACGTAATTGTTTGTATGCAGACTCCGGATGGCGCACTGTTGGATACTATGCGTAATGCCTATGATATCCTTTCCCATTGTAATATAAAAATTCCTGAGGTATGTCCTTCTAAATCTCACACGGTAACACTGAACTTTCTTCCAATGATGTGAGCTGAACATTGTTGCTAATTTTACCACTTTTTGAACCAATTTCATTACTTCATGTTCAAGCTATATTAGCTTGTAATTTTTTTTCCTGAAGCACTTTAAGCCATTAAGCCAATATATTTTTCCTTCATATTTGTTAGATTGAAGGAAATGACAAATATGTTGATTCTGGACCCCCATTTCTCATCCATCTTCACCCTGCTCTTGGACCACTTTGGGAAGTAGCTAGACAAAAGGTAAGCATACTCTGGTTGTGTGTATATATGGTTTGGCTGGAAAAATCTTCTTCTGTCTATTTATTAGCAATATGTTTCTTTTTCTTTATTTTGTTTTCTTCTTCTCTACCCCCCTTCCCAGAGGAAAAAAAACTCACACCCCACGTTTGATTGGATGGCCTGTAATTGTAGTTAGTGAGTATATTACTCATAAATATTACTCTTAGTGTAAATTTAGAGAATAGTTTTCCCAACTAAATAATATTGTTAATTGTCAATAAACTGGTATTTTTCATTTTGAAATTTATTCCGAGTGCATAAGAGTTTTCAGCGACATAGAAATGATTAATTTGTACTTCTCCACTTCTTTCTAACGAACAAGTGGCTAAAAGGCACAGACATTGGTTCGAAGGACTTGTTTCCTTGTCAATGATGTATCATATAAATGACGTTTCCCAAAATTGTTCCAGACTAACATATAGATGCCATGTTCTTGTTATCTGCTGCTCTATACATTTTAGAGGTTACAAATTTCATGTTATAGTCAAAAAATGTTATCTGTTCTATATAGAATAATTCTTAAATTGGAAGCTCTAATATTTAATGACTGTTCCATGCATCCATGTTGTGTTTTGTCAGCGTTCCATGACCATAACCATGCTTTGTAGTCTAGCAGCTCTTTAGAATTCTTCCTCTTGATTATGTGGAAACTGTTTTAGTGAGTCCCTTGTGAAAGATTAAAGAGCTAAATAGCTGAGCAAATAGTTTTTAACTAAATCTCTTTTCACTGTCTTAGTTTCGTGGAGGTTCCATTTCAGAAGGTTCTGAATTACAATTAGAAGTGGCAGAATTCTTGTGGAGGGATGTTCAGGTTGAAATATTCAGATATATAATAATAAAGCCATGCAAAATATTAAAGGCTAAGCTAATCTGGTTTCTCATTTCCAGCTTGATGGGAGTTTGATTGTTGTAGCTGAAAACGCCATGGGCTCAACCAGGGTTGACGAAAATGGTGAACCGATATTACAGTATGGGCACAGGTAATATCATCCCCTATTTTCGTCTCTAAACTTCTAAAGAGGAATAGCAGTCAAATGGATAAATTGAAATTGATTCCTTTCATGTAGATGTGGAAGATGCAAGTTACAAAATGTCAAAGTTGTGAATGAAGGAATTGACTGGATGTCAGGAAAAAACATATATTGGAAGCATGAGGTGCAACGGTTTGAAGCATTAAGGGTCATACTTCTTGGAAATGCTGAATTTGAAGCAACGGATGTTATCCTACAGGTCAGCTTGAATGAGAGAAATTTTAGATATTCGCTATAGGATAGATTTATACTTGTGGCAGTACATAGGTAGCTACAAATTACAACATATATGGTGCATCATGAATCTTTACATGCTAGAAAATAAAGGCAAGTGATCCAGAATAGGTCCTAATATAGTAGATAATTACAAATTTTTGCAATCATCCAAATAGAAGCTAATTTTTCTCTGTCAAGTAGTCAACTCAAGGGCGGGCAAGATACCATGTGGACCATATTTCCTCATCAGCTTATAGATGGGAATTGTAAACTGTTATGCATCTCTTTAATAACAGAATAGACTGAAATTCTGCTCCTCTCCCTTGCAGGGTAATCATGTCTTTGAAGTCCCAAATGGCCACAAGATGAGGATTACATCTGGAGATTCAGGTTTCTGCAGTTCAGTTTGCTTAAAATCAGTGGAATAAGCGTTTTCTGTTTCATCTGACTTTAGTAATCAGATTTCTTACTCTAGATGACTATTCATTGGTCAAAGTCAATAATTTTCACGTGGCACGTGATTTGGAATCATATGTTTCTCTCTCTTTATCTTTTCCTTCTCTTTAGTTTTGTTCGCTCTTTTATATTGAATTGCACTAAGTGGAAGAATTGGTCTCCCGTTGGTCCCTGTCTAGAAAACATAGAAACTATTCAAAGACTGTGAGCCTGTAAATTGTTTTGTCTCCCTTCTAAAGGTTTAGTCACTAAATGCTCCTTCAAGAACATCCTGCCAAGCATTCCCTACACAGTACCTCACTATGATCTTAGCCCAAATTTGCCATAGCTTGAAACCTTCCCTCTGGAAGAACCCTCCCTAACAACACATGGGAGCATTATAAAGCAGCTGAAAACCTTATCAGCTAAATTCCAACTCCCCTTCCTACATTGCTTTGTGGAACATTCCACAGAACACTTCCCAGAAAGATTGGTATTATTTGCAAGAAAAGCTTTCTTATTTGAGGTACTACTGTAAAGTGAGGAAAGATCTCTCTATGATGAAAATCACCATAGTACATCTTTCGGAAGCTCACCAATCACCATACTACGTACAGCCATTGCTTCAGTTGTCCAAGGGATGGAGAGATTACTGTTTACAAGAGGCTAGTTGCCCCCTTCGGTTGATATTGCCTCTGTTAACCTTGGAACTCTCCTAAAATCTCTCAACCTGCAACATCCCAAACCGATGGTGTTGCTTTAAAGTCTGACCAGGAGGGTACTGATTGGGTAGTGCACCCGCTTTACATCCGTATGTTATTGGACTACCCACAGTCGGCAGCTCTCCTACTTCAATCAGGTCAGCTGTATCCCAGGTCACTTTCAGCAGAAGATATTGGTTGAGCCAGGCATGCCATGTCATTGGTCATGCCTCGCCAACGAGAATCCACCACGTAATGTAATTAGTCCTGTACTTTAAAAAATCTGCTCCATACAAACTGATTTGTCAGATTTCACTGGAAGCATACCAATGACCTTGCCTGACTCACCCTATACCAACGCCATTTTCAGATCCATTACCACTTCAATCCACAAAAAAATAAATCTAGATATCAACTATTCCTCAGTTCCACGAAAGATCACTGTGTCATCGGCTGCAAAGAGATGTGAAACTAAGACTGGATCACCATCAATCAGGGCTACTCTGGAGCTACTCGGTGTACTTTCATGTGCACATTTACTGCTTATCCTTTGTGGGGCCTCCACAACCACAACAATAAACAGATGGGGAGGTGAACCCCCTGCCTTAAATCCTTGAAACTCGCAAAAAGAGTTTGTTGGAGTGCCATTCACAAGCCTTGAGAGAATCTAACAGTGGATATATACGAAATAATTCATCTCCATTTTGTTGAGTTTAATTGCATATGTGGGTCCTATTTGTTTCATCATCAGTATTGTAATACTCATGAAAATTGATATGGTAGTAAAAATAGTCTTTTCACTTTGGCTTTCTTTTGAAAACTTGTGAAATCTGGTTCCTCTTTGCAAGTTCTATAGTTTCTTATGTCCGCTCTCCTCCAGGACCAAGGCATACAGCTTTTGTGTATTGACCTTCAAGCTTTCTAGCTTTACTGCGCTATTAGCTTTTATTTGTTGGTTCTTTTGTGCTCAGATGTAATCTGGCTTCTAGTTTATTTCCTTCAATATATTCATATTATGGACTATGTTTTGCGAAGTTAAATATTGGTGTTTTTCCTTTGTAGGAAAATTTTATACCACTCAAATTCTTTTTAACTATTCGGTTCTGACTAAATCAAACTACAATATCATTGTCTTGTAGGGATTGGGTCCCAAAAGATTCTTCAGGGTTATATTGTGTTGCTTCTTTTCCTATTGGTTATTTAGTGTACTCAATTACTTTGTTTCTGAAGCAACTAATTTTGATTATGCCACCAATGAAAAAATCTTCCACACCTCCCTCTCATTCTTAAGTTTTGGGTTTGGATTTTAGTTTCGCAGAAGTTTCTGTTGGAAGCATGAAATAGGTTTTACTTATTTTGGGTTTTACATTTCCTTTTCAGGCTTAGCCATCCAGTTAAACCCCATCGAAGTGAAATTGATGGACTTTGGAAGTTGGTACTGGGACTACAAAATAAAGGGCGCACACATTCAACTGGAACTGGTGGAGTAGTAAAAGAGTAACCAGATCCCTAACCTCACTTTTTATAAGATCATGGTTCACAAATGGGTTCAGAGCTCAAGTTCATATTATCAGCCCGGTCTATTTTGCTTGGTTAAACTGAAGTTGAACCACTTTGACCATCCGATCATTTTTGTAAAATATGTAGAATTGAGAGAGCCTAGTAAGACTGAAATGGTCTCAGCGGCACTTCATGTGACTCAAATGTAAATTATGTAAATGCTTTCAAAGCTGAAGTAATAATAGAAATATATTACATTTTCCTGTAAGATGCGCTACTTCAACATGTAGAGGATGAGTTTATATGCTTTTCATAACAATCCCAAAGAACTACCTCTTGGAAAACTTAAAAGTTTCTTATTTACTGCTTATTGGTTGTGATCTTGGTGTTTTTTTATTTATTATCATTTGTCAATATGACTGGACATAACTCTCATCCACTTTCAGGATGAAATTCATGCTGTCTAGAGATCACCAGTTATGTAGAACTGGAAAATGAATGGTGCGGAATCGATATTCTGTTGTAGTAGAGTACAGGTACATTGCTGCTATTTACTATTTACTATTTTCTGTTTGTTTGTTTGTTTGTTCAGGATCATGAATAGACTACACTGACATTTTGAGTCTATATCTGTTGTTTTTCTAAATTTTCCCATTATTTTTCTTAAACACGTGATCTTTCATTTTGCTCTTATTGCCTTGTTTACTTTCTGGCAAATACTATTAGTGGAAGCACAGATCAAGTTTTGAGATGCAACTGAATATCTAGAAAATTTCTTTATTAATTGGTCTGACAAAGCTGATTTGTTTTGTAGAATGGCAAAACACCCTGTCAAACCAAAGTGGAAAGCATGGAAATCCCATTGCAGAATCAAATGTACACATTTCTCAGCTTAAACAATTTGATACATTTCACCTTGCAACTTCTTACTGTTTGTGTTATTGAACAGTGTGATAAAAATATTGAATGTTGCATCTATGGAGCAATATAAACAGAGTATCAGCCCTTGTTTCAGGGACTTACAAGCAGTCAGATTCAGAGAGAGAGAGAGGAAGAAAACCATGGATTTCTCAACAATGGTCTCTCAACCTCGTCTCCTCTGTACAGCCCTACCCCTGGTGCATCTGAATCCCAAGAGGTCCGGCCAAAAGCAGCAGAGCAAGGGCTATGGTCACTGCTTTGTCATTTTATAACCGTTCGATAAACAAAGTACACCCCTGCAGCAACACTTCCATTTTTAAAAATTGATGCCATGGGGTTAAAAAATGGTGAGGTGACATCTCTTTTCCCAGTTTTAGTGCATTCTACCACTAGCCCTACCAAGGCCAGAATGACGGAAACAAACACCAATGACTATCTATTCATCTATCACAGTCATGCTGAATATTGGGTAGAACATTTATTAAATTTCCAATTGCTAGCGGCAAAGTCAAGGACAATTTGTTGTTCTTTTAGTACCTTTGGTGGATGAAACTCGTGCATGCTAAGTTGGGTATGAGGATGTAGTTTGAATTTGCCTCTTACCACTTTTAGGGCCTGTGTGAGGCCGTGGATTCATACATTGTATAAAATGAATCTAGATCTTTATGCCATGCTGCTACTATTGACTGAGAAATCTGACAGAAAAATTCATCTGGGACTTTGACAAACTCTCATCTGAGAATATGAAGAATGATTATATTGGAGCCTTGTATAGGCAAATATATTTTCATCATGGTTGAAATGTTTTTTCGAAACAAATGCAGTTTAAAGTCTCTATGGCTCTTCCAAAATGGATGAAGTGTTTCATTCTAATACTGCTCATTGCTAGTAGCAGTTACTTGGAAACAAGTAAGCCATGTCTTTTAAACTCGGATAGAGTCGGAATGCAACAAAATTTAAGTTGCGAGTGTGCGTTAGGGTGTGTCGATGCGGCTTATGTATGATAATAAAGAGTCGTATGATAATAACTTGCATTTCTACTTACTTTAAAATTGAAAATTGAATGGGTTGCTTGTATGGAGTTTAGGTCAATTGGTTTCCTAAATGCTTAGATATGATAACAAAGTCCTTAGTTCCTTCAGTTCATAAGCCTTCTATGGGTGAAGTTCATGGAAGTAGGCTCCCATCAAGGAGGTACGAAGATGAAGTGGCTCCCGTGTGGGGTAAATATTAACATTATCTTGGTCATCATATTGAGAAGTTTGAAATGTTCACTTTTAAAGGAATTTAAAGCAAACATCCATAAGGATGAGCAATCAGATTGAATATCATTAGATTAAGGCCTGTTTGTTTACTGGTTATGTTTTCATTTTTTCGGTCTGGTCATGATTTTTTGAGACCAGACCATGTTTGTTTTGCATTGGTCTCAAAAAATATAACCAGACCAAGTTGAACCAAATTGTACCAAAATGACATTTTTTAAGATCACAATTTTTTGTGGTTATATTTGGTCTGGTTATAAAATTTATTCCAAATTTAACCAAAATGTCCTCCAATAATTTAACCACATCTAACCAAATCAATAACCAAAATCCCAAAAATATTCACTCGTCATCTATCCTATCCACTCGTCGCCTCATCCTTCACGACCCTATCCACAGCCTGCTCACCATAAACCCTCGCCTCCACTCTTCTCTCAATGAATCCAGCCAAGATTCGTCGCCTCTCTCCTTCACGTTTTTCTCTCTCAGTTGTTGGTCGTCTCTATCCTCTTTTCTCTCGATTCTTTGGTGAACAAATCAAAGACGAAACCCTAGAGCTTTGAAGAACACTCTCACTTCTCTCTCACAAACCCATATTCTACAAGATCCACGAACCCATCGATTTACAGGAAGCTCGTTGCCTCTCCACAAACCGTACCTCGATTCCACTCCTCGACAACTTGAAGGTTCGATCTCTCTCTGCGATTTCTCTATTTCCTCTCTCAACAGTCTTGTTTTCAAGTTTTGGGTGGACATATATATGTATATGTGTATATATGTATAGCTATGTGATAGATCTAGGGTATGGAAATGTAAAGGTATATGTGTATATATGTTTCAATTTTGGGTTTGAATTTTTAGGGTATTCTTGTTGAAACATTAGGGATTTTGTTAATAGAAACTGTGGTCTTAGAAATTAGGGATTCAAATTACGGTTTACTTGTACACAAGAAACTTGGCCTGACTTGATTCAAAATTAGGGATTCAAATTTTGGTGTTCAAAATAATTGTAGGCGATTGCATTATCAATCTAAAAATGGGAGAAATGAAGCATAGATCAAGAAATTTCACTGAACATTTGCCACTAAAAATTTCTTGCTAGGGAAATAATAAAAAATTTAGGGAGACGATAAATGTTATCAAAATGAAATTGTATCCCACAGTCGGATGCACTATGAAAGAAAATTCTCGTTGCCATCAAGTAAATTTTTTTGGTTAGTGCTCTTTGATATCCAGAAACAAAGGGATTGAATCAAGTTCCCGTAGCACTTTTTAATACAAGTAGTTACTTTGATAGCCATTTTGTACTGTTTATTAATTGCCTTAGTGATGTTGGACACATTATGCAGTATTATTGCAATTCTTTAATGCAAATTTATTGTTGTTTTTTTGTTTCTAGTGTTATGGTATTCTAATTTCATATTTGTACTAGTTCTTATCTTATTTCACTTATAGTTAAAATCGATTCCTTTTTTGCTAAGAATTGTTCATGGTAAGTTTACGGAGGTTAATACTTGTAGCCAACTTTTAGTAGACCTAAAATAGGACCCTGCTGTTTGAAGAAAGAGTGAGCAGATTATCCTTGCCTGAAATCAAACTATTGGAATAAGCTCTACCGTCTATATATTTTAGTATTGTCCATAAGAGTGGATGACGCTAGTCACGAGTGGAGCTACTGAGGGCAAACCCGAATTAAGTGTTGCTTTTTCTTTTTTGGTAAAAATTAAATATATCTGGAGGCTGGGTATAGCTAAATGGATATAATGCTTTTAGATTTCTTGAAGTTTAATTGTATCAGTTAGTTTTTGGTTCTTTGTTTGTGAAATATTATATCCATAGAATCAATGCACCAATAAGCCATACATAGTAAATATAGCAAATAAAAGAAGTAAGAGATAAACAGTATTTACATTGCAAACCTTCGCAGAAAAAAAAAAGTTAGGTTACTTTGCTCATACCCTAGTTACCTTCATAGGCACAATCCACTATCGAGGAATAAGATTATTACCAAATCTGTAATCCTCGAACCCTAGTTATCTCTCAACACATATCTTTACTTACAGCCCTTTGAAAGTCTTTAGGCACTTCACCCATTCTTTTTACAACATTCGATCTTCACGAATCTACTCCTCTAGTAGTCACTTGCCATATCTATTCCTTGTTTGTCTGGTTGATTTGCTTTGAAGTTGATTAAGCGTCGCTTTGATAGTGTAGTTAATCCCCACTGTTATTTAATCATACACTAATTTCCTATGAACCTCCATTGAATATATTGAATCGCTGCGAGTGATAAACATGTAAGAATTTGAATTCTTCAGATTTTTTCTCACTCTGATATTTTTATCCAAAATCCATAACTCTTAATTTTGACCAAAATCATATTTATATAGTATTATGTTTTAGCTAGTGAAAACAAGTCGTCTATGCTCTCTTCTGCCAGCTTCATGCTCCACCGTCTTGCATATTGCCAATGGATGTTACTGGTAGAATTACACAACTTTTTATTTTTGTTTCTTATTTCTTTAGGCTTATGTTATTACTAATTTTATTCACTTTTCTTGGAAGTCTTGAATATCATTTTTCCTGAGATTCATACTTCTTGGATTGGAAAATTATATCATTGAGTTAATTGTTGTGCAACTATTTTAACTATCTTACCATTTTTGCCAGCAAAGTATCCAGTCTAAATATTGTGAATTTTTCCTTTGTAGGAGGACAACAAGTCCTATTAGACGAGCTAAGGGAGGTTGGACTCCAAAAGAGGTAAGCAGTTTTCTGTAACTAATGAATATATTCATATTGCAAGTTAGATTGAATTTTATGTTTGCATTGATCATTTGTGTTACATTAGTTGAGTCTTGCCTTTGTGTTTTTATGTGATGCAACCTTGATATTGTATATACCAATTGTATATCCCCCTTGGGGATTTGTTATTAGCTATTGCTCTAGAAGGTTGAGAAATGGTTTTGTAAATGCTGTTAAATTTACTACCTTGTTAATCGGATTATCAGACTTCAAGTAGAGTCGAGTTCATTTAGAGAAGGGTTTTTTGGTTTGAAGCACGAATATTTGACGTATATATTTTTGTGTATAATTCTGCCTATGATGACTGTAGAAGGTTTAGTTTTTGTTTTTGTAAATGTTGTTAAATTTACTACCTTTTTAATCAAATTATCACACCTAATATATGAATCTTTGACGTAAATAAATTAAAACTTGGTATTTATGGATTAATTGGTTTGTTGGTTCAATTGGAAACAAGAGAAGGTATCCTGGATGTTTAAGCGGTCGAGACGTCTTTGTGTTATCATTGAATCATTACTTAGTAGATATATCAATTATTCTGTTGTTTTTTCCACCATATTTCAATATTGTGATGGTAGGTGTTAATAGATGGACATCAATGAAATGAACGTGGAGAATGTTGATGGAGTGGAAGTGCCGAAAAATGGGAAGGGTAAAAAAGATTTATAGACTGAAGCGAAAATGTTGCTGCTCGTCACCAAAATGGATGAGGAGGTAAAGGTGGGGAATAAAATTGGATCCGGGTTTAATACCGTGGGCTGCGATAATTAAGTAAAATACATGAAAGAGAATACCAAAAAAAAAGACTAGAATAAGGAACAACTTAGAAACAAAATGAGACGGTTGAGGGACGATTATCAAAGCTTTTCCAAACTCTTGGACAAGACCACTGGAATTGGCTATGACAATACTACGGGTATGGTCATATGTGACAAGGAGCGTTGGGATGATCTCGCCTTTAAGGTTAATAGTACCAAATTTTGGGTCAAATAACTTTAATTATTTCGAATAAATACTTAATATATGTTTGAAAAATCTAATTTGTAGGTGGCTTTTGGCAAGTTCGAGGATAAAGGTTTTCCAATTTACCCGTTGTTGGATGGAATATTCAAAGAAACCATAGCCACTGGGTCATATGTTCAGTCATCTACTAGGGTACCCCCATCATTTGATTCATCCTCCCGTCCTGCGCCAGTTGTGACCGACTTGGATTTCAATGGTGATGACTTTACTGAATTCAGTCCTTCTCTGATGCCAAGTGCAAATAAGAAATCCAGGAAAGAAAATAGTGGTGACACTGTTGCTTCTGTTATTGAGGCTGCTATTAAAAAGTTGAGTTCCACTAGTACCGAAAACACCAACCGTTTTCTAGAAGCTTTAAAACCGCAACATTCAAAAGTTGCAACCACGCACCCGCAGATAAAAGAGTAAGCTGGGGAATCTCGTATGACCAAATCTCCTGGCACCCTGTTCATAGAGTGTACCAATATCTTGGATGCAATGGACTTGGATAGCGAGACCTACTTCAAGGTTCTGGAGGCTGCTATTAAAAACTATGTTTTATTTAGGATTATTATTTGATTATGTAGCATTTGGAAGACCTTTTTTAAAATTCACCTAATAGAGTATGTTTTTTTCCTACAAACTATGATTCTTGGTTCTTGAAATTTACAAGTGTTATTATGCTGAATTTTGTAGGTGTTCGAACATGGATGATAATTTGTCTCTATTGATGGTGAATTACTTCCTTCAACAAAATGAGATCTTGGAATCATCTTGCATTATAATGGAAACCATGTGGAAAAGCATCGTAGTAAACATTATCACAGGCACCCTGTTAGGACTTCTGTAGTACGTGGTCGGGATTACATAATCGAGATCTTTTCAAACCAAACACGTTGCTATGAAAACTTTCGAATGGGTCCACCCATTTTCGAGCAATTGTGTGAGGTACTGAAATTACTAGGTCTTGAACATTCGAGAAGTTTAACAATACAGGAACAAGTATGTATTTTTCTGTGGATAATTTCTCATAATACAATAAATCGGGTGACAACAGAAAGGTTTCAGCACTCCATAGAGACAATTGCAAGACACTTCCACTCTGTGTTAGGGAAGGTTCTCCAATTGGGAACGCAAATTATTGTCCCATCACCCCCCCCCCCCCCCGAGATTTTATGTAGCGATAGATTTTATCCTTACTTTAAAGACTGTGTTGGTGCAATAGATGGCACACACATCATGGCAAAGGTACCTTTGGACCAACAACAGCAATTTCGTGGAAGAAAGGGCATTACGACCCAAAATGTCATGGTTGTTTGCTCATTCGATATGAAATTCACATATGTCCTGGCAGGTTGGGAAGGATCGGCGAACGATTCTCGCATTTTGAATGAATGTCTGGACAATGATTCCCTATGATTCCCAAAGTCACCACCAGATATTATGGAAATAACAATATATTATGCCTAAAATAAGTTTTAATATGAAAATATATTCTAATTTATTACGATTAAATTTTTTCATGTCTAATCAAAACAGGGAAGTACTATCTGGTCGACTTTGATTATGCTAACCGTGAAGGTTTTCTGGCGCCATATTGGGGCCACCGATACCACTTGCCAGACATTCGTCGAAGTGGTAGGACTCCACGCAACCGTGAAGAAGCCTTTAATTATAGGCATTCGGGTCTGCGAAATGTGATTGAAAAATGTTTCGGCCTCTTGAAGATGAGATTTGGTATACTGAACCAAATGCCTCAATACAAGTTCGAAGCCCAAGTGTCAATAGTGACTACATGTTGTACGTTACATAATTTCATTAAGATGCAATTTCTACAAGATCCTATATTTGATAATGATCCTCCAAAACCAGTTGTAGATGTTGAAGCGGATCCTTCACCGGAGAGCAGTACACCGCGTGTGAGGGATAATCCAATGGATAGATTGCGTGCTAGTATTGCAAACGACATCTATTCTAACACGACTCGTAGTTGAAATGAATGTGTAATTCCATTTGTAATCAATTTGTTTGTATGTACATTATGTTATAAATCTGTGTGTAATATATACTCCACGGTTGTATTATAAATTTGTGTATAATATGTACTTCATGGTTATATTATAAATCTGTGTATAATATGTACATTGTGTTATTATAGCATGATATTAATATCCATTTATTTGTTTTTCTGTAGTAATGCATTAGATTATAGGTGAGGGGCCTATTTGTGCTTGTGGTGTAGGCGAAATGAAATTGCATCAAGCTAAAACCGAAAAGAATTTCGGAAAGTGGTTTTATAGATGTCCACTATGGCAGGTACAATTTGTTTATCAATTTTTTATTATTTTTTTACCATGTTGTATTCAATTTCGGTTTCAAATATTAATTTGATGATTTTGTTTGAAAATGTAGGATCACCGTGATTCATTTATGTGGCATGAAGACTATATACATGCTCTGTAGGGAAGATTCGAGGAGGAATCATATCATGTTCATAGTGTTGTTGCAGACATTCAAATGAAGCAGAAGTACATGCTATATGGTGGTTATTGTTGCATTGTATATCTGCTCATGTTTATGGTATTTATATTTTGTATTGTAGTACTTATTGTAATAATGGGGTGACACAGAGTGCATTATTTGCATGTTATCGATAATTGAATTTGTTATGTAATATTAGTGTGTGACTTGTGAAATTTGTGTGATCGTAATTTTTGTATAATAAAAAATTTAGTTTGTATAAAACATATTTGTTGTTATATTTGATAATTGGAGTGTAATAATCATACTCTAAGAAATTTTTACAAAACCAATATAACATTATTATGTAAGAAATACATAATAAAAATCAATCAAAAAGACATTAACAAATGTTTACAAATTAAAATATGTGGGTTATAAGGTTATTACATCATATAAAATATATTCAATATTTTCACAGTTTATTAGAAATTTAATACCAGACCAGTTTGCCAAACATGGTCTGATTCAAAGAAGTTTGGAACCAGACAGTTTGTCAAACATGGTCTAGTTCCAGTTTTTTCAGACCAAAACCATCAAATCAGACCACTTACCAAACAGAATTTCTGAACATCACCCGGACAAGACCAGACCAGAGGTAACCGGATAAGACCGGTTACCAAACGTGGCCTAACTATCAGAAGATGTTCTTTCAGTTGTATGATAATAAACTTGTATTTCTACCTACTTTAAAATTAAATGGATTGCTTGTTGGTTTGCAATATGCAATATATTCAAATAGAATTAAGCGTTTATACAGATTGATTATTATTATTCGAATTACAAATTACATTAGTACTACATATGATATTTAATATAATTTAACCTATATACAAAATAACGAAAACATGTGATATTTAATATAAGTGATCACAAATTATTTTAATGTATATATGTAAGTGTGGAAAATGTCTTAGCCCACCAAAGCCTTCCCGGGTCAAGCCCATCAGGCTACTGATCCAATAAAATTCCTGTAAGCCCAATGATTAGGCCCATTGTATTTGTGTATTTCTTTAATAAATGAAAAGTTGTCTCAATGGGCTTCAAGCCCATTAAGAAAATGTATAAAAGGAAAATCAAATATTTAATAAAACATTCTCTCTCGTGTTGTGCATTTTTTGTGCATTTACATTCGCGCCGTCTGTGGGAAAGGGGGGAGAGTCCCTGACTTTTTCGAATCTGACCTTCGGGATCCTAAAAATCACCTCCTTCTTCCCATCTCAAAAACTGAGTTTGTTTATAAAACAAAAATCAACTATTATCCCCCCCCCCCCCCCCCCCGAGAACAGAGATGCCAATCACATGTTCTCAGGCAGACGTTCAACCCACTGCGGGCAATCGTGCAGAGGGTTCCATGGAGCAAATTCTTCAATGCTTGGTAGCTGCCGAGGAACGTAGCTTGGCCTTGGAAAGACATAATGCGAAGCTCATGGCGAGGTTGGTTCCACAGCCTGCTGCACCACCGATGGTTGCAAATGACCCTCCGGTGGTGGCAGTCGACCATTCCCTGAACTAGCAGGGCAGCGACAGACCTGAAGAGCATGCCGAGTCTTCTCAGCGCTCAGAAAAGGCTTCAGCAGCCGACGAGTCCATAACCCCCCAGAAACTTCAAGCAATGATGGATGAATTCCAAAGAAAATTCCTCGGGGACCTGAGGTCCCGATCTACTGATGACATGGCCATCCAGGCGTCCACTGAATTGGTACAGTCACCCTTCGTTCACGAAATAACCCAAGAGCCTTTCCCAAAGAAGTTCGTAATGCCCCAATTCACCCCTTACGATGGCACAAGGGATCCCGAGGAGCACATATACCAGATCCATCAGAAGATGACCATGTACGCTAAGAACGAGTCCCTGCTTTGCAAAGTATTCTCCACAAGCCTTGCTGATGCCGCTCTATTGTGGTTTAGGAAACAGCCACCCCGATCCATTGGCAGCTGGCAGCAATTGACCAGGCTCTTCATTGCCAAGTATTATGGAAACAAGAGATAGAAGAAGACCATATCCTGCCTCTTCACCATGATCCAGGAGAAAGGGGAGTCATTGACAAGTTTTCTATCCCGATTCAACATCAAATCCTCTTCTGTGGATAACTGTGACCAACACTCTGTGGTTGAGGCATTCAGGATGGCTCTCATTCCAGGAACCAAGCTCCATCAGTCTTTGGTAAAGTGCCCTCCATCGGGCATTGTGGATCTAAACTCTAGGGCCCAGGGGTACTTAAGAATTGAGGAAGAGGAGACTATCAGGCAAAGGAGGTCGGCCTTTGTCGGTCTTGAGATTCAATCTAAAGATCGACTGACCGATCAAAAGCGAGCAACTCCACCGTGCTCTTCCGCCCCACCGGGATCATCACTCCCGAAACCGTTCAAACGCCCCAGGTTCGAGGAAAGGTTGACACCCCTGAGGGTTAGCCTTGCAAGACTCTACCAAGAGAACAAAACCAAAGGAATCTTCCAGCAACCCCCGACCATGAGGCAGCCACTCGACCAGAGGGATAAGTCAAAACATTGCGTTTTCCATGGTGATTTCGGGCACATCACGAACGAATGCCGTAATCTGAGGCAACAGGTGGAGACGTTACTACTTCGCGGGGAACTCCGAGATTACGTCCAACGAGACAGGCCAAGGACCAATGATCAACGTGCCCTCAGTGCCCCTCGGAAACCCTCAGATGCACAGCCGGTCAGGGTCATTAATATGATACATGGTGGCCCCCCATCTAAAGCAACCGAAGGGTCACGCCGGAGCCACCTGCGGAAAGCCCACAAGATGAGAAAAGTCAACGAGGTCAGTAACGCCCACCACAAAGCAGGGGAAACACAAATCACCTTTTCGGTATCAGACCTTCGGGGTATCCAAATCCCGCATGAAGACCCTCTGGTCGTGACCTTAATGGTGGCCAACTGTCTTGTGAAAAGAGTAATGATTGATCATGGGAGAAACGCCAACATCATCACCAAATGGGTTTTTGAAAAGCTCAAGATCGATCCATTTGAAGTTGTGGCATCCCGGTGCCCCATCGCAGGTTTTGATGGAAGACAAATCGAGCCGATCGGAGAAGTTCAGCTACCGGTATCTGCCGCTCATAGGACCCTAAACGAGACATTCGTCGTGGTGGATGCTAAACCTTCGTACAATTTGCTCATGGGAAGGGGATGGATTCACCGAATGCAAGGTGTGCCTTCGACTCTTCACCAGATCATGAGATGTTTATGCCATGACGGTACAGGTACCATTGACATCAAAGCCGACCAGGTGGCCGTCAAGGAATGCTATGAGATCACCCTGAAAGAGATCCAGAAGGTGAAGGCCCCAGTGGCATCCCGCTCCAAGGAACAAAGCTCGGGCTCCAAATAGCAATTAAAGGAGGGGGACCCGAGCACCCCAATTGTGGTTGAACCGTTGCAGCCGATCTGTGTTGTGCCCGACAACCCGAGAAAGGTTACCTTCGCAGGTACAAATCTCACCGATCCCGAATTTAAGGAACTAACACAATTACTGCAGGACAACTTTGATGTCTTCGCATGGGAGCATACGGACATGCCGGGGATCGACCCCGAAGTTTCGCAGCACTCACTGCGGGTTGACCCGAATATCAGACCTATCAGTCAAAAGCAAAGGCGTATGGGGGCACATCGGAACCAAATTATAGCATATGAGGTATCCAGATTGCTCCAGGCAGGCTTCATCAGAGAGGTCAGATATCCCGAATGGCTTGCCAACGTAGTGGTAGTGCATAAGAAGAACGACAAATGGAGGGTTTGTGTTGACTTCACCGACCTGAACAAGGCATGCCCGAAGGACAGCTTTCCACTGCCAAAGATTGACCAGATGGTTGATGTTACCGCTGGATACGATTGTCTAACCTTTTTGGATGCGTATTCAGGTTATAACCAAATAAAAATGAACCCACTGGATGAGTAAAAGACTTCCTTCATTACTAAAACAGGTACATACTGCTTTAAAGTTATGCCTTTCGGACTAAAAAATGCAGGTGACACTTTCCAGAGATTGGTCAACAGGATCTTTAAAGGTATGATGGGTACAGTAATTGAGGCCTACATCGATGATACTGTGGTCAAGAGTAGAAGGAAGGAGGACCATCTCACCCACCTGCGCCAAGTGTTCGACACCCTCAGGTCACACGGCATAAAGCTTAATCCAGCAAAATGCTCTTTTTGTGTATCATCTGGACAGTTCCTGGGGCACATTGTGGACCGGACCGGGATCCAGGCCAGCCCGACACAAGTCAAGGCCCTGATAGAAATGAAGGAGCCTCGGACACATAAAGACGTTCAAGTCTTGACGGGAAGAGTGGTTGCACTTAGCAGATTCATTTCATGACTCACTGATCGATAACGACCATTCTTTCAGGCAATAAAAGCAAAGAAGGGAGAGATCTGGGGTCCAGAGCAATCAGAGGCCCTGGCGATGTTAAAAGAGTACTTGATCGTGCCCCCGATTCTGTCCAAACCAACTCCCGATGAAATCTTATACATGTACTTAGCAGTATCCTCTGTGTCAACCAGCGCCGCCCTTATTAGAGAGGATGGAAACCTTCAAATACCGGTGTTCTACACCAGCAAATCATTAACTGAGGCAGAAACCAGATATAGCAGGCAAGAGAAATTGGTTCTGTCACTAGTGAATGCAAAGAGAAGGCTAAGGCATTACTTTGAAGCTCACCCGATCGTCGTCCCAACGGTAACACCCCTACGGGTTATTATGTCAAAGCCTGACCTCTCAGGGCGAATCTCTAAATGGGCCATCGAATTGGGCATATACGATTTGACATACATACCCCGGGTTTCCATCAAAGGATAGGCAATGGCGTAATTTTTAATTGAAAGCGAAACTGAAGAGCCAGACCAGGAAAGTGAACCGAAAACCTGGAAGATTTTTGTGGATGGATCAGCCTGCTCTTCCGGATCAGGGATTGGTTTGGAGATCTTGACACCTGATGGGACACGCCTTCATATGTCAGTACAACTATAGTTCCCAGCCACGAACAATGAGGCGGAGTATGAGGCCGTCGTATCCGGGCTAAGGATAGCCCAGAGCCTCCAGATTCAGTCCTTAGCAGTACACAGTGATTCTCAGTTGGTTGTCCGTCAGATCAACGGAGAGTATGAAACAAAGGACCCGATAATGGAGTCGTATCGGGCACTCGTTATGAAAGAAACAGAAGGTTTTCAAAAACTAACCTTCACCCAAATCCCTAGGAACGAAAATTCTAAGGCTGGCCATCTGGCCAATCAGGCATCCTCAGCCGAAGAGGACCTAACCCGGGTTGCACTGGTGGATTTTATTCAGAGGCCCAGTATCCAGGAGGCCGAACAAGTAATGTTTATCCCTTGGGAACCCAGCTGGATGGATCCCCTGATGGATTACTTGCGAAATGGAACTCTTCCCGAGAACAAAGCTGAAGCTTACAAGGTCAGGAGGAATTCAGCCCGGTATTCAATCATCAATGGGCAACTCTACAGAAAGTCCTTTTTCCGGTCCTTACCTAAGATGTATTACACCGTCAGAATCTAGAGCAGTGATGCAGGAAATTCATAGTGGGGTTTGTGGAAACCACTCTGGCAGCAGGACCCTTGCCCATAAGATACTATCTCAAGGGTACTTCTGGCCCTACCTGTCGCGGGATGCCGAAGAGTACGTCCAAAGGTGCAAGCTCTGTCAAATGCACGGGGATGCTATCCATCGGCCACCTGAGTTCTTGCATCCCACTATAGTACCACACCCATTCGCCCGATGGGGAATGGATATAGTGGGACCCCTCCCGAAAGCAATCCGGTCGAACGCGTACGTCCTTCTGGAAACTGACTATTTCACCAAATGGGTGGAAGCGGAAGCCTATCCCACCGTCAAAGGAAGCCACGTCATCAAATTCATATGGACCAACATAATATGCAGATTCGGGCTACCGAGGACGATCATGATGGATAACGGAACAAACCTGGACAACAAAGGGGTCAGAGCATTCTTTATCGAGCATGGTATCAACCAGAACAAGTCTTCCGTTTGCTACCCGTAAGGGAATGGGCAGGCGGAAAGGACAAATCGAACTATATTCAACACCCTGGCAAAAAAACTTGAAAAAGCCAAAGGGGCCTGGCTTGAGAAACTGCCCGAAGTTCTCTAGTCATACAGAACGACTCCTAGACAACCCACTGGAGAAACCCCCTTTGCCATGGCATACGGCACTGAGGCTGTGATTCCTACGGAAATCAGGGTTCCAACCCTCCAGAGTGAGGCCTGGGTTGAAGGACCAAATAACAAGCACTTGGCTCAGAATCTTGATCTTCTGGATGAAAGACGAGAGGCTGCCGGGATCAGACTGGCCGCCTACCAACAGCACGTCCAGAACCATTTCAATCAAAGAGTCAAAAGAAGAGAGTTCCAGGTCGGAGATATGGTCCTTAGGCGAAAAATAGGGCTCATAGGCAAGCTCAGGGAGCCTTGGGAGGGCCCGTATACCATTACCGAGGTCATCGGTCGCGGAGCATACCGAGTCCGAAGGAATAGTGATGGCAGAATGGAACCAAACTCCCAGAACGCCTCTCGCCTGAAGAGGTACTACCCTTAAGGGGCCAAGTCCTGTTTTTAACTTTGGTCTTTTTGTAAAAAAAAAAAAAAAAAGAGGCTATAGTGTTTGATCAGTAAAAATCATTATTATGGCAAATTAAATCATAAAATCTACAGATCCTGAAGAGATAAAATTTCCAATAAGTGTTGCATTGACCTTCGCATGGCCTGAAGTGCCCGAAGGCACAACACAGATCCTGAAGAGATCAATGTTCCAAAAATAAACTAAGTGTTGTATTGACTTTCGCATGGCCTGAAGTGCCCGAAGGCACAACACAGATCCTGAAAAGATCAATGTTTCAAAAACAAACTAAGTGTTGTATTGACCTTCACATGGCCTGAAGTGCCCGAAGACACAACACAGATCCTGAAGAGATCAATGTTCCAAAAACAAACTAAGTGTTGTATTGACCTTCGCATGGCCTGAAGTGCCCGAAGGCACAACACAAATCCTGAAGAGATCAATGTTCCAAAAATAAACTAAGTGTTGTATTGACCTTCGCATGGCCTGAAGTGCCCGAAGGCACAACACAAATCCTGAAGAGATTAATGTTCCAAAAACAAACTAAGTGTTATTGACCTTCGCATGGCCTGAAGCGCCCGAAGACACAACACAGATCCTAAAGATATCACAAAACTTTGTAAAAATAAACAAAATAGACAGGAATTATGATATTATAAAAGTCAAAAGTCAACTGGACAAAAACTATTATCTGTCATTCAAAATGGGCCCCAGTGGCCAAGGCTTACAATATGCTTTATAAACACAAAATCCTAAGGGTCAACACCGATGTCTGGCTCATCGGGGTTCACTGGAATGATGGCCCCATCAGGAGCTGGGGGATCAGGAGGGGCGGTGATGCTCATCCCTGGGAGAGGCTTGGTCAGGAACTCGCAGAAACGAACGTCGTCCGGACCACCAACCAGATCGTCGTACGGAGGAGCGATGCCCAGACTCTCATCCAGTTCTTCCACCGAGGCAAAAGTCCTTTCTCCGACGGGTTTCTGCATGTCACTTAAGCATGACCTCCAACCGAACCCGATTCGGTACTGGGAAGTTTCGCTGAAACGCTTGTACATCTCGTTCCAACCCCGGTGGCACATCTCCACCACCGACCTCTCCGTTCCAAGGAGATTCTCTATCTCTGCCCTCTCCTCTAGGAGCTTCGAGTTGGAGGTTGTCAAGCTCTCTTTGTCAGCTTTCAGGCTCTCATTCTCAGCCTTTAAAGCCTTCGCTTCAGCAAAAAGGGCCCATCGGACCGCCTCCATTTCTTTAATTTTATCTTGAGCAGCCCGAAGCTGCTGCTCCGCAGCGATAGCCCTCTGGGTCTGGACATCCAACTTATCATTGGATATGGACAGCATGTTGGCAACCTTCATCCGAGAGTCCTCTTTCATCCTCAGAAGTTCATTGGACTTCTGAAACAGCTTGGTGTCTTCCTCCATTTTTGCTTTGTAAGCCTGGGTCAGGTAGAGCATCTGCCAAAAGAACAAATGTTAGCCTGATAAAGAAACAAATAAAATATTAAGTACGACTGAGGAAGCTGTAGGTTAAAGCACTACCTTCATTGCTATCTCTGGACCTGTCAGGGTCAACTCCTCCCGGTCAATGGTTCTCAACCTTTTTCGGTCAATGGGCGTCCAGATCTGTGAGCCCATAGCCCGAAGAGCAGCGTCGTTGTCAATGGTTGCGTGCCCCGCAACCAGAAAGTCACCGCCCGGGAGTGTAATCTTCGGCGCCCATGGCACGGGTCTCTCCACTTCAGTTGCTACCCCACTATCATCCAGTACGATGGGGGACGACTATGTGGTCGTTCGGGGCTTGACAGACCATTCGGGTAAATTATCCTCTGATCGGGGATGCAGTGCCCCCGTCAGGCTTGTTTCCCCTTCAACCAGACGGAATTCAGGAGTGGGAACGTCCCCTGAAGGTCGGGTAACCTCCTCTGATCTTGGAGGAGGAGTCTGGCCAATTTGAACATTTCCCATCGGTGGAGGTGGAGTTACCGGGGTGTTCTCCACCGGTGGCAGGAGATTAGGCCCAGCTGGAGGAGTTGGAACACTTTGTGATCCCTGACCGCTTTGACTCTCACCAGGAGTTGAAGTTGTCACTTAAGGGCCAATTGTTCGCTTGGACTTCTTTTTCAACACTGCCTGCGGGATTCTCAGCATTTCTGTAGACAGGGCCTGCAAAGTAGAACTTGTCAGGAAACTGTTACACATCCTCAAAGGTTGTCCCAAAATTTTTGATTTAAGTAGTTCAAAACGATTTCTGATATAATTTGAAGTTTTATATTCATCGGGCGCTCCCAGAAACTCAAGCACGTGGAGGCCTAACTTATCATTGCACTGATCGCAGTTGCATGACCCTCTATGGAATGGCTTGAAAGAAGGGAAAAGGTGTTGGTCAAACTCGCTGGGGACTTTGAATCTGGATGAGCTTGGAAGTCTCCAATTCCCGCTCACCAGGATCATTCTTTCCTTCCACCCTTTGTTGGACTTTTCAGTGTCATCACAGATCTTCCTCCCACTAAGGGGAAAAAGATTGTACCGGCCTCTGCAGTCCCTCTGGGCTTGTATTTTGTAACAAAACAGAAGTTCCGCCAGTCCAAGGTCAAGGCCTAGATCCCGATTGATGATCAGGATCATAGCCATGACCCGGAAGAAGTTAGGTCCCACCTGAAGCGAGGCCAGACCCAGGGTAGCTAAGGTATAAAGGAAAAAGGGCTGGATCGGGAATCTAAGGACCTGAAGGTGAAAGGCCGACAACAAAATCTGGTGGTCCAAAACCCCCTCACCCTTCCTAAAATCTTAGTTTTTAGGATAGTTTTTAATAATTACCCCATCGGGTACCCCGCATTTAACCCTTAACTTTTTTAATACCGTCTCTACCCTATTCATAGGAGGAAGGGGATCAGCATAAAACTGATCTCCTGAACCCCCTGCAGCCGGATCCCCAGCAGCTGCGATGTTCTGGTTAATCTCCGGTGGACTAGACACAATTGCCCTAACCACCTCCACTAAGGGTGAACTAAGGGAGGCATCCAGGTTTACAGAGGAGGGCAAACGGTCGCTACCCGACCCGGTGTCATCGCTATCGGACATTTTTAAAAGAAAGACGCGAAGATGAAAAGAAATAACTTACTCTAAGATGAATCCCGAAAGATTTCGGACGCTTTCCTGAGAGAGGAGATAGACTCTGGCAATGATAAGTAAAGATCTCAAGTGCAAAGAGTTCTCTGAAATTTTTAAGTTGTGAAACGAAATGGATCCCAACATTACAGCCAGTATTTATAGGAGTCTCAGGGGCGCCTGAAAAGCCGTGCGCTCGGGAAGCGAAGCGTCACCTCGCTTCACGTGCGCCTCCTCGGCCACCCTTCTCGCCAATCGAGGCCATCCGGACCACTAATTTCAAATATCGCAATGATTACTCAGCCATCACATTAATTGGGTGAGCCACGTCACCCCGACAGGGGTGATGTATTCATTGTTTTCACCCTTCCTTCTCCCTTATGGGCCAAGTCACCCCACAGCCCATCAAGAAGAAGTGAGCCTGTGTAAGTATGGAAAATGTCTTAGCCCACCAAAGCCTTTCCGGGTCAAGCCCATCAGGCTACTGACCCAATAAAATTCCTGTAAGCCCAATGATTAGGCCCATTGTATTTGTGTATTTCTTTAGTAAATGAAAATTTGTCTCAATGGGCTTCAAGCCCATTAAGAAAATGTATAAAAGGAAAATCAAATATTTAATAAAATATTTTCTCTTGTGTTGTGCATTTTTTGTGCATTTACAATATATTTTGGACAAATTATTGCCATATAACTGCAATTTATAGATGAAGGAACTCTTAAAAACTAAGTGATACATCCATTGCCTTGTACATTTCTTCTAGATTTTGTAGTAGTGGAACCAAAATCGAGTATAAAATTTTCTACAATCATTTGGTTATGATAAAAACTTATAAAAAAGTTATGAAAATTTCCATTCCATAGTTTGGAATGCAAAAACAGTCATAAGAACAGACAAAGAAAATCATTAAACTTTCTAAAAAACACATCGAAGTTTTCTAGTAACCTTGCGTGAAAAAAATATATTATTAGTATTAGAGATTTCCCCTTTTGTTCTAAATTACTATATGCGTCAAATATTTTTTTTTCTTAATTTGTTTTCCTTCTTATTATATAGGTCTAATCATATGTATTGAAACTATCAGTGTTGGTAATATCAAATCATGCCCGGTGTTGGTAACATCAAATCATGCCCTATCTATGTCTATGCCCGTGCCATTGGCTTCAAATCTCTCTATCTTTATCTTGTGGCTCTATGTCAAGTGAAAGGCTTAAACGTGCATATATTGCTTTTGTTGTTGCAAGTGCAAGACTGTAATAAGTGGAGCAATAGCAAGAAGCAAGTCAAGTTACAGAGTGGAATGATACGCATACATAAATATATATATATATATATGCATATGAGACATACAACAGTTCAAGCCCACATTTTTCAACTCAAAAGTGGAAAGAAGCCTTCCATTTTCTAATCATATTAATATTAAAAAAATTAATAAGTTGCTGCATGACCAGGTCTTGACCCACTTTGCCTCCCGCATTGCTGCATGACCAGGTCCCTCTTTGAAATTTCAAAAATAAGTTGAGACCTACTCAAGTGTAAATATGAGTCCCTTTATACGTATAATTTTATGTGCTTAAAAAATTTTAAATGTCAAAAAATTATTAAATATATTAATATTAAAAAAATTGAAAATAATCTCTATTTTGGTATTATCGTAAAAGATTGTTAATGTTGTGTGAGTGTTAGTCACTAAAGCCTTAATGGTAGTCGCGTGAAAAATTATTATCGTTATGCGAGTGGACAGTCACGAGAGCCCTAAGTATAGTCGTCAAACATTGTGCAGGGTAATAACAATCTTCTAGCCCTAATCAGAACAATGATTTGATTTGGATTAGACTTTAATTAATTCATTAAGTTAAAAATTTGAGATTTTTTTTTGTCTATAATAATAATAATTGGATTATAAAATTTTGAGGTCCTAAATTGTGAAATTGGAGTTGGATTTAATACAAATTGAGTTGTTAAACAAATTAATTTTTTTTTACCTATAGTAAAGCAATTTTTATTGTTTTTAAAAAATGAGGCCCTAAATTATGTATATTAGACTTTGTTTTGAATTGGGCAGAAAAATGAATTAAATTTTTTTATAGGCTATAGAATTAATTATTTTTTTTAAAAAAATACAATACACAAAAAAAGGGGGGGGCGACCTTGTCCATGACAAAGGTAACGTCCTTTTTCATTTTTGTCCGATACGTTAATTTTTTAAAATATCACATCCTTTACAAATTTTTCATGAATAGTCTTTTCATAAATGATGTATGTTCCATTAACAGTTTACAATACCCGTGTCCCCCCGCGCTCCATTAATAATATTTAATTTTCAATGTTATCTTCAATAAAAATAAAAAATCTAACATATGAACTTCTTTTAAATCATTCTATAATCAAATTCTTTTTTTTCTTTGTATATACTTTATTACTCATATTTTCTTAGTCTTAGATATTGAGTTCCATGAAAAAATAACGAGTAATAACTTATGAAGTATTCAAGATTCATAAAAAAAAAAAAATTATACATATAATAAATATAAAATAAAATAAAATTAATATAAACAGCACGGCTCAAGTCATGGCGCGTGAGAAACACGGTAACGGCCTTTTTATTATTTGGTTTGGCTGTTTGGAAAATGACACACACTTCTCCTTCTTGAAGTGAGTGCTTGGATGAGCATTGTCTTTTCTCTTCCTTTTTCCTTGAAGCGACAGCTACTTTTTTTTTTTCTTTTTTTTTTTTACCTGATTTAAATTAAGTAATTAAACTAATTCAAACACATCAATTATTTTCTACTAACAAAACTCCTATTGTCTTTTACAAATAATTTCAAATTGTTGATAATAGCTGGGGCATTATGATATGTGCTAGTGCTACTACTCTTAAGTAAAGCTTCTCATTAACTTGTAAAACTTCAGACTTCTTTGTCAAAAAAAAAATAATGGCCCCTTTGTCTCGAATTATTAAAGCATTTTGGGGAATCTAATTTTTTAAAATGTTAAATTTTATTGATGTGATAGTGAATGAAAAATTAATTTTATTTTTGATCTCACCAAGTGATGTAATGTTTGTAGTTTAGATATTTTATAAGTTGAATGATTGAAGTGTAAATTGATAAATCAATTGATCGAATAGTGAATGTGAACACTTAAATTAGGACGGAGGGAGTAATAAGAATTAAAAATAAATAAAAAGTTAGACAGCTTTCAGAGTGTTGTCATATGTCAAAATATTTTCAAATATTGTATAATTTCTCCTCAATTATTAAATGTTTGAGAAGGAAAAAAAACAAGTACCCTCCGATGGGGATAACAAATAAACTTAATTCTCTCAAAAATAATATTTTCTCTGTCCCAAATTATAAGTTATTTTTGGGGAATCTAACTTTTTAAGATAATGACTTTTATTAGTGTAATAATGAATGAAAAACCAAATTTACTCTTGATCCCAACAAGTGGTGTGATGTTGGTAGTTTATATATTGGGCTATTATAAAAAAATAAAAATAAAAACTCTATGATTTCCAAATTGTTCAAAAAATTCATTATGGTTTCAAAAACCCCCTTATGGTTTATAATTTAATCAAATACCTCCATACCCTCTATAAGATTACGAAAATACTCTCCAAAACTCTAATTCCTTCCATTTAAATCACAATTTTAATTTAAATCTCAATTAAATTTTAATTCCTTCCATTTATTCCAATTATCACAAACCCACTTTCTCTCACTTATTTACTCCAAAACTCTAATTCCTTTCATTTATTACAAACACACTTTCAATATAAATTCCAATTTCAATCCAATTCAACTATAATTCATTCCATTTATCACAAATCCACTTTCAATTTAAATCTCAATTTCAACTCAATTCAACTCTAATTTCTTCCATTTATCACAAACCCACTTTCTCTCACACATTTACTCCAAAACTCTAATTCCTTCTATTTATCATAAACCTAATTTAAATTCAATTTCAACCCAATTTAATTTATAATTATATATATATCACTATATATATAATAATACATACATACATATTTATACATATATAATTATATATACGTACATATATATACACACAATGATATATACATATATATATATTTACGTGAATAATATATATATTTACGTATAAATAATTGTGTATATATATATGTACGTATAAATAATTATATATGTATAAATAAGTGCGTATATATGATTATATATATATAGTGATATATACATATAATTATAAATTGAAATTGAGTTGAAATTTAAATTTTAATTAAAAATGGGTTTGTGATAAATGAAAGGAATTAGAGTTGAATTTGAGATTTAAATTGAAAGTGGGTTTGTGATAAATAAAAGAAATTAGAATTTTGGAGTAAATGGGAGATAAAAAGTGGGTTAGTGATAAATGAAATGAATTAGAGTTTAATTGGGATAAATGAAAGGAATTAGAGTTTAATTGGGATTTAAATTAGAGTTTGGAGGGTATTTTCGTAATCTTATAGAAGACAATGATATTTGATTAAATCAAAAACCATATGGGGGCTTTTGAAACCAAAGATTTTTTTTTAACAATTTGGAAACCATCGGGGGTTTTCTGATAATAGTCCTTAGATATTTTATAACTTGAATGATTGAAGGGTAAATTGGTAAATTGATCAAATAAAGTGATATTTAATTTACTTATTTTGGAATGAATTGAATAGTGAATGTAGACACTTAAATAAATTGGGACGGAGGGAGTAATAATAAAAGAAGATCTTCTCATTCTTAAAAATAAAATATTATTTTCTCAATACCCTAATTTCCCTTCGCCCGACCATGGGATGACCATTTCACTGAAAAAAAAACAGGTAAGAGTACTTATTAATAATATAATGAGCTGAGCAATCAGCATACCACTTTAATCTTAAAATTGATCGTTAAATGTTTATTATTTTGCATATATTTTTTTAGATTTGATGCGATCGTTGAACATATTTTGTAATGATAATATATTTTTCTCTCTCTCTTATATAAATGCAATGCAATACCTTGTAATATAAGGGCATTAATGAATTTTCATACTTCGAATAATTTTTCATATATTGACAGGTTAAAAATAATAGATAATGACAATGATAATCTTGATGATCTCTATCTTGTCCTATTTAAATAAGATAACCAAAATTATATATTCCAAGAGTGGCCCCATTTATTGGAATCAGTTTTTATATAATAAAAAAATTATAGAAAAGAAAAAAAAACAATCATTGGTTGTAGCATCGTTTATATACATCAAGCATGTGACTATCTGCAATTCTTATTCATGTTTAAAATGTATAAAGAAGGAAAATGAAGTGAAAAGAAGAGCTGTGTATCCTATTTATTATCCCCTAAATTTGGAATAATTTGCAAAATTATTTTCCTAAAAAGTAAAGACTTCACAAGATGTGGCACTTGGAGTTCCTCTTTTTCAAGATAGGCAATTTGGTGCATGCTTTGTAAGTGGTAAAGAAATGAAAATGCTTGGATGATGGGATGCAAAGATATTGAACTTTTTCTTTAATGGAATAAGTAGAAAAAAGACAAAGGGATTGGTCATATCTAGACATTAGTGAACTTTGATTTGATCAATATGATGATGGCACTATGGGTGGCAATAGAGGACTTCCACTTGGGTTGACATAGCATGTTCATACTCCAAACTACTTCCTCAATTCAAGATTAGGGTTTGAAATCTTTGACCTACTTAAAGTTTCAAAATAACAATGAGGTTGATATGGAGATATTGTTGGTAAATTTTAATTAACCTCTCTTTCTTTCTATATTCATCTCCTAAATTTGACATTATATAGATAATATTTTTGATCATAATGGCTCAGAGTTAAAGCGTTCAATTTCAAGTTCATTGATTTTTTTTTTTCAAGTTAAAATGAAGTGAGATCGTTGCGTAACGTTTTCAAAATAATGAGTCCCTAGAATATTATCTTCAGTTAAATTGTGGGAAGTCAACTCCGAACTATTTCGTAGTCAACCATGAATTTATTAAGATGGTTCTATATAATTAAACAATTTTAAATTGATGTTCACCAAAAAAAAAAGTCAAAAAGAAAAAGGATTTCTTATTTGAACTTGGTAAATGAGTTGTTACCAAGATGCCTAGACACATGTCTTAATGTTGTGTAATTTATTTAGAAAAATAAATGTGCGCATATAAGTTAGAACAAATAATATAGCATAATGTAAAATTTCAGTATTTGATAGAGAGCAAAAGAATATTAAACCAACAACTTGAAAATAAGGATAAAACACACTCACCTCCATCGAGATTTGATTCAATTATATGTGAATGTTATGATTAACATTTATTATATTGAGAATCTCTGTTAATTAAAATTCGTTTTAAATAAATTGATCAAAGGATACTTTTATCTTATTTTATTTTTATCATATAATTATGAGTATTCTGATTTTCATCCGAAATTTCACTATCATATGTGATAATAAGATAATCGGAGGGGATTGTTGAGATCACGCGTCAAATTTCAAGAATATACAATATAATAAATGACAAATATAATTGTCATGAGTAATTGAACCAAATTTTATGGGAGATATTTTACCCTAAAAATAATGTCTTTGAACTTTTATTTTTCATATGAAATTTTGAACTATTTTATTAAACCAAGAATAAACCGACTATTGTTATATAAATACGTGTATGCAAGTATGGGGTCCACTAGTATTTTACATAACACTATTTCAACCATCAACCAAATGCATTTACAATGGACAAATTTGTATTTACTCCATGTCGTGCAAATTGCCTTGCAAGTTGCCTCCATTGATACCATAAATAGAAGGGTTAATTTCAATATACCCCAGTAATTTTTAAAAAAAATTACTTTGTCCATCTCCTATACAAAAAACTCTCTTGTATTTATTAAATTGTATAAGTTTGTCCCCTTCACAATAATTTTGGATCAAAATACCCTTCTGATTTAATAAAAAATGATTTAAAATTCAAAAAAATATATAAAATGTGAAACAAATATATAAAATTCTAAATATATATAAAATTCAATTTTTTTTTTTATAAAATTAAAAAACAAAACATATAAAATTAAAATATATATATAATTCATAAAAATATATATAAAATTCGTAAAAATATATAAAATTCATAAAAATATATATAAAATTTGAAAAAAATATATAAAATTTGTAAAAACAATATAAAATTCGAAACAATATATATAATTTGTAAAAATGATTTAAAATACCCCTGAAATTTAATGAAAAATGATTTAAAATTCAAGAAAGCATATGAAATTCAAAAAATATATATAAAATTTGAAAAAAAATTAAAAAAACATATAAAATTCGAAAACTATATATAAAATTTGAAATATATATATAAAATTCAAAAAGAAATATAAAATTAAAAAAAAACATATAAATTTCAAAAAACATATAAAATTAGAAAGAAAAAATATATATATATATATATATATATAATTCATAAAAATATATATTAAATTCATAAAAATATATAGAAAATTCATAAAAATATATATAAAATTCGAAACAAATATATAAAATTCAAAATTTATATATTCTTACGTGTATTCTCTCGTAACCTTAATATATTCTCTTGTTTTTACATCTTCTTACTTGTTTTTTCAAATTTTATATGTTTTTTCAAATTTTATATATTTTTATGAATTTTATATATATTTTCACGAATTATATATATATGTTTATGAATTTTATATATATGTTTTCGAATTTTATATATTTTTTTCGAATTTTATATGTATTTTTCGAATCTTATGTTTTTTTCGAATTTTATATACTTTTTCGAATTTTATATATATATTTCGAATTTTATATATTTTTTGAATTTTAAATCATTTTTCATTAAATCCCAGAGGTATTTTGGTCCAAAATTATAGGGAATGAGACACGTTGATACAATTTGATAAGTTCAGGGGGGATTTCTGTATAGGAGGGGGGCGAAGTGATCTTTTTTTAAACTACAGGGGAGTTTACTGAAATTAACTCTAAATAGAATGCAAAAGTATTGGGTTTTGACACTGAAAGTGAAGCCCTTCCCTATTATATATCTATATCTCTCTCTTGGTTCCTTGCATTATATACAGGAATCAGATTTGTCACCATAATGGCATCCCTCCCCATACCATCTCTCATTTTCTATTTCATCCTTAGACTGCTCACTGGAGAACATCTAATTACTATCCAGCAGTTTTTGGGCATTGTCAATTATATGTCCGAGTTCATCTCCAACCTTGCCCCTTATAGAAAACCTATCTCTTACCTTCTCAAAAAGACTCATCCCCCTTGGTCTCCCTTTTGTACAGAAGCTGTTCGGCATCGGTTGCAGGTACAAAGCACTGATCAAACCGATAGGCTTGAACATATTCAAGAACAGAACTGGGTCTAGGTGTATGGAAAAGTTTGGTAACTTTGTTTATGGCAGAGGGTGGCTTGACAAAAGCAGTATAAGGATTAACCAGAGGTAGATATGTAACAGGAATTTTACTGGATTCGTCCAAATATTCATATTCATACAAATATTCTACTTTAGTTGAAGAAGATGGAGGAAGAGATCTAGAGGAAGAAGATCGGAAAGAACGAGAGCTGGAGCCTGAACTGGAAGATCGAGACATAGACATAGATAGAGAGGTCTGGGATCACCAAATATTCATACAAACAAAACTAAATTCACTGGAGTATGTAGATGTGAGCATACCCGTTTTGATCATTTAGTTCAGTCGTATATTTTATCTGATTTTTGAGGATAAAGTCCCTTGAGTGTGTTGGCTGATGAACGGGTGTTTGCTCGGGTTATCTTCCTCAAGTTTTGGGTTTAATATATGATTTGATATTAATTGATTTCTGAGGGTAGCTTTAATAGTGAGTGCCGCCATAGAAGAATACTTTAGCATGTGATGTTGTTCCTTTAAAAGAAAGGACTTAGAATCACAATTCCTTCGAATGTCCCAACGATTTTATATCCTTGGTGGCATCGATGATGTCAATCTAAAGCAATCATTTCTCAAGTCTCTTCCAGATCCTCTCGTCGATGAGACCCTTAAACCTTTGGCTCTTCTACTCCCATAGCTTCCATTCCTCCTTCTTGGCCACCACTTGTTATCACTGCAACCCGCTCATCCTCACCTTCACCTTCACCTTCACACTATCGGCAAGTGTAGTTTTGTATTTTCAGTCTATAAGGTCATGACTGATGTCATATGCCAGTATTATTAGTGTGTATTATTAGGATACCCCACAGGGGATATTTTAGTCTTTTGCTGCAGTTTTCCTTCGCCTATATAAGGATGTATTGTGTGTTTGTGAAGGGCAGAGTCCCATAAATAAAATATGTGTTTATCTTTTTTATATCTTAAAGCCTGTTTTTACTATCTTTCTGTTTGATTTTATCATGTCCTACTTTGTGTTTGTATATTTGTTTGATTTGATCCTGGTAATGTGGTATAGGTTAGGTTGCTCCTTCTTGGATGCAGAAGTAGGGCAGGTACAGGAGCTAGAACCTTTGCATTTTATGAGGAGATCAGACCTATCACAGGCAGTGCCAAACATTTGTATATTTGGAGGACGTTAGATTTTCCAGGGATGTGAACTGCATCTGTATATTTGGTATCAGAGCCATGTTTATAGCTTAAACTTCTTCTGGGTGATCCATTTATGATTACTGCATCTCTATCTTCTCTGTTGTAAAGATTCATTATGTCTTTATAAATTGTTCTTTACATTATTTTGGCTTAACCCTCACAACTCTCTTTGAGTTCTTTTCTTTGTGAAAAGTTTTGATCATTAAAACGCCATTTTTGCTTTCGACGGGACTTGGGAAAAGAGGAAGATTTGCGATGCTTCCATTTTGGGAAATGCTTCTTCTTGGATGCAGAAGTAGGGCATTTACAGGAGCCAGAACCTTTGCATTTTATGAGGAGATCAGGCCTATCACAGGCAGTGCCAAGCAGTTTACCTTGCTCATGCATGGTTTTGAGGAATTTTTGATTGCCAGGATTTCTTTATAGGTAGAAACTTGATGTCCTGGAGAAAATGGTTGAGGGGTTGGTAGTTGATGACCAATCGGAGCTTTCCCCGAACTTACTCTGCTCGTTTCTTCACATAAAATGCTTCGCATATCCCACTGAGATGTAGTAGGTTCAACAAGTCCTTCAGATTGAAGTTGTTGTAGCTTCTGAACAGCAAGTTGGTAGTGGTCTGGATTCATTCCATGGTGGGATTCAAGTTGACCTAGGGGGTCAATGCTATATTTTTTACAATTTTATTGGTAAATTTTATATTTTTTTCAGGTTAGCAAAGGAATTTTTAAAAAAACTTGGGGAGGGCAATGCAATTTGTTATAGATTTATTGATAAAAATTATATTTTTCTAGGTTATCTAAGGAATTTTTTTAAAAAATTAAAAGGACCATATGCAATTTTTATAAACATATCTCTAATATATGAATTTTTTGGGACTAAAAAAAATTGGGTTGAATGGCTCCGCCCCTGATTATATATATTTATACTAACTATATTTTTATAGAAATATTATAAAGTACTTGGTAATATACGTCCATTGGAATTGATTTGGGAGATGGCCCATATTTTTTGGATTACTATTAATGTTTCCCCCACATGGGCCACATCAAAAGGTCTCACCTTTTAAGTCCCCACCCCAAACACTACCTAAGAGCATAGGGTGTTTGGATAGGTTGGTGGATTGAGGTTAAAATTGTCATTTTGTTCTCAAAGAGTGGAATGGGACCTTTGTTTTCCTTGTAATATGCTCTTTCTGTTTACAAGAAATTGCATCCATTGTTTCTGGAAATGTTAGATGTACATGATATGGACAGAGACCTCCCAATCCTCTTATTTATCTATTAAATAATAATCAGTTCGGTAACAAGTATATACTTGATAATGTGGTTTCACTTGTAAATTGAAGGGTGGGTTGCTCTGTCTACATTAGTAACAAAAGATAAATAAAAAAAAACCCTTGTTGCAAATTCTTGTGATTAATAAATTTAAATTGAATGGAATTTCATTTATATGTAAAAACAGTCCTAAGAAACTATCAACGTTTTTGTAAAAAATGGAATTTCATTTATATGTAAAAAGATATATAAAAAAAAGCAAACATGGTAATGTGATAATGTCTTCCTCTTGGATCCACTATACAATGTGAGATTCCAAGTAAGATTTGTAGCCTCTAAGGTTTTCCTTGTGGTGGATGAATCCAAGTTTGTTGAGAGCCTTCTTTTCTTGTGAAATCTCATCAATTGAAGTATTACATCAACTTTAGTGGTGAACTATCATGCCCCATCTAATCTTATGGCCACAGGCTTTTTTTGCCCCTTCTTTAATTATTTCCCCCACTTCCTCTTCTAGCGTAATAGTAGTAGTAATAATAATAAGGGTAAATTACACTTTCACTCTTTTGAGGTATGACATATTATAGTTTCACCCCCTCAAGTTTGAAAGTTGTAACAAATACTCCCCTTGAATGAAATTCCGACGTGATTAACCCGGTCAATACTAGGTGAAATATCTAAAATACCTCCAGATTTATTATTATGAACATTTTTGTTCTAGTCTACTACACTATTGTTTCATTCTGCCCTAATTTGGACACATTAGTTGGATAATTACGGAAAAAGCAGATAAAAAATCTATTTTTTTACACCATAATTGAGAATATTAAGGGGTATATATGTCATTTCACTTTTTCAATCATCGGAATTGGGTTTTGATGACCTAGTCGGGGTGAAATTGTAATTATCCCAAGAATAGTGGGTGAAACTGTAATAAGTCATATCTAGAGGATGTGAAAGTATAATTTACCCTAATAATAACAATAATCTTAAAAGTAAAAAACGTTTTGCTTTTCCGGAAAATAAAATTATTACACTCATGTCCTTTCTCACTTATTTGGAAAAAGTTACACCAATAGTACATGTTTATCTAGCGAATTCCAATTCAGTCATGTTTCTATCTCGCTCGAATCATTGTGGTTGTCAAATGATATAATTTTATCAATCCATGTTTATCTAGCGAATTCTAATTCAATCATGTTTCTATCTCGCTCGAATCATTGTGGTGCCAAATGGTATAATTCTATTAATCCATCTGAATTCCACTCATATTGCACAATTGGGACACGACACTTTCCTTTGAAGTTGCATAAAAAATTATTAATACTTTTTTGCTTGTTTAAAAAATATTAAACAAGTCATTCTTTTCACATGTCTAAAAAAATTTAACTATTTGTTTTTCTCTCATTTTATATCTAATGGGTGCCACTCCACTCTTCTTTTTTTTTAGTGTGATCTTTTCTTTTATTGCCGTGCATCTATCTTAATGTTCTCGTTTATGCATATATTGTTCCCTAGCCTTCTTCATTTTATATAGAAATTTCACCAACATTTGTGTAATTCATTTTCCTAAACAGAAAAAAGAAAAAAGAATAAATATATACATATATTGAACACCTTATAGCTATTGCCAATAATGGATTTTGTGCATAAAATTTTGCTTGTATATCATAAAATGTGAAGAATAGACTTGTATGCAATAAATCCCATTACTGTTCATATGGACACACACACACTCATAGATATTTACAATCAGCAATTGGTGTGAGGCCTATTTATATGTTGGAAAGGACTGGTGGAGTATAGGACATCTTATAAACAAGTGGATGGTTACGAAACGCCATGAAGGGTCAAGAATCACGTTCAAGCTCTTCCTGTGCAGCCTGCAAGTTCTTGAAGAGGAGATGTGCCCCCAACTGTGCATTCGCGCCCTATTTTCGCTCCGATGAGCCCAAGAAATTCGCCAACGTTCACAAGGTGTTCGGGGCCAGCAATGTGAGCAAGATTCTCACCGAGGTGCCAGAGGAGCAGCGCGAGGAGGCGGTGAATTCTCTGGTGTATGAGGCCGAGGCAAGGCTGATAGACCCCGTCTATGGTTGCATTGGCGCCATAGCTTCGCTGCAGAGGAGGATGGTCGAGCTCCAACATGATCTGGCCATGGCTAGAGCATGCCTTTCGCGCTACGCTGTCAAGCCTTCACCGTTCTTGCTCCTGGAGGATCAATTCAGTATCAGTGCTTTTACGGATTTTCCGGTCTGCAATGGATTTGTGGAGAATATCACTCAGAATTCCTTGGAAACCGGTCAGTGTGGATGGATGAATGATTTTAGCCAATTCCCATTTCCATGATCTTTGTCTTTCTCATGTTAATAATCTTATAAGTAGAAATTTTGCATTTTTGTGTTCCCAACCAATGATTTGCTTGAAGTTGGAGTTTCATGGGAATCAATGGTGTTTTAGCTAAATCAACTGGAATTTTCTAGATAAATCATTTGAAGCACAATTCAACAATCTTTATGGTAGTTGCAGTAAATGTTTCAACAGGAAAAATTCATCAGAACATGTGAAAATTGTTCTGGTGGTGTTATTTTTGCATTTTCAGAGTGAAATTTTCAATATTTAGAGCAATATGTGCTTCTGAGAGGAGGAGAAATGCATACAAAATGGTGATACTGTGTGGCCAAAGTACCTGCTCAGGGTTGATCTTGAACAATTGACAATGGATTGTAAATTAATTGGAACGCATCAATCAGAACTGCCATGTCCCACTAAGGGCATGTTTGGTTCAGGTTTTTGTTTTTTTGTTTTGTGTTTTTTTTACCATTTTTCACAACAAAAGCATTATTGGCACTCAATGTTTTACTTTCTACAGTAGAAATATATCAAGCAAATAATGTCATTTTTAGGAAGTATCGCAGTGATATTTTTTTGTGTTTTTGGTATTGTTAAAAAAAATATCACTTTAGCGGAGGAAATAAGTAACCAAAACAAAAGTAAAAGCATCAGTACCAAACGTGCTTCCAATTTGATTCACAACACTCCACATCAAAAGCGTCATTTTTAGGAAGTACCAAAATGAATTTTTTTGTGTGTTTATTTTGTTAAAAAATAAAAATAAAACACTATAGTGAAGGGAAATAAGTGACCAAAACAAAAGCATCAGTACCAAACGTGCTTCCAATTTTGACTCACGTCACTCCACATAAAAAATATATACTTCTACTTTGTAAATTGTAAAAGCACGAATCAAACAAACCCTAAGTGATCATTCCATAAAATATAAAGGACAGTAACTTGGCAACATTGAAAATCAGGTGTGGTTACACAAAACAGATAGCACACTGCAATGGCTAAAATTTAACACTAGAAACTGGAGAAACTTTCCACTAGTTAGTAATATATATGGGACAATATTTGCCTTAGACAACTTGAGTAAGAACTCCTACTTCCCATATAGCTGGCTCAATCAAAACATGACACC